>JAHHUM010001483.1:0-522772 GCA_036173005.1 Crenichthys baileyi
AGGCAGAGGGGCCTTCTATGAAGTAATAACTGTAGGACTCTTTGGACACTCTTCCTACTCCTGGGAGCTCCGTCAACAGTCCAATCTGTCTTGGCTGCAGCACAGTGTGTGGTGTCTGCATGAGCAATTATGACCGTGCAGGCCGACTTTGTGTGTAACACTGCAAGACGGCGTTGGAGGAGACACTCAAGTTGATAAAGTGCAGCAATATATGAATGGCTTTCATTCAGCTTGGCCAAAAATTAAATTATTATATACTTAACAAAAAAATATGCGATGTTATTATGAATACAAATGATACTTCCATTGTAGCAGGAGTTTAAATAGGATTTGATATGCGGGGGCTGTGTGATTCAGGGTTGCATTTAGTGTGAGCTCATACAATAAAAAATATGCTGCACATCACTTGGCAAACTGTTACTAACACAAGGTTACTCATCCTTTTCATTAGTTCTAAACACAGATGGCAGCATTTAAAGGTTGTAGCGATAAAATATGTAGTGGTCTTCTTTATCTCATTGACACTTAAGAACAGAGCAATTACACTGTAAAAAGATTTACAACCAAACCATTATTCGTTACTTTAACATGATCCAAACACATTCTCATAGTTTTGTATTGTCTTTCCCGTCATTAATTTATCAATGAACATTGATGGATGGATGGATAGTTGAATTTGTAAATTTGCCAGACTGAACCTATAGAATATTTTTTATTTGTAAATCCAAGCAGGTTATACTAAAACAGAAGTAAAAGATAAATTATACATTATAACAGCCAGAAACTGAAGCTAGCAAGCGATATATAAGACAAAGCTGTATGAGAAAATATAATTTTTTTCTTAAAAGCCTTCACATATTTGATGTTCCTTTTATAGCTGAACAATAAAGATAAAGGTGTTGTTTAGAAATATACAAGATTTCAAAGGCCCATTCTGTGCCCATTCTGTGACTTTGATAATAAAGTCATTTGAGAATCAAAATTGCTTCCTGGGCCTTTTATTCATGTGTACAAATCACAGTCTCATCTGCATACATGTGGATAATAACATTTGAGCATTCGGTAAAACTTTATTATGTGTAAACAAGACCAGCCCAAGAATGAAGCCTTTTGGGACCGCATGGCCCTGAATCATACCAGTTAAAAATAATGCAACTGAAAAACATGTATTACCTATTCAAACATTAAAAAGCAAAATTTGGATTAGCATGCTTTTATTACTAAATCCCATCTTGAGAGTTGTTTTGATTTATTTAAACTTATAATTGCCTTAAACCCCTAAAATGAAGCAAATAATTTAAATTAAGTTTAGTTTATCTATATAGCTATATAACTCACAACAAATTTACAAAATAAATAAGATAAACAAGATAAACTGAAACAGAAATACTTACTAAAGAGTACAAAGTAGGAGGCATATCAGAAGAACAACAATTTTTGAAGAATATGTTGAAGAAAGACAGTAGAAGCACACTGAAAACCTCTGCAGCCTCATGGACTCCATCACACCCCGTAGGGTGTGCTGTAGTACCTGGCACCAAGATATCAGCTGCAGATCATTTAACTCCGGTAAGTAGAGCAGTGTGGTCTCCATGTTTTGGACTTATTTGTCCAGTACATTCAACAGATGCTTGATTGGTTTGAGATTTGAAGAATCTGGAGGGCAAGACAAGAGCTCAAACTAGTTGTTGTGCCCCTAAAACTGTTCCAAAACAGTTTTGCTCTGTGACTTGGTGCAGTTTAGGTGGAAATTTTTGATTCCCATTAAAATGTCTATAATTGAACACAGGTGAATCACATCAGATATTCATTAGATAATCATTACTCAACATTTAGGAAGGGAATTCGCCTCGTTTAAACTTTGGAGTTTTAGTTTGGTGTTATCCTGACTGTTGAACTAAGAGTGAACAGCATGGAGAGAAACAACGAGCTGTCTGAGGCATTCAGAAGAAGATTGTAGCAAGTTATGAGTCTGGTAAGGGATTTAAAGAGGTCTCAAAAAAAATCCAAGCAAATTTACCCAAAGAGCAGACTGCAAAATGTTAAAAGAACTCCAAAAACCCTTAAATGTCATCATAGGGCCTCCAGCAGACTTGCTTTTGATATGAATGTGCATCAGAAAGTACAATCAGAAAGAGACTGCAAACTTTTAACTTTCAAGGAAAGTGTTCAATCTAATCACTTTCTTTCCCAGGGAGAAAAGGGGAGATCAGACACCAACATATAAACATTTATTAATATTTTTTTTCCACTTGCCTCGATATCCCACCCACTGATATGTTCAATCATGAAGATTTAATCAGCACAATTCAGTTCACCTACTGTAACTGGGACTAGTGTATGTGGAGGCAGATTCATATCAATCATCATCAAGCATCTTTTGTTGTAGATCTGATATATTGTTTCTTTCACAATGACTCTAACTAATGGAAACATTTACAACCCCTTTATCTTTAAACAACTGCAAAAACCCATTTATAGGTAAAACAGCACTTTGCATCCTCCTTGATCAAGCTTAGATGATCCTCTACAAGCTAAAATCCATATTTTTTATCCAAACAGGCTAGATTTTTGTCTTGGCTGATGACAATCATTTATTTTGCCATGCTGAAAATGTAATTCTTTTGCATAAATGTCCAAGCAGTCAGAAATATTTAACGTTAAAAAAAATCAAACACTTTTGTATAAGGACATTAGGGAAAAATGTCCTCATCCAATATCAATTAGGCTTTAATTAATTTATCCCGCTGGCTCTTGGTAAAGCTAAACCTCACTGCTGGAAGGTAGCGGACTCAAGAAAGTGTTAACTGGTGACGATAGTCTATAATATCCATTTCTGTGCACTGATCCTTTAAGGTGAAGTGTGGGTCTAAATGTTCTTTATGTCCTCTCAAAATGTCTTTCCGCCAGTTTCCAGCTGCAAACTGCGGATAGGTACGTGATGTGCATTGGTAGTGACTGTCGATGAAAGGTTTTCCTTTTAAAGGCCTTCCTGTACATGGCTGGGAATACCTCTCTTCCAAGATCAATAAACAGCTTAACCAAGTATTTCACAGCATGCTCCAGGGGGAGCCATAGCCACTGCACACATTCAGAGAACCACAACAGCAGGTGTCGGATCCTCTTTTGAAAATATCCTCCAACTTTCTCTTCAGTAGGAGAATTAATACATAGCAGCAACATTTCCATTTATTTCTTGGGCCATTTATAACATTATTGCCTTTGTATGGCACTTGGAAAGGGTTCATATAAAGAAAGTGGATTTAACAGAGGAGAGGAAATTGAATGGATATATTTAGTGAAGTGTGTGAAGAAAAAAATAAAGGTGAATGTCTCTGCAGGCTTTTTGTGTGTTTGGATTTTCTGCACCAAATAGCTGAATGACAAACAGTGACTGTATCTTACAGGCAGTAATGTATGTGGGTCAGCTAATCCTGCAGTACATACACATGCCAGCTATTGATAAGCTCTCCCTTTTAACTAGCAGTTAAAAATTTAGATGAGCGAATTACACCCAAGAGCCGACAGGAGCTACTTAACGCACCGCTAATGATGACACAGAGGGCTAGTTTGCAGTTTTATCCCCCCTCCCCCCTTTATCTGAGTGTCCTCAGGTAGCTCAAATGATGATTCATATTCATATATGTGTATATATTTTTAGGTGAGGGAGTAAGAGGGTTCTTCTGTCAGGATGCTTGCTTTAATCATCTATGTCTAAATGCAGCTCTAATGAGATGTGGGCCTCTTTGTCACCTGTAATGATAAGGTTATTTCAAAGAGATCCCCAGGCCTCCATACACTGCAAAATAAAGGCCTTTTGTAGACTCTGCTGCTTTCGGTTAGCTGACTTATCTGTGTTTGCAAGCCAAGTGTTTAGAACCATTAAATATAATGGAATGGTCTCAAGTAGATCCAAATAAGATTTTTGAAGTCAACTGTTTTTTTAAAAATGTCACAGTTTGGAGTATTTAGCTCATTAATTTTCTTCATGGGATTTTTTTGAGTGGGTTGAGTTTAACCCGCTCAAGACAGTAGAGATCAAGGTGGACTTCAGGAGAGCACCCCCCACACTGCCTCCCTTTACTATCCTCAACAACACTGTGTCTACTGTGGATCACTTCTGGTTCTGAGGAACCACTCTCTCTAGGGGACCTGAGCTAATCCTCACACATAGACAGTGTTCAGAAGAAGGCCCAGCAGAGACGGGACTCAAAAAGTAGAACCTTCCACAGGAGCTGCTAAACATCTTTACTGCCTTTATTGAGTCTGTCCTGTGTTGTGTGGTTTGGTTCAGTCACAAAACAGGACAGGTCCAAACTACAATAAACAATTAGATCTGCTGAGAGGATCATCAGCGCTGACCTTACCTCCATTCAGCACTCGTACTGGTCCAGGGGACAGGAAAAGGGCTGCTAATGTCTCTGCAGACCCCACACATCCTAGACACAAACTGTGCAGACTTTTACCTTCAGATCAGAGCTACAGACCACTATTTGCAAAAACCAGCCATCACAGAGCAGCCAGAGTGCCCAGATTTTGATAAAGTTGATTCAAATTTTTCACCAAACTCCTACATAGCAAAACCATTAGTCATCCACCCCATGAATCTAGGATTTATGGAAGAGAAAGAAAAAAGCCATGGTTGAAAGAAAGCCATACAAAATCCCATTTGCAGTTTGCTACAAGCCAGGTATGGGACACAGCAAACAGGTAAACATAAGTAAGGAGGTGCTCTGGTCAGATGAAACCAAAACAGTTATATTCATCCCAGTGGTGAAACATGATGATGGCAACAGGGATAAGAAAACTGCTCAGATTTGAGGGGCAGATGGGAGCTAAATTAAGGGAAATTCTGCCAGAAAACCTGATAGTTTCTGCAAATGACTTAAGACTGGGGTGGAGGTTCTCCCACCAGCGGAGCAAAGACCCTAAACATACAGCGGCAGCTAGGATGATTTAGATTATAGCACAATGAGGTGTTAGAATGGTCCAGTCAAAGTTTAGAACTGAAATCCGCTGTTCATAGACTCTTTCCTAATCTGATTGAGCTCAAGCTTTACCAAAGAACAAGCAAACACTTCTAGATTTGCTAACCTGGGAGAGACACAACCCAGAAGAAAAGACTGAAGAAGATAGTAAATGACTTAAGTGGCTCAATATAAACGCACGCCCCAGTTTTTTTGTAAAGACATTTGAAAACCATGCATCATTTTCCTTCCACTTCAACAATCATGCACAAATTCGTGCTGTTCTACCCCCAAAAATCCGATTAAAACACACTGAAATATGTGATTGTAACCTGATGAAAACCGGAAGAGTTCAAGGGCGTGAATTGTTTTTTACCAGGCACAGTAGCACCAGCCCTATTTTACCACTGGAATTGCTTTGGTGCGGAAAAAACCTATGAAAGGTCCGATAATAATCCATTTAAATCTTTAACAGGAGACTAGCATAACAGAGCACATGCAGGTGGAGTGCAGACAATGTCAAAGGACTTGAAGGAGAAAAAGTTGATGAAGGAGGAACTGGAGAAGTTGTTAAAGTACAAAGCGAGTTCTTGTTTCCAATCTATGAATGACCAGGTTGGCCAATTAATCGGTGATTTAAAGTGGAGTCCTCTTGACCCTGAAGGCTATTCATAATCACTGTAAAAATGTCTTAAGGGTGTGTGAAGCAAGGAATAGGTAACAACTTTGATTCCTCTCTCATTATGCTGAGTATAATCTCCAGAATCTGGCTCGCTTCACAGGCTTCGGAGGCCGAGAGCGACTTTGAGTAAATGCTCAACAAAGCCGCTGCCTTTACATGCAGGGGAGCGCGCATTCGGTTGTACACCAAAAGAACAATTTATAATCTATCTGACAACTTCCCCCAAGCCGCAGCAAAAAAAACATCACTCATAGCAGCCTCACTTTGCATTCTGCAAATCAAAAGCGTTTAATGGTGAGATGTAACTTTCCTCACTACCCATTGATCATGTGGCAGCCAGCGACTCCCATGAGCTGTGTGCATTAAGGCCAGTGACAAGCGGAAAACATTACAAATGAGCTTTACCAAATTTGCAAGGCAGTGTCGCCACTTTGATGTATAGATAAGTGAATGGTGGTGTTTTTTCTCGTCTTTGCGATAGTCCGAGTTGCTCTCTCTCCTCTTAGTCCTCCTCATTCCCATCTATCTCCACCTCCCTGTCTGCCACCACCCCTCCTCTTCTTCTCTTCTCCTGCTTTTGGATTAAACAAAACTGATGCCTGGTAAAAGTCGCCGTGATGAACGCATCGCTGTTCTGATGAGGCTGGGGGGGAAGGCGAGTCATAAATCAAGCCCTTGAAAGTGAGACAGTGGAGGGAAATTGTACTATGATAAATATTGAGAGGTGGAATGAACAATAGTTTTGTCACACCCACATTCTCCCCCACAACCCTTTTCCATGAAATGTGGCTCTGAGAGTCTGGGTGGGGGAAGAGCACAGAGCTGTAATTCAGGCAGCCTAGCCAAGGACACTTTTGGAAGCAAACGTGCATCCGTGAAACCAAAAGTGAGTGACAAATCATTATTCATGCTATGCATCTTCTCCTCTTTTTCACCGCTCTGCCAGACTTGGGAGACACGTAATTGAGAGAGAACATGCAAACAAAAGCTAATGATTTTCCTCCCACTTTGCAAGTCTCTCCCTCAGGCTTTGTGTCTGCCAAACTGTACTCATACATCTTTCACTATAAGCACAGCTCAGTGTCTCCTGACCCCTCTCACACACTTTGGAGCTCAGTGAATTAGCTATCCCCCCCCAGCAGGAACAGACGTCACTGCTTGCCTCTGATGATGATTCCATTCTGTTAGAGCTTTTTTTTAACTACAGGTGAGACAGCTGGGGACACTAGCTAGGTACATATTTTATCCTCATATAAGACATCATGGAATAAAATGAATGTAACTGAAGCATTTTAGAAATGCATACCTGTTACAGGTGATCATATTGTCAAGAACTTTTAATCCATTACTTTGTGTTTCCCCGAGGAGTAAATGTTTTGAAACAGAGGCCCAGTTCTTTAAACCACTTCAAAATGAGAAAAACTAGAGAAGATGCCATTCAAGTAAAGCAGACGTGTGTTGATCTATAGAAATCAGGAAATGACTACAAGATGATAGGTGCTTGCTTAAACTTGCCCATAAAACAACACATGAAACCGTGACAAACAAGGCTGCACACGTCACAAGTGTTTATTGCAACCACGCACATTAAGCAGTATAGTTAGGGAGATAAAACACATTTCCAAGGCACATATGGGTCAGCAAGTCTTAATAAAAACTATCTACATGGCAAAAAGCCTTTTCTGTTCTACGGTCACAAAAACAAACATGTCGCAACACATCAAACTTAACTGCAGACTTAACTGAAACTGCCTGCTTAGATGAGACTATGAGCGTTTCAGCCACAAGCTCTTGCACTAGGGTTTTGTTTAAAGCAAATGATGAATCTGTGGGAAGGCACCTCATGTCCACTGTTATGTACGGTGGAGAATCTGTGATGGTGCGGGCCTGTTTCCCTTAAATGAAATCATCATAAAAAGTGCTTACTGCACCTAAAATGGTTATATCTTGCTGATCTTAAAATTAATTTGATGATCTGAAACATTTAGAGGGGACAAAAGTAAATCTGTAAGGGAGCAAATACGTTTTGTGTATCAAGAGTTCTGACTCCAGCAACAAACAGTCTCATTTAATCTTCCCTCCAGCTGACCAAACTGAAATGGACTCTACTATTAAGACTTTGTCATCACATATCCAATTCACAAGTCCACTAGACCTTCTGCCTGTCCATTAGGTTAGGGCTACAGGCCATGGGTTTTCACACTGTGAACAAATAGTTTTGTCAGCAGGTTCCAGCCAGCCACTTGCAGAAGTCTAAAGTGAGAGCTTCAGCTGACACAAAATGAAATGAGAGGCAAAATGTTAGATGTAAAGTCAGCTCTTGAAGTGG
Organism: Crenichthys baileyi; assembly: GCA_036173005.1. Taxonomy (NCBI): domain Eukaryota; kingdom Metazoa; phylum Chordata; class Actinopteri; order Cyprinodontiformes; family Goodeidae; genus Crenichthys; species Crenichthys baileyi. The sequence continues at coordinate 7,979 of JAHHUM010001483.1, forward strand.
AATAAAAGTGAAAATGAGTTGTAGGATGAAATGGCCAAAAAAAAAAATAAAAAAAATAAAATAAAAAAATACATATATATATATATTATATATATATAATATATATATATATATATATATATAATGGGCAGAAATGGAAACACAATCTTCTGTAAGCCTTTGGCAACATGTCTTCCAACCTGTAGGACCAAACTGGTTGCTTGGTTAAAGGCTTAAATGTCCTCGAGATGTTTTCTTTACATTAGCACTCATGCCGAAAGAAAGATATATACTGCTTTTTGTATCTAAACAAATATCGTATATTTGTACAATGAAATGTGACATTTTTATGTCTTTGGGTTTGCATGCCACACAGGACATAAAGTATTTACTCATGAACAGCAAACGAACCTTCAGCCCCATGTTGCATAAAAAAGGTTTGGAAGATGAAAGTAAAGCAAGGAAACATTGGATTTTGTTTGGGGATTAATGTACTAAAACTGCTGTTTTCCATTGTTTCTTATAAGAGTCACTTAATGTTTTAACTGCTATTTGCTAGGCTTGAGCCATGACTACTAGACAAGGCAAAACAAGTTAATTTGTTGAGGACCATTCATAGAAAAGGCAGTTCAAAATGTATACAGGTAAATAAAGCAGCAGTTGTAAATACAATTACATTAAAAACAAGAAATGCATTGAAAGTATAATTATTGGATGTTCATGGGGAATCTGATACATTAAACTGATATTCTTGGAACCTACAATTTGCTAAGACGATGTAATTTTAGATACATGTCCCTGGATCTTAAGGTTCAAAGTAAAATCCCCTTTTTGTTCTTTTATTTCACCAAAAAATGTTTGTTTGCTTATAAGAGTCATGTTTGGGGAATTACAGGGAGTATGAAAGACTAATTCATGAAATTTCCACTGTTTGAAACCCCCCTGTAGTAATTTGTTTAATTTCACCAGCATGAGGTCAGAAATCCCAGATTCCCAGTTACTAACATTAAGATAATACTTATCTGATCAGATATGTGGCTCAGTGTGTGGCAGCTTCTTAATCTCTTTCTAAATTCTTTAGTATGCACAGTCATATAATTCAACCTGTACATGTGAAGTATTTGAAAAACGGAAAAGCCATTACTTGATTAAAATGATTCCCGATTAAAAGTTTTTCCATAAGCCCGCGGCTCCTCCCTTTTCCCAAACTATCTTGGCTTGTTTTGGTCCACCTGCCGCTTTTATCTGAGATTCTTTTTTCCTAAAACATCTTAAAGATAGCCCGAAGAATATTAGCAGTTAGTCTAAAACCTCTTTACTATGCCACCAATGTGGCCTGTGCATCCAGAACCTTAGGTTAACTACACCAGTTACTCCAAAGCCACCTCAACAACAGCTAATGTACAACTGAACATCCCTCGTTAGCAATCCCGATAATTTGATCAAATCTAGAGTTCCTTAAAATGATGTAATGAAACTGCTGGTAAATAAGCCACAATACCTGATTATTGGCTTTCTTAAATGACAACGTTTTTTAAATATTAATGTTTTCGGACTGAAATTCATACAGAAAGCTTTTGGTAGCTACAAGCTGGTTTCAGTGAAGGTTGATTGGATTGCTGTAAAGATGTAATGGGATCAAATGTTAGGAGGCTTAAGTCATAGTTTACCTGGATATAGAAAGTGAAAGGTTTATGCAACGCTGCGGTTGTATCCTTTATTTCACGTGTTCTGTTTCAAAAGATGTGGTTTATTTGCCTCCAAACTGCGACTAGTTATATCTGGCCTGGCTTATTCTTGCACAGCCTCATAAATGTGGGCTTGTACAATGTGCCCACTCTCCTTGCATCAGTGCACGGACAAATGCACAGCAGCTCGGCGCATTCACCAACTAATCATCCACACTTACCCGCAAACATGTCTTTTCATCAATAATTAAATGCATGTGTAAGGGTTCACTATTCTATATTTTGTTGAAGCAATAAAGTTAGCAAAGGCTGTGCAAAACACAATTTTACTGTACATATTTAACCATCTGTTAAACAACATGAAAACAATTACAGCAAAGGCTGAATTGAGCTCTAATGAACAGAGAGAGAAATGAGGTTGCTTCATATAAAGATCTAATGACTAGTTTTAACTGCAACAAGCATATTTCGTTCACTAGAATGAGTTTGTGTTTGCACTTAGGAGCAGAGATAGGTGGACAATTCCAAGTGACACCACGTCTCCTGAGCAAAGCACTTGCGCCGGTGTTTTACTCAACACCAGAGCAATGATAGAGCTTGTTTTTTCCTGACAAAGGAGTCTTATTACCCTTGTGTAATTGGAAAGCTGTGCAAGGCGGGTGTGCCACATCATGATTCCATTTACAATATTTACAACTCAATAAACAGTTCATTTCATCCTCCGCCCTTCATGCCTGCACATTTCAGATAACACAGAGGTCAGAGAGAACACTACATCTAAATTGGATCAAAGCAGAGCATATGTATGGTGAAGAAGTGAAGCATCCTCTCGAGACGGGCACTACTTTACCTTCATCTTATTGCTGAATGATATTGGGTGTGAGGGTTGAATTAGCACTGAAATCAGGCGTGGGATCCATTCACGCCTTCGAGGGGTCTATACTGGGAGCTCCAGCGGAGTTCTTGGAATATCTTGGGATTGCTGACTTTGCTGACACAGGACGTGGGCTTAATGGGTTTTATCCTACAAGGACCAGCGCCACGACTCGTCTCTGATGCATCTGAAGCATGCTGTGCCGTGAAGGATGAGAAAATGTGCAAGGGGGAAAAATGGAGTTGAAACACTCGTGCCTTAACAGTGACTGGAGATTCCCGTGAGGTTGTGGCTGCAGTGGTGTGGTTTGTTAGGCTGTGATAATGCAATACGGACCTGGTTTTGCAAGGTCATCATGAAATAAATATTAAAGAAAAAAAGTGATCAAATATGTTTTTTTCATTTTCCAATATTTGCCACTGGCCTCAGCTGAACGGTCTCAGCCAATTAAAAAGCCGGAACATCTGTGCTGTTACAACTGACCTTTTGTTGCTTCCCCTGAGGGCAGTGCCTTTTCACAGGTGAGGAGCTTTTTTCACATTAACACCAGCAGACTCCAAAGCTAGTAAGCCATAACCTTTAAGAGAGCTATCTCGTATCATTCCTATCTCACAGAGCTTTCTGAATTAATTTAAATTTCTAATTTTGGAAGGTTTACACATAGAACTACGTTCTTTGTGAGCATTTAAACTATAGCACAGGCAAATAATAAATCAAATTCATTCAGGCCTACAGATAATTTACTACTTTTTACAAAAATATAAGCTCTCGAAAACACTGTTCGATCTCCAGCTAAACAAGGATGTCCCTTTTTTTTTTTTTAGGAAGAAACTAATGGTATGGAATTTACATAAATGCTGCTGTAATGTCATATAAATGACCCCAAAAAATAACATAACTTAATCTCTTGCTATGCTGCGCAGATGTTCTGTCTGCGCTAAGAAAAAATTTACCCACCTTGGGACGTAGAATGATCAGAGCCCCTCCATCTGACCCACTTTGACCTACTTTCTCAGCTGCTAAATATCTGACCACATGGGGCACTCCTAAACAATAAACAAGATGGTGATGTTGTGATGAGTAACACATCCTGTTCTGATGTAGTACAACACAGAATTTAAACCTTTCATCCCAGTACACATGCACTGTACAAAACATTGGCACAAGTACTCCCTGGACAAGACTGGAATTGTAGTTACAACAATTATGCTTAATTTCCTCACATTTCAGTTAGTACAAGATGAGGTCTTACATCCATCACAAGAACAGAAACGTTGTGTAAACAGGTTTAAGAACAATAGGGCCAAATCTTATGGTGGTTTTGAAACTCTTCAAAACACTGGTTTATCTTGATGTAATTGCTTTGCATTCTGTGAGAAACGGAAACCTGGATTTCAACCCCACTACAACACTTTGAATTGTTAGTCCAACCAGGTGGTTGGACTAACAACACAATCTAGCTGCTGTTAGGGGTTCTAAGCTGTATGTATGTTTTGGTCCATTGAGTAAATGAGGAAAATCAAATGGGCTTCTCAATAAAAAGCCACTTAAAGCTGAGCACTGACAGACTAAACGGGCTGTAACAAGCTGGTGGTTCTACATGTCCTATATGAAACAACTTCTTGAAACTCTTTAGTCTGCTTTCACAGTTTGAATTCACTGCTGATGAATTCAGACAACAAAAAAGCTCAATGCATAATAAGATGACTGAGTTGCTCTAATGCTTATAAAAATAACCATCTGTTACTGAGGCTCAGCCAGAAGTGCCAGCACTCACACACACATATTCCACTCTCGTTGTAATCCTGGCTCCATAGTGAACTCCCATTGAGGGCTTTGCAGGGATACAAACAGAACTGCTGCTTGGATCTACAACGTATTAGCCTTGATGAGGAGGCAGTGGTGTGTGGAGACGAGAGGCTTCTACCGTGGAGGTTGTTCACTTCATCAGCATCTGCCATGCCATACGATTGGAGATAAATCTGGAAAAGGCGCAATGCATCTTCATTACAGCCACCACTTAACCACCTTGCAGGAAAACTGGCAAACCGTCTCTCTGTCCAGATGCTACATTAAAAACTTTGTCGACTGTGAGCTTTGTTTTTAAGGTGAAAACAGAAAGGCTCCATGTGGAGGAGAGTTGTGTGTAAATGCAGACTTCAATCTTAGTTAAACAATTACATCCTAAGAAGACGATTTACATAGAGCTTAATGGTAAGAGTGAACAACACAAGAATTGACTGCCTGTCCTGTAGCGACGGTACATTAGCAACATGTTTGAACAGTTATTCTCTATATTACACTGTCAATCTGCATTTGTCTCCTGGGGAGGAGAACTTATCTGTCGTTGGGTAATATATTGTTTTATGGACAGATATTTGTTAAACATGCATTTTTACATAAAGGTTATGTATAATGTTCTTATTTAAATGTTGCTGTCAAAACAGGAACATGCATTTTGTTGGAATTTTATGTGATCAAACAACACAACGTAGTTATGAAGAGTGAGTACTGATCTGAAAAGTGTGGTGTGCATTTGTCCCTGTCAGCTTTCAAAATCATGAGACTGAACTTTGTGCCCATTCTTTACAAAACATCAAGATAAGATTGGATAGAAAGCATCTGGTCTTGCAACAGATTCTCATTTGAATTTACAGTCAGGTCCGTAAATATTGGGACATCGACTCAATTCTCATCTTTTTGGGTCTATAAACCACCACAATAGATTTGAAATGAAACAACAACAAAGATGTACTTAAACTGCAGACATTCAGCTTTAATTTGAGTGTTTTTACATTCAAATCAGATGAATGGTGTATGAATTACAATCATTTGAATCTGTGCCTCCCACTTTTTAAGGGACCAAAAGTAATGGGACAATTGGCTGTTCAGCTGTTCCATGGCCAGGTGTGTGCTGTTCCCTCATTATTCATTACTCATCATTCATAAGGAGCAGATGAAACGTCCAGAGTTCATTTCAAGTGTGATATTTGCATTTTTCATGCTGTTACTGTCAGTTCTGAATATGTGATCCAAAGAGCTATCACCATCAGTGAAGCAAGCTATCATTAGGCTGAGAAATCAAAACAAACCCATCAGAGAGATAGCAAAAATATTAGGCGTGGCCATATCAACAGTTTGGAACATCATCAAAAAGAAAGAAAACACAGGTGAGCTCAACAACACCAAAAGACCCAGAAGACCACGGAAGACAAATGTGGATGAACGAAAGATTCTTTCCCTGGTGAAGAAAATCCCCTTCACAACAATAGGCCAGATCAAGAAAACTCTCCAGGAGGTAGGTGTATGTGTGTCAAAGTCAACAATCAACAGAAGACTTCACCAGAGAAAATACAGAGGATTCACCCACAAGATGAGTGAGATTTGGTGAGCCTCAAAAACAGGAAGGCCAGATTAGTGTTTACCAAAAAACATCTAAAAAACCTTTACAAACTTTAGAACAACATGCTCTGGACAGATGAGCCAAAGATCAACTTGTACCAGAGTAATGGGAGGAGAAGAGTATGAGCAAAGATAAAAACTGTTCATGAGTGGAAACATACCACCTCATCAATAAAGCATGGTGAAAAAACATATTGGCATGGGCTTGTATAGGTGCCAATGGAAGTACTTCCCTTGTAATTATTGATGACGTGACTGTTGACAAAAGCAGCGGGATGAATTCTGAAGTGTTCCGGGTAATATTATCTGCTCATATTAAGCCAAATGCCTCCGATCTCATTGGAGTTAACAGTGAATATGTACAATGACCTAAGGCAGACTACGAAAGCCACCAAAAAGCTTTTTAAGGCAAAGAAGTGAAAAACTTATTCAATGGCCAAGTAAATCACCTGACCTGAATCCGATTAACCATGCATTTCACTTGCTGGATTTTTTTTTGGATTTGCAACCAAGTATTGAAAAGGGAAACTTTGATTTAAAATTGTTACTCTGTCCCATTACTTTTGGTCCCTTGAGAAGTGGGAGGAACACGTTCCAACGATTATAATTGCTACACTCATCACCTGATTAAGATGTAAATACCCTCAAATTAAAGCTGAAAGTCTGCAGTTTAAGCACATTTTGGTTGTTTCAATTTACATCTATTGTGATGATTTATGGAGCTAAAAAGATGAGAATTGAGTCGATGTCCCAATATTTATGGACCTGACTGTAGGTCTGGACTTTGACTGGGCCATTTTAGTACATGAATATCCTTTGATCTGAAGTTCTACACCAAAGAAAAAAAGAAACAAAAGCCAAAAAAAAAAAAAAAAGAACTGCAGTTGTTATATCTACATTTAAAAACATTAGTTGGTTCGTTATAATTTTTAGCCAATAGTGGAAGATCCAAAGAGCCACTTGCAGCTCCAGAGCAGCAGGTTCAATTCAATTCAGTTTATTTATATAGCGCCAATTCACAACACATGTCGTCTCAAGGCACTTCACAAAAGTCAGGTACATGCATTACAATTAATCCGAATCATTGAACAGTGCAGTCAGATTCTGTTATGTATTCAAATTTGATAAAAAGTTTGTCTATCTAAGGAAACCCAGCAGATTGCATCCAGTCAGTGACTTGCAGCATTCACTCCTCCCGGATGAGCATGTAGAGACAGTGGACAGTCACTGGCGTTGACTTTGCAGCAATCCCTCATACTGAGCATGCATGTAGCGACAGTGGAGAGGAAAAAACTCCCTTTTAACAGGAAGAAACCTCCAGCAGAACCAGGCTCAGTGTGAGTGGCCATCTGCCACGACCGACTGGGGTTAGAGAGAACAGAGCAGAGACACAAAGAGAACAAAGAAGCACTGATCCAGGAGTACTTTCTATGGGAAGGAAAAGGTAAATGTTAATGGATGTAGCTCCTTTAGTCGTTTCACCTAGAAAGAAGGAACAGATAAACTCTGAGCCAGTTTTCAATGTTAGAGTCTGAAGAGAGCACATAGAGTTAGTTACAGTAAAAGCTCAGTCAGTAGCTATGTCTAGGAGAGAGAAAGGGTTAAAACACTGAAAGACAGGCAATGTGGATCATCGGTAGAGGGTGAGCATTAAGTTGTTGCCAGCAGAAGCTCGGACGATGCCCCTCTCCAGAAAGGTGTTACAGGTAGACACAGAGTCAGGCCAGGTGTAGCTTCTAGGAAGAGAAAAGAGAGAGAACAAAGTTAAAAGCTGAAATAACAGCAAATAATACAAAATTGAAGAGTAGTGTGAGAATGTAGCGAAGAGGGTGTAAGTGGTCATTCTGTCCTCCAGCAGCCTAAGCCTATAGCAGCATAACTACAAAGATAGTTCAGGATAAACTAAGCCACTCTAACTACAAGCTTTATCAAAAAGGAAAGTTTTAAACCTAGCCTTAAAAGTAGACAGTTTGTCCATCTAGAGCCCACTGATGGCCATTGTTATACTAAAAACCACAACGACTGGGATACCTCTCTCTGTCAGCTTGAGGACCCCTGTTCTAGACCATTGTATTGTAGCTCTAACTGTTTGGTTTGGGCCGTCTCCAGTTTGTAAAAAAAACATTCTTCCTGGACTGTGTTGTTTAGGTCCGTCTTCGATGTCCCTGTTGGGAAAAAAGGCATTCCCACAGTATGATACTGCCACCACCATGTTTTCCTTTTGGCATCAGGGTGATATGCAATTTTAGCCTTCCCTCACTGTTTTGCATTTAGGCCATAAAGCTACATATTGGTCTCAGTGTCCCTTAAACATAATTTGATTAAATTACACATAGGTGGACTCTGTTTAAAGAGTAGCTGATAGTCAAAGCAACTGGTGGCCCTGGTGTTATTCATTAGAATAACATTCCGAGGGGCTGATTTTTCAGATTTGTATTTCAGCATGACTTTGTGGTGGTCTATCAAATTAAATCTCAATAAAATACATTAAAATGTGGGGTTCTATTGAGACAAAATACGAAAATAAATCTTTCCAGTCGCTGTATAAAAGCCAAAACTAGAAACAAAGAAGCAAATATTTAGTTTCGCATGTCTACATCATAACCTTTTTTTTTAACACCCTGTTCTATTTATAATGCCTTGCTAAATCATGCATTTTTATTTCTTTCTTTCAGGTTGTAGATAATTGGTTTAGCCTTTTAAAGGGTGACTGGAAAGTATCTTATCTCAGGCCACGTTCACATAGCAGGTCTTAAAGCTCAATTACTATTTTTTGGTGAAATCACCATCAAACTTCAGTCTGAACGACCCCAAAGCAACCTGCATGCGCAGAAGGAGGATGTAGATATCACACAGCAGCACGCTGTTCATGAAATTAATGCTGGATGCCGCGGTCTCTGTGTTATTATTGGGTTGTTAAGCAATGGGAGCCGACAATATTATGACCACATTATTACAAGATGAAAAAAGGTAGAAATAGAGAACAACTATTAACAATGGTCTTTTGTGGAGCAGTCACTACTACGTCAGTAGAGAACTCTGTATGGATGCGTGGTCAGAGAACAATGCCGGGAAAATCGGAAAAAATGCGACATGATAGTTGCGGACGCTTTGAAAGTTATCAGATACATATCCGATTTAGTACCACATATAAAATTTGGATTTTTTTTCAAGGTGAAAAGATCCGAATTGGGCCGTTCTGACTGTAATTAAAAAGTCGGACATAAGTCGCATATGGGCAAAAAAGTCGGATTTCCGCGCTTATGCATTTTAACCCTTTTATTGACGGTATTTGTGTGATTCTGGTGCTAAGCTATCAGCTTCTTTTGGTTAGCTCAACTGCTAACCGGTAAGAACACGTGCTTGCTGCTAAAGAATATTTAACAGAAAGGTTGTTAGTTTTCAAGCTAGTGAATAATAGTCCCTAAACATTATTTTAAGTCCCTAAACATTATTTTACTAAATCTGATAACTAAGTAAACACCATTAAGCCCTATTTCTCCAGAAAGATTTGGTTCTTTTCCAAAATACTCCCTTAAATATTTTACCGTTTCCTTTAATAATATTTATTTAAATATTATTTCAATAAGTAAAGGCAGCTGATGAGACACCGTTGAGAATTAGTCATCCAGAAGGTTGGTTTTACTCAGCAGATCATTCTTTTAGAAATATTTTATTAAAATAATGTTTTATCTGATCTTGCATTGTGAATGGTTGTCTAAACGTTTGCTGATTATTGCCTAAGTTAGTCCCAAGACTAACTTAACTTCATTTCCAGATTCTCCAAGATAATCCCTGGTTCTCAAAAATAAATAACATTGCATGGTAATGTTGCATCACTCTTTTGGTCATGATTTTCAGTCATCTTTAATCAACTTGTTTATAAATTGTACATAGCCCATTAGTCTTCATTATTCTTTAATTCTGCTTGGTAGCTTAGTTGTATTGTTTTAGTATAGTAAAGAGTTTGTTGATTGAAATATGTTTGACTTTGAGTTGACTTATTTTTGTTAATAAATTCTTGTATTTTAAGAAATTGTGTGAATTCATTCCATTTGTGTGCAGAGTTTTGCTGTTCAATAATGTCAGAGCTTGTCTCACCCTTTTCGATTTTGTCCTAATACCACCGCCTTAATGGGCTCACAGGACAACCCTTAACAGACCGAAATATTATTTGATAAAATATTAATATTAAATATTAAATAATGTCAGATTAATAATCCTTACACCAGTAATTAAAACATTGTGCAACAATGCCCAGCTAATTGCTGTCATCTCTGGTGTAAGCAGTGGACTCTGCAGACAGAGATGTGGAGCAGGCAGAATTAAATGCAGACGTCTTCAATTAACCTCTTAAAGAAGATAAGCAAACTTGCAACACAAGTAAACATGGTCAGTTGTGGAATCCAAAATAAATCATCAAAGCTGACGCCAAAAGCCTAACAGGGAACCAGGAGAGCAGCTGACAGGAGTGCAGGCGAATCTGTCAAAGGAGTAAAACAGTTTGTCTTTATATTGAGGAGGTAATTGCTGGATGCAAAGCAGGTGAGATTTAGGAACAACAGGCTCCAGCTGTGGAGAATGCTGGGAGCTGATGGAAAAACAACTAGAGGAATGACTGGTAAACACAAAATTGTAACAGAGGGAAACAGAGTTGACCAAAGTGCATAAAAAAATCTGCCAAGCAATGAAATACAGAGTAAAAGAATAGTTAAATACAATAAAAAACTGAAATACCCATGAAAAGAGTAACACTAATAAAATCTATCAAGAGTTTCATATTTTGATGAGGTCACAGGCAAAAAAAGGGTCAGTCAGTCATTTTCTACCGCTTCTTCCATAGTGGGTCGCGGGGAAGCTGGTGCCTATCTCCAGCAGTCTATGGGCGGGAGGCAGAGTATACCCTGGGCAGGTCACCAGTCCATCGCAGGGCAACACACAAACAACCAAGCACACACTAAGGGCAATTTAGAGAGACCAAATAACCTAACACGCATGTCTTTGGACTGTGGGAGGAAGCTGGAGTACTCAGAGAGAACCCACGCGTGCACAGGGAGAAAAAAAATTATTTTACCAGAATTTTGAACGTTTACAGTCATCTGTCTTAGAGCTCTGAGAGTTTTGCTATGATTTTTGAGCTATATAGATATGTAGATTTCACTTACATTGAACTGAGAATGAGATCTACAGAAGACAGTGAGGCATTTTTTATGGCATTAGTTGGGCATCTAGTTGCAGAACTCTGAACTTACCCCAGTTGGGACATCATAGGATTGTTTTGCTAAATCTAAAATCACCAACAGAGGTTCAGTCAGATTTTTGCCATTGGCCTGAAAATTGAAAGATTAGTTCATGAGCTCACCAGATCTTCGTCCCTGTCCATGTACCTTGGGAGCCAATGAAGGTGTTCCACAAAGTTTTGAATCACTGAAAACTAGGTCCAGTAATGTTGAAAGCACTAAAAATGACCACGTAATTGTCTTACTGTCATGGACGCAATAGGGTGGTGACAAGTGAAGACAATGGCAAATCGGAATATCATTAACATAGAAGAACATTTTGATGTAGAGCTTTTAGAAAACAAAACGAACTATAAATGAAATAGGAACTAAATTAGATCCCAAAGAAAATCCACAAGAGAGTGGAACTGTTGAAAATGTGCTCTGAATGCAATGCTGGTTGCATTATACATAGTTAAAAATGGTTTATTATATCGAAAGGTGCACAGAGATCCAAAAGAATGGCTCAATTATCACTGTCTTGCATGAAAATGTGAGTTTGGCCAGTGGTTTGAAACTAGTAAGATGTTATTTTGACTTGATCAGAGGTTGAAATGTTTCATGCTTAAAACAACTTGGGACCTTTCAATTAGCAGGCACTGATCGTAATGGTGTAACACTTAATTGACTCAATAACACTGACATGTTGAGTGTTAGTGAGAATTAAAATACTTAAGATAATACATTTTTCTTCTTAGGTATATTTTAGAACAGAGGTGTTGCCCAACCTTCATTATTTGCAGATATAAGCTCAAAAATGTAAGAAAAGACAAAGCCGATGTTTCACTACTTTTTCAAAAATTAAAAAGTTTTAAAACCCAAAAGGTTTAGACTTACGTGATCAGACAGATACTGATTCTGGAGGCTGTCAATCAGGATTAAGTGATGTTGACACCAGGAAAATAGCCTGTGACCATGTTAGTGAATGGACTGCTAAAAAAAAGGATGTGGGTTGTTTATTTTCACCTACATTAGATTCAACATTATCAGTTATTTGGATTTATTAAATGGCCAATTACCCTATGAGCAAATGAGTGTAAATAAATGTGGTGGCTGGTAAATTAAAAACACCACCCCTGTTAATTCATAGGTTTAGTGACCTTGCTTTCAGAATTTACAACATGAATGAACGAAAGGTGGCAAACAGTAGATATTTCCTTCAGATTTCAAATTAATATTAACATAACTATGATAGAACGTTGAGTGGAGGGACCACTGACATGTATTTCTTCTCTTTACTGTGACTATGGAGATCTGACTTGTGACCTTTCAGCATAGAACTTAAATCCCTAATCATCCATTCTCTCATTCACACACCTGCTGGATAGATCACTGTGATGTTTGTTTTTCGGCACCAGAGAAGGGATGTGGGGATAAAACTTAAATCTGATCAAAGCAAACCTCCCAGACAATATTACACAGATTGCAGGCGCAGAACTCATCTGGTGAGACTGGGAGCGAGCTGAACTGATCGAGGAATGATCCCTTTCATCAAATTATGTCCCTGTATCTCATGGTTTTCATCTCTCCTGTTGAATGACTGATGCACTTTGGCATTCATCTCATGCGGAGAGGAAGGTCATTGGTATTTGATTCTGGGCTCAAAGATTAGCTGGGAACTTTGCAAAACATAAAGCAGATGACATTTGCAGGACAAAGATCCTGAAATTGTGACCTACGTTGTGTCTTCAGCTGAGAAATAGTAAAGGATTTTATATATAGTTAGTGCATATTGAGCTCTATTACCAAACTGCATGACTGCATATTAAGGCTTCTTGTTAGAGCTCAGTATTTCTCCATGTATTCTTACCAAATGATTTTCATAGAAATGAGACACAGAATTCCAGGAAAAAATGTTGGGAACCATCAGTCTTTATCTAGACAAATTTAATGGAGTTATGACGAAAATTCAATCTGAGAGACTCACCCGCACCTCCGGTTTCATCCAATGGCTCCTCCGTGCGTCTCCGCTCCAACCAATCAGCATCAAGTCCGCAGTAATCCTCAGCCAATAATCCTTGAAGGCTCTGCATTTAAAGTCCCCTATCTATCCATGGATCTCCCAGCTGTCAGCCGGGCTTCGACCCTCCTCCACCCCATCGCCTCTCAGCTCCTCCAGTTCCCTTATCACCAGGCTTCCTCTCCATCACAAGCATCGGATCCCGGGGAAGACAACTCTAATTCTAATTCTAAGAAGTTCATGCAAGTTTATGTCATTCTCAGCATTCATATCTTCCTCTGGGGTCTGAGCACCAAAGAAATAAACATCCGTTGTGTAACTTCTCTAATCGCATTTTTGTGTTTCTTAATGGGAGTCTCTACAGGATTGAAAACATTGTAAGACATAAGTTATTAAAATAGCAGTTTACATGCTTAGACCTATTCAAGTTGTTCAATTTCCCAGTATGCACAGTTACTAGAAGCATAGCTGGAATCCAGTTAATAAATCATCGCTGAAGCCATGCAATGTGCAGAAATGAACAGACAAAATTGTATCACCTCTTTAGTAATCATGTATAAATAAGGTTTGATAATACTTCTGTTTTCATATGTGAAAATATTCTGTTGATGTATTTTTTGAGAAAATAAAAGAAAACAAGTAAATAAAGAAAAAAATAAAACGTTTAATAGTAAATTTATGAGTGAAGAAAAAGTCAAATAAGGAACAATTTCCAGAATTTTAAAGGTTATAAATAAGCAATTTTGGAATGTCTGACCAAATCAAATGATTTTCAAATAATTTGTTATGGAGTCCCAGTATAAACGCAACTTCTAAAATCTTTTGTCTGTCTGTCATTTAACCACCAGACCAGTTTTGTGCAGCCAGTGTTATTAAATCACTGTCTGGTTTTGTTTCTATATAAATGTCAACTAAGAGATGTGGGACATTACACTATTTAATAGGGGCTGTCACTTGGTTTTATATAAATGTGTATGCTGGCCATACTCTCAGACTGAGGAGGTTCTGGTCAGACTCTCGGAAGCTGTAAAAGATGTACTGCATTCCTTGGAGGCTGCGGAAGAGGCATCAGTCAGATCCGATGAGACAGGAGAAGAAACATCGGCAACCCTCAGAGAATGATGATGCACTGGCCGGGGCACTTAGAGGTTCGAGAGGTATTGGCTGGATTCTGGGTATGAGAAGAGGCATCAACAGTAAAGTAGGAGTCTGGGGAAGAGAGTGTTGGCTATACCCCCGAAGGTTGGAGAAAAGGTGTTGGTTTGACCTGAAGAAATGCTGGCCAGACCATCGGAGGGGGGAGCTTTGGGGGTGACTGGGGCTCAGTGGGAAGAGCAGTTGTCTTCCAATCCAAAAGTTGCGGTTCAATTCCACCTTCCTCCTGCCACATGCCGATGTACTACTGGGCAAGGAACCTAACCCCGATTCGCCTACCCATCTGTGTATTAGTGTATGAGTGTGGGCATTTGTGAGTGCAACTGGGTAAATGTGGCTCTAGTGTAAAGCGTTTTAAGTGGTCGGTACAACTAGAACAGCTCTAAATAAATTCAGTCCATTGACTCTTTCATTTAAAGAAGAGACCCCCACCGGATCTTCAGAAGAGGAAGAAGAAATGACAGCTGAAACCTGACTGGAGAAGAGGGTTTAGACAAACCCTTGCAGAACAGAGAAAAGATTGCTGAATCTTCAGAGGCTAAAGAAGAGATGTCAGCCCGACTGGCTTCGGTTGTGGCAAGGCAAGGGATTCTGTTGTGTTGCTCGAAATGTAATGGAGATCTATAAAAGTGCTGGGAGTGATGTGGAGAAGAGCTAAACAGTTGTCAGAAACAGAGCAAGACCCCAGCATTATGCTTAAGCTGGAGTCGGTTTGAGGTGTTGACTGTGTAAGGTGGAGTGAGAAAATATCCTGTTTCCAGTCCTTCTGCAATTTCACAAATTCAATCACACCCAAAGATGACAGCATGGGTCACTGCTTCAGAAACAATCAGGGCAGACGAAGTTGCAATCAGTTGCCTTTAGGCCGTGTATGTCTCAGCCGCAGTCCTTGCTGTTTAATGCAATTCAGTGAACTCAGGGGATGAGTAAAAGTCTGCTGGGACCATTCTGCCTGTCCTGAAAGTTGAAAGCTGAAGGCAAGCGGACACTGGGCAAAACTAAGGCTTTAGTAAAACAAGTCCAAACCTCCTGGGACAGAAAAAGACAAGTAGCGGCTCTGTGCAGATGATATGGTCACATTTGGATCTCTTCCCAATAATGTAACAGAGAAGTTTTAATCATACATTGTTATAATTGTTTCCTAAAATGTCATTAAAGGGATACAAGGCAGAATATTATCTCCATCTGGATCAGATTCCATAAATTTACAACACACATATTGTTGCATGTGAAAGACTGAGCTAGTGTATGACGTGAACAAGGTCACAAACTCCCTCAGACTAGCTCAAACGCACTTCAGACCTATCAAATTAAATTCGAAAAAAGGGTTTGCAATTTAGGCAGTATTCTCAGATGAAGATCTAAGGGACCAGAGGAGAGGGCAAGTACAGTTCAAGTGCGAAGCCATAGGCTCATCTTTCATTTCAGGGCACCGAGGGACACGTTTGTTCACTCCTGCCACAACAATCTGTCAGCGTTAATGAGTGATGATTCATTTTTGCTGCAGTACTGTGTTGTACAGATCACTTTATGTCTGATTCTTGTGATACTCTCTGTAATGACAAGTATACTTTTATCTAAAATTTAGTTTTTACAAGCAAGAAAAGCATGAGAAACAAAAGTTCCAACGTGTTTCTTGGAAGCAGAGGGCTTCTGTGAACATTTTTATATAAATAGTTCTGGTTATGTATTTCTTCGGTTTTTACCACACTCAAATGTTTCAGTTTATAAAACAAATTTAAATTTCAGACATTATTTTGATGAATGTCTCATTGGGTGGGAGGCTTCGTGGTTTTTCCTCATCACTGTAAATTCTTCTACAAAATGTGAAGCAGGAGATGAGGCAAGAGTGATTTAGTTGAGCCAGAAAGCTAGAAAGCCATCACCAATTAAAAGATCCAAGAAAAGAAAAAAACTGTTATGGGTGGCAATGAGACTTGCACTTTGGTTAAAAAAAAACCCCAGCAATAACAGTTATTGCTTCAGATTTTTTCTTTTCATCATTTTACCAGGAGTAATTGTGAAGAGTGCTATATAGTTTGATAATCTAAAAATAGGACCTACTTACAGTGGTTGTATAAACTGTGAGGGGGTTTGATGGAACAATAATTTTATAAGACTAACGCAAAACCATCTTCTTGAACACCTTTGTCTGCGGCTCAATAGGTTACAGTGTCAACCTTCCTGTTAAATCTGTGTTCTCGTGCTTTGAATAAACAGCAAGACACTTAAACTCCAGTCAGGCCCTTGTCCCTTATCTAGACTCCCATACTGTCCTTGCTCAATAAAGTCCACGGTTTACAGGTCTATAAAGCCAGAGGATCTTTTAAAGATAAACATCCGTGTCAGTGCACCTTTTAAAAAAAAATCCCAAAAAACAGCTTGGATTATAGCTGCAAGGCCCCAGCTGATATCGTCTTTTGAAAGCGACTACTTGCGTGTCTTATCTTCTGATGCAGACATTAAGGTCTTCAAGGGATGTATACTTAAGTCAGTGTTTCCTATTTGTTTATGCAGCTATCGGCACTCCACAACACGTTCCTACACAGAAGTATGGTACTGTATGGTGCTATGTATGCCCGGGGACAAGACCGGGACAGAATGAAGGACTGCCAGATGAGTGTAAATGCTGCAACTGCATCATCTCTGTCCTTTCATCCTCTGGGTGCAGGTCTGAAAATGTGTGACATGCATATGCTTTGGTGGATGCTAGCCAGTTTCTGTTAAACCAATGGTGTAATAAAGCCAGATGGGAAAAGAACAAAAACGCTTCTTGGGAGAGAAAAAAAAGGGAATGTGAATGTCAGGCAAAGTCACAGGAGAGTGCTCCATTTCATTCAATAAGGTTCTCTATCGTACAAAGAAATAAATAAAAAAGAAGAGAGAAAAGTTACACTCCAATGGCCATGAAACTATCGATTTCACAGAGAAAGACTGCCGGAAAAGCAAGCGAAACTTCTCCAGGTCTTGACAAATTGGAGGTTGGGTCATTGTTTTCAAGGCTTCAGCTCAATTCATCCTGTTGTTTTCATGTGTGTGACACTTTCCACTCTTGTGTGTAGGAAGACACTCAGTGGCCACTTTATTAGGTACACCTTGCTAGTGCTGAGTACCTTCAGAACTGCCTTTACAGTCTTTACTGCATAGATTTAACGAGGTGTGCACCATGGAGTTGCTGCTGATTTGTTGGCTGCAAATCTACGATGTGAATCTCCCAATCTACCATCCCAAAGGTGCTCTGTTGGAGATCAGGTGACACTTAAGTACAGTGAATTTATTGTTGCTTTCAAGAAACCAGTACGAGAATATTTCAGCTGTGTGATATGCTGCATTATCCTGCTGGAAATAGACTTCAGAAGATGGGTAACACTGTGGTCTTTACAGGATAGCCATGGTCAGCAACAATATTTTGGTACCTGGTAGCAATGAAATGATCCAAAATTGCTGCTAAGAGGCCTAAAGCGCACCAAGAAAATGTCCCTCACAACATTACACCACAACAACTGACCTGAACTATTGATACAAGGCCAGATAGGTCTATGGTTTCATGTAAGTTATGCCAAATTCTAACCCTTGTTGGGACCCCAGTCATGGATGAACATGGACTCTGAACTGTACAACGAAGGCCGCTATCAACTTTTCTACAGCTTTCAGTGTCAGAACCGAATGGAGAGACACAACACACGTGGGTTGTCTCCTTGCTGGCAAGAAGGCACTCTTCAACTTTGATCCAAAAGTGACGACAATCACGCTGATCGGATGCAACAAAGTTAAGTAATAATTTGCTGTTTGAGTACCCAGCATTCATTCATAAAAAGGGGGAAATAAAGACAAGCTTGATATTCTCTTCCGAGGCCTACAAGAGCAACTTGTGCCCCAGATAACTCCCCACAGCAGCTCTAATTGAAGTGGTTTTTCCCCTCGACCTGGAGGAAAGCTATCGGGACTGCAGTTCGGCCAGCTGAATACAGTCAGCCCCCCCTAGCTGCAAAGCATGTTCTTTTATTAATGCCCACACATGGATTACCTGTGCAGTTTCGTTTCCCTCAACTCGTCACCGAGGATATTTTTTTTCCAGCCCGGTTCACGTAAGAGGTGGTGTTTGGGCAGAGAAGATTAGTTTAGAATGTTGTAAATAATTCTAGTTTCATGTTTGGTTTTTGTTGGTGTTGAGAAAACTCAGCTAAGTGCTAGCAGACTAGCTGCTCAGCTAATGTGAACAAACAGCTCATTGAAGCTAATAATGATTTATGCTGTGTTGAGTTTTTAAAGTTAAGACAAACTTTATTTAAGGGGAGATTTGGAACACAGATCGACCATAACACATTGTCAACGCATTTTAATCCTTTTATTACTGGTATTTTAAAGGTACATGTTTGATTTTAAAGTAGTGGTAACAACCTATAAGGTTCTTTTGTTAGTTCCAGCCACTAACTGCTAAGGTAACACATAACTCGCCTCCACCGTTTTATCTGATCTTGCATTGTGAATAGTTGGTTGAAGGTTTTTTGTCTAAATTAGTTCCAAGACATCATTTTATTGATTTTATTGGTCATGGTTTTCAACCACCTTTGATTCACTTGTTTATATTGTACATAGCCCATATTCTTCCTTATTCTTTCATTCTGCTTGGTAGTTTAGTCGGGTTGTTTTAGCATGGTAACGAGTTTGTTGATTGAAATATGTTTGACTTTAAGTTGACTTTTTTTTGTTAATAAATTCTTGTATTTTAAGAAATTGTGTGAATTTATTACATGTGTGTGCAGAGTTTTGCTGTTAAGTAATGTCAGAGCTTGGCTCACCCCTTTTACTATTATTCTAATACCGCCACCTCATTGGGCTGGTATTCACCGGACAACACTGAATTATTATTTAATAAAATTTTTTATATTAAATAATAAATAATATAATAACACAACACCCTAGTGCACACTTAGTCTAGATCATAGATATTCCTGGATTGTCTATGGCTCTCTTATTTTCAGCCCACCACACATTTTCTCTTTCACTCTTGGGACTATGGCCATGGATGAAGGGTGATTTGTGTCTGGTGCACCAGGGTTGATTTGGCCATATAGTTTTCCGGTCACTATTCTGCTTATGGACCCTGTGACGACCCATTTTCAGTTTACATGCTAAGGCTACTAGATTTTTAGTCATGTTCTTGTATTTTAAAAAGTTTTTTTTGCACTCTCCTATTTTAAGATTTTAGACCAGGTTTCAGAGTTCATTGTATCATTAAAACAGCACTGGTATAAGTAACCAACGATATTCTTATGGCCTCAGATAATGGACTGTACTTGTTCTGTTAGATCCAGATGTACACAAAATGTTATGATTTTGTATGGGAACTCAGGCGCAGAGCAGGCAAGAATCAGTCTGAATGTTTGTTCAGTGATAACAAGAACAAAAAACTTACAAAAACTGCCCTGCACAAAGAAATTAGACTGGAACCCTGGAAGGTTTTCTCTTGCAACTAATTACTGACTAAAGATCAGAACACATTTTTATCTAAGTGGTGTGTCCTTTGTGCTTTCCCATTTTGAAGAGTGTGTAACAGAAATGCAGAGTGTCTATTGTGTCCCCCAGGGAGCCAGAAAGCCAGAAGCTAGAAAGCCATCACCAATTAAAAGATCCAAGAAAAGAAAAAAACTGTTATGGGTGGCAATAAGACTTACACTTTGGTTGAAAAAAAAAAACCCAAGCAAAAACAGTTATTGCTTTAGATTTTTTCTTTTCATCATTTTACCAGGAGTACCAATAATTGTGAAGAGTGCTATATAGTTTGATAATCTAAACATATGACCTAATAACAGTGGTTGTATAAACTGTGAGGGGGTTTGATGCAACAATAATTTGATAAGACTAAAGCAAAACCATCTTCTAGAATACCTTTGTCTGCGCCTCAATAGGTAACAGTAAATAATAAATAATATAATAATAATCACAACACCCTAAAATGATGGACAAATTCACCAAGGTATTTGTGGGAGCTAAATGTGGGTAAACCTGAGTTTCTGTTCGGTTCTCCCTCTTTAATTTCTTCAGATCGGGGCATGATCTGTTTTGAGATATTTTAGCCTACTTCATGTTGTCATACAGGTTCTGTTTAAGTGAATTCTTGACTGGACAGATCTGGAAATAATCAGGCCTAGATGTAAATAGTGAAATTCAACAAAAAATTTGGTTAATCTTTGTAATTCATGAAATAATAAATGAAATCATCATTTAAAAACTGCAAGTAGCCAGGTTACCTTTGTGTGGTATTAAAAATTGTTTGATGATCTGAAACGTTTGTTGAGATTGCTATGTAGATTGGGAAGCGCTACCTAACTGCTGCTACCAGATTTTGATTGATTGAATTGGTCAATCAAGGTTGAGATGGCAATAGTTGACCTCAGCTCTGAATGTGCCAGAGAGGGAGATTAATGCACGTTAATAAACCAGTCAAAGCAACACTGTTATGGAGTCTGACACACAAATGACTGGGGTTAACACGCCTCTTTGCAAAGCTTTGGCCCTTGCTGTTCTTGAAAGAGCGGAGTCAGAGCCAGGCATGATAGTAAAAATATCCAGAGACAGAAATTCATCAACGTGAAAGGACATGCTCATTTGAACACCGTGCCCTCTAGTATTTTAAACATCATAAATATAAGTCACTGATTCCCCCATGATTCACAATGTCGCCAGTGTCTCCTTAGCATGGAGAATATTGCCCTTTTCCAATGTGGTGTGACACACAGCGCCGCTCTACAAACTCCGAAATCAAGGAGGCATACATAAAGGTCACCTGCTGACAGGCACAAGACATATTGCGCCCAAAGGAGGTCCTCCAAGGAGTGATCAACTTGCTGATTTCACCCTCTCCGGTTTGCACATTCTGGAAAATCACCGTCAGCATTCAAGGACAACAGTTATGCTCCAGGAGTCCTTTATGTTGGATAAGATTTCTTTGTCTTTCAGGCGTCATTAATGAAAATTGCCTCAGGCAATAGCATATTATGAGTTTATTGCTATATAGCACAAAACTGCAGACTCTGGGGCATTGTTGTGGCTCATTGATTGTGCTACAGGACAGAAGAATCAATATGAAGGTGTGGAAAAAGGAATCAGTCACCTTTCTCAAGGAAATGCAGTGGCTTACAATGAGGGGGAGTCAGAAATCTTTCCATGGAGGAAAATTGGTGAGTTCAGATAATTTCTTAGGTGATTTTAAAAATACCATGTGTGTTATTTGCAGTGCCTTCAGAAAGTACTTGTACCACTTAAAATTGTTCACTTTATGTTAAGGTACAACCATAAGCTGTAATATATTTTATGTGGAAGACCATCTTCAACAAAGACCATGATTGTGACATAAAAGGTAAACAATACATGGTTTTCAATGTGTCAAACAAAATAATATCTAAAAAGTGTTGCTTGCATTTCTATTTAGCATCCTTGAGTCAAAATTTTGTAGGTCTTTTGTGGTACCTATGAGACTTATGTCCATTTGTCTTAAAAATAGCTCAAGCTTAGTCAGATTTCAGATAAGCAGCAAGACTTGCCACAAATTGTCAATTTGCATTAGGTCTGACCTTTAACTAAGCAATTCTAACACATGGACCTGCTATGAGCTAAACTTCTCCACCGTAGCTCCATCTGTATTGGGTTGTTGTTCTACTGGTGAACCCCCACTTTCGTCTCAAGTCTTTTTCTGACTTACAGGTTCTCTATCAGGATTGATGTGTTTTTAGTTCCATCCGTCTTCTTATAACCTCTGACCAGCTTCCCTGCCCCTGCTGCAGAAAAGCATCACACAATATAATGCTGCTACCACCATGTTGGTAAATGGGTTATTTCAGGTTGATGTGCAGTGTTAGTTTTCCTCAACACTTAAAGTTTTGCCTGCAGGCAAAAACGTTTACCATTTCTCTCATCTCAGCAGAGCATCTTCTTCCACATGTTTGCTGCATCCCCTACATGGCTATTTACCAACTGCGAACAGGACTTTTGTGCTTTTCTTTCAACGGATTCCTTGTTGCCACTCTTCCACAAAAGGTAGATTTGTGGAGTGCGTGACTTATGCATGTCCTGTTGACAGATACACCCACCTGAGCTGTGGATCTATGCAGCTCCCCACGTTTTTCCACAGGTCTCTCATCTACTTCTCCTTGCCTGGACGGCTATGGAACAGAACAATTGTATTTATACTGAGATTAAACTTCACACAGGTCAACTATACTTACTAACTAGGTGACTTTTAATCCAAAAAATTCCTTCTGGGGTTTTAGAGAGATCTAAAAACAGCTATTAAAGAGAGGTGAAAACAAATGCACGGCACACATGTGACATTTTATTTCTAAAAAAAAATAAAAAAAAATAAATAAGTAATATATGCAAGTTTGTGGTTGTAATGTGAAAAAATGTAAAAAGCTTCAAAGGATGGAAATACTTTTGGAAGACACTGTAGGTAGGTTTAGTTGGTGTAGCAATATAAAAAAGCATTAATATAAAATAATTTGTTGTCTCCTGTCAAAAATGATTGGCAGGGGATTCAGATCGAAGTATGTCATCACAAAAACAGTCAAATCAGTGTTAAATGAAGAAGCAACAATCAGGGGCAGATTTACAAAGCTATTTGTATTTGTCAAATATGTGCAAAACTAAGTTTTCAAATCCCTCTAATTCTCAAACTAGAAACAAAGGCAGATCCATTTCAAAAAATAGCTCTATTAGTGTCTGTCTGCTGTGGCTCAGCTTGCCCACATTTAGGGATTAATGCATTTAGAAGAAAACTTTGTGACCTCCTTCTTTCCCATTTTCCTGTTTGCCCCACCTCCCTCTCTTTCATGTTTCTTATTTTTTCCTTTTCGTTTCTATTCCCTTTTCCGTAACAATTGAAATAATCCCAAAGCAGTTTTTAATAAAGTTTCTTTTAGAAATATCAAGCAGAGCTTTGAAGCGTTAGCTGTAATGCTACACTTGTGAAAGTTAATCTGTTGGGCTTCTTCTTGGCACTAACAGTTCTGAGGGCTACTCTGCCGGACAGGACACGGTAAAAAAAAAAAAAAAGAAGAAAACTTTGTGAAAACTTACAGAAAGTATAATTCTATTCTTAAAGACTGGAGCTGCTTGCTTTATGTACATTATGTTAAAAACATACCCTCTGGTGGGATAATTTTAAAAGAAAACACAAAGGGGAAAAAGGGAAAGTGAAATTCAGAAAACGACCTCATGAACGTGGAACATTTTAAAATACACCACTTCACATGCAGAAGTTCATAAGCTCTACAAAATCTGCTCTCACTGTGCAACAAAGTTTTGGAGCACCTAGGAATCTCTGCACCTATCAAATGTTGTGCTGAGGGTGAAAGGAAACGCGATGGTGCCTGCAGGGATTGGTGAGTGTGAGAAAAGCGAGTCCACAAACTGCAACTAATTCGGGATCCAACAACCACCAGGAAAGCACAAGTATTTGTTTTTTTGCCCCAGACAATTTTAAAAAAATGTCTCCAAAGTGGTGTTGTAATTATAGATTATTGATTAATTGAATATTTATCAAGAATTATAATTAAAATCATAATCTGATAAAATTAACTCCTTAACCAAAATCCTCGTTTATGAATTGAAACCAGAGCTGTCCTCTGGTGTTGTAATTATGGCTCAAGGCCTCTGATAATTACAATTATTAAATGTCACTGTTTAATCAACCGTTTCTGCCGAAACGTGGGGAACTTTGCCTTATTTTGACTGACGAATCACTCTTGCACAAAATAAACAAAAAACGCCTTCTCTTTATCTACGTGAAAATGTATTAAATCAATCAGCCTGATACAATCAACTCCCCGATTCAATAATCTTCACCTACTCAAACATGCAAAGTTCTACAAAAAAAGGCAAAATATCTAACTAACAAAATAAAGCAAAACAGCAGTGTGTGTGTATTGAATCAACCAGCAGTTATGGCAAAAGTGGTAATATGACAAAGGGATGTGGTGTGTTGAACGGGGTTTGAAACAGTCTGCCAGAAGCGTAGCCCAGTGGGACACGGGCTGTCATAAAACCCCCACAGCAAAGTTGTAAACTCAGCTTAGACAAAGACTCAGAAACCTTTTGGCGGCAGGTTAGCAAGCAGTAAAGTTGGAACAAAGAAAATGGTGAATTTCACCATGAGGTTACTGTCGTAGTCCAGTACCGGCGCTCCGGTGTTCGCCCGGTAAGACAACTTGTGAGACGCGGCGGCCTCAGGACTCAATACAATGTTGCATGCAAATACAATTTCATAACATCAGACTATAAGTGGCGATTCTGATCGCACAAAAAAATCCTATCTCTCTCTATCCTGCGCAGACTACTTCTAATAAAGAAATCAAAGAAAATAATAAAGGATGGGTATTACTTTGTGGAGCAATTCTTCAGGGCTGCCCGCGTGAGGGGGAGAGAAGGAGGGGGGAAAGTTGGAAGTTAACGTGCGTCCACGGTTAACTTCAGGAAGAGCGGTCAATCTTCGTCCTTTGGCCTCCTTGGCGAAAGGGAAAAATATGATCTGACCGTCAGCAGTCGACTAGAACAAAAAAACAAGGTGGCGATCCATCTCCTTGAAACTCCGTGGTTTTTTGGTTATGTGTTAAACTAACACCTTCGATCGGTAAAGTTGAAATTTCTGGCCTTCTTATTCCAGAAATTTCTGTCATGAAGGTTCTTTTCGTGGCCAACGAAGGAGAATAAATGAAGACTCCATGTGGGACCTCTTCTTCTCCAGAGGATGCTTCAGTTGCGTGGTAATCTGTCGAGATCTCCAGCTGAAAAGCAAGGTTTAAAACGCCCGCCTTCCATATATAATCTCGTGTGACGTCAGTACTCTTGTGACGTCAGACTTGGGACGTTCCCGTCCTACCAGCCGCAGTGCCCACTGGGATTTGTAGTGGCAGACGATACTGGATACAAAATGGCCGATGATGTCGAAAGGCCTGGTGGTGTCCAGCAATGTGTAAACTGTCCAATATTCAGCAAACAAGTGGTCCAACAGTGGGCAGTGCCAAGAGACACTGAGGGGCACAGCCAAGTGTTTGGTTGAGCAGAGGGGGTTAAGTGGGGGTGTGGTCAGGAGGACCAGGGAAAGTGGCTGCTAGCTTAATTTGTTATATTAAAACATGGAGCAGAGTGACACTGGTAGTTTCGCTACGGATCTGTCTTTTGAGTTGGAAGACTTTTCACCTCCCTCGTCACTGGAGGTTAAGAGAGGCTTTATGGACCCCAGTGGGCCTGAGCCTTATCAGTTCGAGCTGAAAGCTGAAGGCGATGACTTGGCAATACCCAAAGCCAGCGCTGTCAAGGCAGTGGAGGAGCAATTCCCACTCTGGACTCACTACAGGAACATGGGTTTATACTCAAACCCAGTGCTGTGACGTAGACATGTACCAAGCTGTACCATTTCAACCAATAGGGAAATTCAATTGCAGTAACCAATATGCAACACAAAGAGGGCAGCACTAAGACAGTTTTAGGACAAATATTGCAGAATTAAACAAATTTATATAAAATTTGAAAAATAGCACAGTAACATAAGGACGGCACCCTTAAGGCCCAGTTTATACAGTTTATCTGCAAAAAAAGTTGATTTGGGGTTTAGTTTCTCTTTAATAACAGAAATAAGTACAGAACATTTTTGCATAGACTGCATGTAATGTGACCTGCCCGTTTTCATCTTCTTTCAGGGTTAGCTGTAGTAGTGTTTACTTGTTTGGTTGCTCTATTGCTTTAAAAAGTTGTGTAATTTTGCTGCAGACACTGAAAAATCCTGGTAAACACTAATTTGCTGTGAAATTTTAGACATGGTTTTCTACACACTGAAGAGGAGTTCTGTGTATTTGAGTTGAGGATAGCAGAGAAATCTCAGTCAACCTTTCTTCTTTCGTTCAGAAGAAAGAAAGATTCACATCTAGGGTGGAAGTGGTTGTTACCCTAGAGTATCAAGGAGAGAAAATGGATGTTCTTAAAGCATTTCACAAATGGATGTGGGTGTAACCTATTATGTTGCGGTTAAAGGTAGTAGCAGAAGAAAAAAGGGAAACAGTTTTGTATGTCTCTCAGAGACTCTAAGAGGTAGTGAAGTATTTGACGCCTTAATATGAGAATACATTGTTCCCTTTGTGCTCTGTGAAATACTCAAACCACCTCCTGCCCCAAATCAGTGCAGGAGTCTAGAAATAAATTGTATGACCAAAGGCGGTATTAACTGGTGACCTAAAAACCCACAGGCTCTTGTTGCTGAATCTCAACCAGGTCATTGTGCCGACAGAATCTAGGTCACACATGGTTTGGTGTAAATTAGGCTAAATGTGTGAGCAGGGTGTCAATGATAACTTAAATCTACACAAACTAAAACCTGCTGAAATCTGATAATACTACTTAAAAGATATCAAATTTACCTGCAGCCTTATGAGAGAATATTCAATAATGACAAAAGTTAATCAAATATAACAATTAAAACTAAACTAAAGACTTCTTAAACTTTCCTGTAAAATGTAAAAAAAAATCCAATTTCTAGAAGAATGAACTAGAACCTCCCCACATGTATTCCCACCTAAAATGGCTAAAATCACACACAGGTGTGTTACATCAGGTGCACATGATAAAAACATCTTTACCCTGCATTTCATGGGAGGTTTATCTTTTTTAAACCACCGATATTTAGTTTGTTTTACTCTTGGCTGCACTCCTGAGGCCTTCAGAAAGAAGATCAAAGCAGCTTATATGTCCCAAAAGAGATTTAAAGAGGTCTTAAACGAATCTGAAATTAGCCATTCCACTGTACAGAAAATAGGTTACAAGTGGAGGACATTTTTAACAACCGCCAAAAAAAAGTTTGTTGTACATTTATTTCTGCTCCCAGAGTAAATCCTCTGTAAAACAGCAGATTTCTGCAATTACGCCAGCAGAATTGCACATCTATTGAATAATATTTTCTGCAATTCTTTGCATTATAGCTCAAGCTCAACAATTTTCAAGTCTTATCACAAATTCTCAACTAGATTTAAGCCTGGACTTTGACTGGGCTTTTGTAACACATAGACATGTTTTGATCCAAACCATTCTACTGCAGATCTCACTATGTTTCTTGGTTTTTAACAGCACCACAGCTGTATTTTGTCTATCAGTCTACTCATCAGTTCGAACCAGCTTCCCACATTATGATGCTGTCTCCACCATGTTTCAGAGTGGTGATGGTGTGTTCAGAATGATGTGGAGTGTAACATTTTCCACCACAGAGTTTGTGTGTAAACTATATATTTCTTCCTTTGAATGCAATTTGTTGCACTGCATTTTATTAAGGGGTGTCAGAGTAAAGTGTTTCAGGTTTTCATTTGTAAAAACACATTGAAAACCATGTATCCTTTTCATTACAAGTCACAGTTATTTAATGTAAAATGGCAAAATATGGAAAGGCTCAAGAGGAACAAATACTTTTGCAAGAACCTGTGTATGTAATCTGTGAGGTAACAAATGAATTAAATGCAGTATCTTCAATATGATTTATTTTCCTTTTTTCATCAATGTAAGGTTTGTCCGATAAGTTGTTCATCCATGGATGGTTTGATACTGCGTGGATGGAACCATATGCATGGTGCTGGAACATTACACAGTATATCCTAAAGATAATAACAAAGTCAGACTCAAAGAGATAAAAACACATGCTTCAGTGCTTACAGAGAAAATACTCAGAGGAATTCCCATAGATTCTCACACTGTGTAATGATACAGTGATTCATGAAGCACAATGCTGGCCGACAAGAGAGAACAAAAAGAGGTCTGTTCACACATAGCTGAGACTCATCAGCTCCTCACTGCCCTCCCTTCTCCTCTGGTGTGTGGATGCTGCGTCCTACAGAGCCTGAGGGGGGAGCAAATGAGACGAGACACAGACGCTGACAGCCGGCTCCATGTGGGTTGGGCAAAGGGAGGAAGAAAGGTGAGGCATAGAGAATGAAAAAGATGACAGAGGAGAGAAAGTGGGGAAAGAAACAGGGTGAGAGGGAGATGAGACACGGCACAGGAAAATGGGGTAAAAGGGAAAGAGATGTGTGTGGGACATTGCTGTTCGCAGATAAATTGCTGCTAAGTGACAGAGCAATGTGTGCAATATTCTGTAGCAGACATGACATTTGGAGTTTAAATGAGGAGCAGTGGTGTGCTCATCCAAACAGGTTTTACAGAAAGTCTAATTTCAGGTTTGCAGTTGTTGGCTCGCAACGGATGAAGGTGGTTTGTAGCTTTTAAGGAAGCAAACTAATAATTATGATAGAGTTCTTTGAGATAGGAAAATAAGGATATTAAAAGGTACAGAAAAGAGCCATTAGAATATCTCTAAGTCTGTGCTGGCAATAAGCACATCCACAGCACCCTCCATACTTATTTGGAGCCTTGTGAATAAGTGTTAAAAGCCGCACAATAAATTATTGTTTAATTGTGTTAATTGGACTATGGTTTTTCAGTGGAAAAGGAACTGCTAATCAGTAATGCATGGACTTATTCTAGGGTAGGGTGTGACCAAAGGAGCAGTTTATTTTAGGTACTCTTCAAAAATGGGAAAGACAGGAGAAAAGGCCTTTAAAGTAAGACATAAGGACTGGTTTCCATCAGTCATGACTGTGAGAAAATTGTTAAGTGATCCTCCTAATCTTGCTTATTTTACACCCACAGTAATGACTAAAAAGTTAAAACATATAGACCTCTTACAAACAGGGCTGGATGAGAACCTAAGATTATCTTGTGTTCACACAAAGATCAACAAGATCACTCCTAGAGGATTGCGGAGAATTGGGGACCACAGGTCTCCAAAACAACCACTAGATGCTATCAAAATGTCGACAAATTGGTTAGGAGACAAATTGAGAGGCCTAGATTTTTTTTCTTCTCACTTGCCTTTCTGGGCTTCCATATTACTTGGATTTGACATGACACAATGACATGACAATGCCTCTGGAGAACAAGCAGCGTTGTCGGTTTTTGTTAGTGGATTTTTCTAAAGCCTTTGTTGCGAGCACTAGATTCTAACTGAAGATCTTACAGATGTTTCTTTCTAAACAACCATTTGATTGCAAAACATTAGAAAGGTGAAATCCAGGTGATTCAATGAGATGGACCTACTTTAAATGTATTGCAAGACCACAATGATAGGATGGACCATTCCAGATTCAGCATTTCACTTCTATGTTGAAAACACTGTATTTTAGTACATGGAAAGCTTGCAACTCATTTTCAAATTAAAAGAATAAAAAACCTATGTTTTTCACTTAATCAGGAAATAAGCAAGATCTTATTAGAATGTTACCATAAGAATACGTCTTACTTTTCTTTTCATGTTAAATTAAAACCTTTTGTCATGATTACCCTACATGAAAGCATAGACTCACTTTATCTTACGGCTCTTTACTAAAGAGTATTGCTACCCATAGGAAGTACTTTTAAGACTTGAAGTACACTGTGTCTCAAACCGTTAATGAAGCTTTGCAGAATTGCAAGTATTGTTTTGTTTTTGAACGTGTCCTGTCTGGCAGAGTAGCACTCACAATTGATGTCTGAATGCCAAGAAGAAGCCCAAACAGATTTACTTTCACAAGTGGAGCATTACGGCTAACGCTATAATGCTTTGCTTAATACATATTTAAAAAACGTTGGGATTATTTCAAATTCGATAAAAAAGAAACAGAAAGAGGTGGGGCAAAAAGTAAAAAGGGAGAGAAGGAGACAGGATTGGAGGAAAGAAAGAAGGATAAAGAGAATACAAGATAAGACCCTAGAAGTCGTTTTCTACACCTGCAGAAAGAGAGAGAGAAAACTTTAGGGACTAAAACAAGACATATTTAGTGGCAGCTGCAGCTCAATTTTGAGTTATATATATATATATATAATATATATATACCACCACTGGGACCCCCCAACACCACAGTAACAATCACACGTTCCCATCCTCATGCGTACAACAACAAACGCTAACACCCACACACCCAATGTAAAGACAAAAGAAATGCTGGTATTAAAATGTCGAGAATAAAACCAGGGCGAACTGAATAGAGCCAAAAGGAAAAAAACAAAGATACAAATCAAGAAAAAAACAAGACGTATAAGTAATATAAACCTGTAAGATACATTTCCACGATTCAAACAACAAAACCTAAATAAAACAGATTTTACCAAGCATCAGTTTGTGATAATCTGAGAGTGAGAGTGAGGTTATGGGGTGGATGAGTCACATGTTGGGTTGTGAAAGGAATAACTTAGATGAAAAACAGGTTAAATAAAACAGGATCAAGTTATGACATCAAACCCAATTCCAGTGTTTAGAAAAAGTCCAGATGTAGAGATACATGTTCTTCAAATACATTATTTGCTGTTATTTCAGCTTTTAACTTTGTTCTCTCTCTTTTCTCTTCCTAGAAGCTACACCTGGCCTGACTCTGTGTCTACCTGTGACACCTTTCTGGAGAAGGGCATCGTCCAAGCTTCTGCTGGCAACAACTTAATGCTCACCCTCTACCGATGATCCACATGGCCCTGTCTTTTAGTGTTTAACCCTTTCTCTCTCCTAGACATGGCAATTGACTGAGCTTTTGCTGTGACTAACTCTATGTGCTCTCTTTTAGACTCTAACCTTGAAAACTGGCTCAGAGTTTATCTGTTCTTTCTTTCTAGGTGAAACGACTAAAGGAGCTACATCCATTAACATTTACTTTTCCTTCCCATAGAAAGTACTCCTGGATCAGTGCTTCTTTGTTCTCTTTGTGTCTCTACTCTGTTCTCTCTAACCCCCAGTCGGTCGTGGCAGATGGCCGCTCACACTGAGCCTGGTTCTGCTGGAGGTTTCTTCCTGTTTAAAAGGGAGGTTTCCTCTCCACTGTTGCTACATGCATGCTCAGTATGAGGGATTGCTGCAAAGTCAACGCCAGTGACTGTCCACTGTCTCTACATGCTCATCCGGGAGGAGTGAATGCTACAAATCTCTGACTGGATGCAATCTGCTGGGTTTCCTTAGATAGAAAAACTTTTTATCCAATTTGAATAAATAACAGAATCTGACTGCACAGTTCAATGGTTAGGACTAATTGTAATGTATGTACCTGAGTTTTGTGAAATGCCTTAAGATGACATGTGTTGTAAATTGGCGCTATATAAATAAACTGAATTGAATTGAATTGAATCTCAAGTCCACAGTAGAGAACCTCAAGAGGCATGAGGTGAATCATTTGCCAAGGCCTTCACAGTACTTTGATCTTTAAGCCATTAAAGTAAATTTGCCAAGAGCAACTCTTGCAACCCAGGAATCTCCCAGAACCAGGAGGGGTTCACAGGGAGAATGGCCAAATATCTAATGCCATGAAATGGAAGTAAAAATCCTCCTCATTCTTTCTGTAATCCTCCTTTTTAAAATTCTCAATAACTGAAACAAAATAAACCTAATTAGAATATTAAGGAAACTTTGGCAGTTCTAACATCAGATTATCTTTTGTCATGTAAGATGACCAGTTTCTCTTATCTCTAGAAAAGGACTGAGATCATCTTACATATGGAATTGTGTGTAAATAAAAAGAGAGAAATAACGATTAAGAAATAATGATTAAGCACCTATTTTGATTTAATTTAACTTGCAACATCCAGGCTGAACTACTGTCAGACCTGTAGAATCGATAAATCCCTAAAACAGAACATGTCTAACAACACGAAGTAGCCTAAAAAAGACATCATCTCAAGCTAAGAAAAACCATTGTGAACAAATGACAAACAAAATCATCGATGTCTATAATTCTAGAAAAGGTTACAGAAGCATTTCTAAGGGACTACAGCAAACCACACTGAGAGAAAATATCCACACATGGAGAAAACTCTGAGCAGTAGTGAATCTTCCCAGGAGAGGCCAGCTAATCATAATTATTCCACGAGCAGATAAACGACTCATTCATCTAAAGCACTGCAGGCTTCACTTGTCTCAGTTAAGGTCAGTGTTCATGATCCAACAATAAAAAAGAGAATGGGCAAAACTGTCCTCCAAGGGAGAGTTTAAATGCTGAAAGACCCCTGCTCACCGAAAGAACACAAGGCCCGTCTTGCATTTGCCAAAAAACATCATGATGATGGGAAAGTGTTCTGTGGGATGATGAGACAAAATGGGCACTTTTATGGAAGGTCTTCGTCCCGTTGCATATGGTATAAAACAAACAGAATTTCAGAATAAGAATGAGGACAGTCTAACATGGTGGTGATAGTGTAATTGTCTGGGGCTGTTTTGCTGCTTCCTGGAGCATTTGCCTTTTATCATGTAACCACAAATTCTGCTCTCTGCCAGAAAATCCTCAAGGAGAATGCCGGGTATCAGTCCGTGACCTTAATCTAAAACAACTTGGGTGGTGTAGCAGGAGAAGGATCCAAAGCACACCAGCAAGTCTACCTATAAAGGACTCAAAAGAACCTGAAGGCATCAGAGTGGCCAAGTCGAAGTCTGGCTTTAAATCCTATTGAGATGCTGTGGAATGACCTTAACCAGGCTGTTCATACTCAAAACACTATAATGGATTGCTCCAGCTGGACAGCTTTCTTATTCTCATTAATTGTAATCATTTCAGAACTGCATTTTTTTCACCCAGGTTAGTTTGTTTAATGATCTAAAAAATCAAGTGCGGCAAAAAACCTAAAAAAGAAGAAATCCACAAGAGGGCAAATACAGCATTTGTTCACAGCACTATGGAAAACCAGAGCTTATCCTTAAATAAACACTTATACTTTGTTTATGTGACAGAACTTGATGTTTAACCAAATGTAATAAATATGGTTAAATAACATGTTTTTACATAAGTTATCTTAACGTGGCAAGAACGAGAACAATGTGGCAGCATGTTTAGGAATCGAGTCCCTTTTCCTAAACAGGTATAATCATATACGCAAAAATGTCTAATGGCTCCCCAGTTGTCTTCCATTTCACCAACCACAGCTTTTGCTGGATTGTTTTTCCCTTTATTTTGACTTGTCTGGTGATGGGAATATGGAGATGTTCTGAGCTTTGCATCCCTGGCTGTGCAACCAAGCTGTGATGGATGTCATGTTTCCTCTGGAGGTTTTTTTGTTTATGACAGTCACTATCCATTTCAGTGCATATCGGCGTTGCACAGTGTGCTGTTATGCAATGGGCTTGTTGTCTTGCACAGAAGTGATTTATGCACCTTTCTGTAATGGATTTTTTTTTGGTGTGTTTTGTTTTGTTCGGAGCCCTTGCTCGTTCTCTGCTCTGACCCCAGGTTCTAATGTAGAATGAGATGCTATCACAGAACATAATGAAGTGCCTGTAACAACTTGGCAGCTCGCGTCTATGCTCACATTTGTTGTGGGTTTTTACTCCCTCTGGCTCAGAAAGCCTTCGTGAGAAAAGGCTCATGTGTGAAGGTGTTTGAGGGCAACATTAAACACATAATTCTTGCGTTGTATTTTTCTTAAAGGAACCTAAAACATTTATGGATAAAAACAATGAAAAAAACCCTTATTGCTTGCAGATCTCTGTAGCAGGCATTGCAATGTTACAACTGATAGTGAAAATGCAATGACTGGTGGTAATTTCACACAAAACCTGAGAAAGATATTGATTTGAAAATGTGTAACACATTCTTTGACACAGCAATATAGCTGCAAGGAAGTAAAATATCTTAAAATAATTTCCATGGTAATTGTAATGTTCTGTGTTTGAGTATTATCTAGGTCACAAGATGTTTTTGTTTAAAATATCCTTTTTTATGAAAGAGTTTATGATGCCTGCAAATAAAGCAGCCCCACAGCATCACAGATCCTCCACCATACCTAACAGTGGTCATGTGGTGCTACTTCCTGATATTTCTTCTAGAGTATTTGTTTTAGCCAAGTGTTTGTCTCATTTGACCAAAGCATACAATTCCAGTTAAAGTCCCACTGGTGTTTACTTTTAGGTTTGTGATGATAGTACATTAAAGGCTTTTCCTCCAGGTTGCACAGATGACTGGTTGGGAAGAAGAAATATGCACTCATTCCTGCAACTCTATGAGCTTTGGGATTTTTTCACATTCCTTACCATCCTCATTGTGAGAGGTGACAAGATAAATTTGGATCCCTGTGCAACCTTGTTACTAAAATGGGCCTCTGTGACAAGCTCTTTTGGACTCCAGGTAAACAGGAAATCATGGATTATGAACTAAAAGTTTCAAACAATCTAATTAACTTACTAAAGGAAAGTAAAATTGTAAATAATGATGCGGGTACCTATAATTTTAGGAAAGCTAGTATAATGCCAATAAAAAATTCATTTTAAAAAGTGGGATTTTTGTCATTATTGTTACTGTATACATTTAGAAGTACATTTAGAAGTAACTTCTAAATAGATATGTTTTACATCCATACACATTCTAAAAACATAAACATTATCCTGTATGTTAGATGGTGTTTACTACCAAAGGTAAGAAACACCATCTAACATGACACCATCTCCTGGTATAATTTAGTTCCAAATTTAGGTCCAAACATTTCAGTCCTACATAAATACATCCATTAAATGCATAATATGCAATTTTTCGGGAAGGATGCAATGCAATGCATTGCCATTGTGTTTCCAATGTAAAACCTCCAACAGAATGGAAGTTGTAGTGCAACTTTTGCTATGTAAACACAAATAAACTCTTCTTGTGTCAATTTAATAATGTCCAGAATAATTTTATTTAATTCAATTCATTAACATAGATTTGGTACATTATACTAAAGATAAATAATAATTAAATGCAATGGCAATCAGTTCAGTTTAGTTCAACTTGCTTCACTCTTCTAAATGTGTGTATGTATATATATATATATATATACATGTATATTTATAAATATTTATATATATATATGGTTGCACTTTGCACTTTGCCTTGCAGCAAAAGTCCTGGGTTCAAATCTTGGCCAGTCTTTCTGCATGGAGTTTGTGTACATGCATGGGTTCTCTCTGGGTACTTCGACTTCTTCCCACAGTCCAAAATTGCCCTTAGGTTTGAATGGGTGTGTGCATGGTTGTTTGTCCCGTGTGTCTCTGTGTTGCCCTGCAATGGACTGGCGACCTGTCCAGGGTGTAGACTGCTGGAGATAGACCCCAGCTACTATTTGACCCTGTTGTAAGGATTATAATTATTGATTAATTAATATTCATCAAGAATTATAATTAAAAATCATAATTTGAAAAAAATGTATTTCTTAACCAAAAATCATGACTTACGAATAGAAATCAGGGATGGGGATCTTTGACCTTGTTTTGACAGATAAATCACTCTTGCATGAAATAAACACAAACGCTTCTCTTAATTATATATATATATATATATGAAGATTTATTGAAGCCAAATACTCCTGATATACCATTATTCTGGTCCAAAAACCTTCACCTAACTAACAAGCACTATTCTACACAAAGGGAATAAAAATGACTACCTAACAATATAATAAAATAAAAATATATATGCATTTAGTGTCGATGAAGATCAAACCAGCAGTTTTATGGACAAAATGTGTAATTTCGGTTAAATGGAAAGAGAAGTCCTCCTGTTGTGTTGATGTCTCGATTGCAGCGATCAGCTGATAAAACGGTAGGGCCACGCCCCTTTAGCCTCTAGCAGCTGAACGCCCCAAATCTTGAACAATGAGTCATAAACTCTGAGGCGGGAACTCGGTGGAAAATCTCCAGCAATAAAACTGGAACAAAGAGTGGTCAGACCACGAGGTACAGACTAGAGACCTGCACGGGACTGAGTTTTCAATCCCGGTCCCGCCCGATCCCGAGGCTTTTCTGACCGCTCCCGCCCGATGCCGAGGCTTTTCTGACCGCTCCCACCCGATCCCAACCCCCTACCTTGTCTTCAGCGCTCCGAGGCCGAGCGAGACTAGATTGACAGGCGCTGAAAGGCCTCAGTATGTCACGTGACGCGCGTGAGAGGAAAAGTAGCTGAATAAGTAGATCAGGTTATGGTGTTTATTGGGCTGTTTATAAAACGTTTTTTTTATAATGGTGATATTTAATCATTACAGTGTTAATTATTACTTATTTTTGAATTTTGAAGCGGGTCCAAATCTCCGACTTCCCTGCTTTATTCAGTAGATTGTATTGCCCTTCTCTAATTTTCTTTTCCACAGAAGCCACTGTCTCCTTACCACTCTCCATGCTTTGTTGTTATGTTGCCTCACTCTCACTCGGGAGTCAGGGCCGATGTGTTTTGGTCTAACAGCCGAATCCCGCCCAAGACTACGTAAATCCCGCCCAATCCTGCGACATTTGTGTCGGGTCCTGCGGGACCCGCGGGACATCCCGTCCGATGCAGGTCTCTCGTACAGACCGCAGTTGCTTTGAATGAAAAACTTTTAAAGTCCAACTTCTAACTCCTGGCTGATTTGGGATCAGCCGGACAAAACATTAACCACGTATGATTCAGCAGCACTTGCGTAGCAAATCAAAACACAGCTCAACATAAAATACTTCAATCAGTATTGCATGCAACAAGTTAATACCTTAGATTAAGTACTGGTGATTATAAATCACCTTCACTATGCCTCATCCTGCCCAGACCTCTAAAGTCACCTATCCAGTTTAATATAAAAAGAACGAAATTACTTTGACGTTGATTTCTTCTATCCACTGGTTGAGGAGGGATCAGGTCTGAAGAAAAAGGAGGGGGGGGGGACCACGCGTCCGTGATCAAATTAGGAAAAAAAAACGGTAACTTCTCATCCATCCAGGAGGGAAAAAGATGAAGAACCGTTAGTCGACTGCATACACAAGGAGGAAAAACTCATCTCCTTGGAAATAGAACCTCCGTAGGTTTTCACCTGCGCCGGGTGTCGGTGTGGTCTTCGATCGGCAAATAAATCTCCTGATCTTCTCGTATCAGACAGATTTCTGCCTTTCAAGCTCTTCCGGGAATGGCCTTGTGGAGCAAAAGTTCGCCTGCGAGCTTTTGTCTCTCCAAATATGCGCCACCGTGGCGCTGTCCTGTGAGACACATGGGAAATGGCCCCGAACCTTCATCTCCTGTGGGTTTTACACTCTTGGTGACGTCAGAGCTGCGACGTCTGTTGAGCTGCGCATGTCAAATCAATCAAGATGGCGCCGACGATGGCAGCCTCGGAGCTTCGCTCTCTCTTTGTTTTTGTAGTTTCTGTGTTTATATGTTTTTCGAGCCACAGTACTGTGGTCTCGGGCCACAATTCGGTGGTCTCATTCAGTAGAGAGGAACTTCTCAACATCAGAGAGTCCTCTCTTGGGATTTTTTCACCATCTTTCATCCATCCGAGGTTCACTGAGCTTCTGGCAAGCGGAGCGGCGGCGCTCTACGGGATACTGCGCCGGAGGCGTCGGAGGGGAAAGCGAGCTGGCGCCCTAGTAAAGCTCCGCAAAAGAGGACTTCGCACACCACTGCCTTCAATCCACCTGGCAAATGTCCGCTCTCTAAGCAACAAGATGGACGAGCTACTTCTTCTCACCGGTAAAAACTCGGACCTCCGCAGATCAGCGGTTCTCTGCTTCACCGAGACATGGCTGAGTGAAAACATCCCGGACCGCGTACTGCTGATACCGGACTTTCAGCTGCTCAGAGCGGATCGCAGCGCGGAGCTATCAGGGAAGAAGCGAGGAGGCGGAATCTGTTTTTATATAAACGAAGGTTGGTGCAGAGACATAAAAGTGCTGGGGAAAACATGTAGTCCGGATCTGGAGTCATTTTCCATAATCTGTAAACCGTTTACTCACCGAGAGAGTTTTCCTCGTTCATAATAATCGGCTCATATTTTCCTCCGCATGGCTGCACTTCTGCCGCGGAAAAACATCTTGCTGAGCTGATTACAGACGTGGAGAAAAAACACCCTGACTCTTTCATCATAATACTGGGAGATTTTAACAGCGCAGATCTCTCAAATGAGCTCCCAAAATACAGACAGCATATTAAGTGTCCCACCAGAGACAAAAACACACTGGACCACTGTTACACAGCTTTTAAGGACTCATACCATGCTGTTACCAGGGCTGCTCTGGGACTTTCGGATCATTGTCTTATCCACCTCATCCCAACTTACAGACAGAAACTAAGAGCTTCCAAACCCGTGGTTCACACTGTTAAAAAGTGGACTGAGGATTCGAAGCAGATACTACAGGCCTGCTTTGAATGCACAGACTGGACTGTTTTTGAAACCTCAGCCACGGATTTAAACGAACTAACTGATGTGGTGACATCATACATCAGTTTCTGTGAGGACATGTGTGTGCAGACCAAGACCTTCTGCACTTTTGGAACAACAAACCATGGTTCACACCACACCCTCAGGAATCTGCGCAGGGACAAGGAAGAAGCTCACAGCAGTGGAGATTGGGCGCGGTACAGGCAGGCCAGGAACAGACTTACAAAGGAGATCAAAGCAGCCAGAGAAGCTATAGTGAGAAGCTGAAAAACAGCCTTTCTACTGGTGACACTTCGGCTGTATGGACTGGTCTGAGAAACCTGACTGCCTACAGAAGCCCCACCACACCTTCCTGAACAAAGTCCTCGCCTGGCCAACCGTCTGAATGCTTCTACTGCAGACATGACAAGAAGCCATTCACACCTCAACCAACTCCTCCACATCCCATTCAGGAACAAATTCGACCAGTAAAGCAACCACCCCCTACCTTCAGATCCTCTGGCCTGCACTAAAGATCTCTGAGGAAGATGTAAACAGGCTCTTTCAGCGCATGAAAACAAAGAAAGCTGGAGGACCTGATAACGTCTCCCCATCATGCCTGAAAGCCTGTGCAAATCAACTCGCTCCGATCTTCACCCGGATCTTCAACAAGTCACTGGAGAAGTGTGAGGTCCCCTCCTGCTTCAAACTATCCACCATCATCCCAGTGCCCAAGAAACCCACCATCCTAGGATTAAATGACTACAGGCCTGTAGCCCTGACGTCTGTGGTCATGAAATCCTTTGAGCGGCTGGTGTTGAAGCACCTGAAAGACATCACAGGCCCTCTACTGGACGCCCTGCAGTTTGCTTACCGAGCAAACAGGTCGGCAGATGATGCTGTTAACTTAGGTCTACACTTCATCCTGCAACACCTCGACCGCCCAGGGACCTACGCCAGGATCCTGTTTGTAGACTTCAGCTCGCCTTCAACACCATCATACCAGACATCCTCCACCAGAAGCTCACTCAGCTCAACGTCCCAGCCTCCACCTGTCAGTGGATCAACAGCTTCCTGACGGACCGACAGCAGCAGGTGAGACTGGGGAGCATCCTCTCCCGTACCAGATCAATAAGTACTGGTGCCCCCCAGGGGTGTGTTCTATCCCCACTCCTCTTCTCCCTGTACACAAATGACTGCACCTCAGCGGACTCGTCTGTGAAACTTCTGAAGTTTGCAGATGACACCACTGTCATTGGACTGATCCAGGACGGTGATGAGTCTGCATACAGACAGGAGGTGGATCGGCTTGTACACTGGTGTAGTCAGAACTGCCTGGAGCTAAACCCACTCAAGACTGTGGAGATGGTGGTGGACTTTCGGAAAACACCACCTCCATACACCCCCCTCACCATCCTCAACAACACCGTGTCGGCTGTGGATCACTTCAGGTTCTTAGGAACCACCATCTCTGAGGACCTGAGATGGTCTTCACACATAGACACTGTTCGAAAGAAGGCCCAGCAGAGACTGTACTTCCTGAGGCAACTAAGAAGTACAACCTTCCACAGGAGCTGCTGGTCATCTTCTACACTGCCATCATTCAGTCTGTCCTGTCTTCATCCATCTCAGTGTGGTTCGGTTCATCCACAAAACAGGACAGGTCCAGACTGCAACGAACAATCAGGACTGCAGAGAGAATCATCAGGGCTGACCTTCCCTCCATCCAGGACTTATACAGGTCTAGGGTCAGGAAAAGAGCTGCTAAAATCTCTGCAGACCCCACACACCCTGCACATAAACTGTTTAGAGTTCTGCCTTCAGGGCGACGCTACAGAGCCCTGTTCACAAAAACCAGCCGCCACAGAGACAGTTTCTTCCCTCAGGCTGTTTCTCTGTTGAACATTCAATAAAATACAAACAACAGCATACAGTTGTTGCAAATGCACCTTTTTATTTATATATGTGTATATTGTACATTGTAAATATGTATATTCTGTAGTGCAAAAACAAAAACCAAAGAGCAAAGTGTACCGGAGTCAAATTCCTTGTTTGTATGTACAAACTTTGGCAATAAAGCTGATTCTGATTCTGATTCTGATTCTGATTCTGAAAATGTGGGACCAAAATGGATGACTCCAACATCCCCCCTAGGTTCGAAGGGTGTGATTAATCACAGTCTTTGAAGCTACTGGGTCGATCCATCATTGGAGCTGAAACTCAATGATCCATGATCCATGAAGAAGCAAAGAAAAAAAATAAGAAAAAAAAACAAAAAATACTGTCCCTGTGTTCCTCTTTGCAGGAACGGGAGTTCACAGTTCAGTTTGCTTCTCAAAGGCCTATGACTGGGCAGGAAAATGTTAGCCTGGGCAGGACTAAACTCTGACTAACTCATACCTGTCTATGTCATTCAATGAGAAAAATACAAAAACATTACATTCACATCATCATCACATTCTTTTGGTCATCAGCTTTGGTAACCCTGAGACAAAGTGAAACAACAAGATAACCAAATAATGGGGCCATAGCTTAGTCTACCAATTCCAGTCAGGCACGGGAATCAGCCTGTGGCATTGGCAAAGGTAGCGCTATGAACCATGGGTCAATAAATGTGAAGGAATCAATCCTGGTTTCTAACCAACTATGCAGTATGTTATCTTAACAAAACCGTTTAACATGAGTCTAGGTTTAAACATATTAGTTCTTTCAAATGATGATTGGATCTAACATAACTCCTGTCTCTAAACTTTTTAGATAAGAAAAGGAAGAGGAAAGAAAAAAAAATATTAATAATAATGGAACTGCACTACTTAGGCTATAAGCTAGGTGTGTTTGTGGAGGTTGCAAGGTGTCTGCTGTGGTGGACTTTAGGATTGTCTCTACTAAATCCAGCAGAACTCGGCAAGTAGGTATCCATGCCTCGGTGAGACCGGCAACAGATGAACCAACCTCTCTTAATAAGACTTCGCGTGAAATCTCTGGCAGCATGTGTGTCCATTAAATCATTCTTAATCGCTTCTGTGAGGGTCTGCAGTGCATGCAGAGGGTTAATGGAAAAATAGTGTGCAACTTGCAGTTTAACACTGTGTATACCTGAAAGGTAGTTATATTTTTGACAGTTCCTGTTGGAGAAAGTTGTTAGTGGTTAGTGGATGTTAGTGTGAGTTTTGAAACATGCACCTATTTAACTAGTCCTACGCACTGGTCTCTCCTTTCCCGGACATGGAGACAAGTTCTGTTCTTGGGGAGGAGAGTTCGATGTAGAACTTCATCTGGTTCAGCAAAAGAGCAGCAGCTAGGATGACGATGTCATTTGGTACTGATTTAATGAAGCTGCATGTCACAGTTTGGAGGAATTTGTTACCTCCTGCTAATTTTGGAGCTGGTTCGACCCAGTTGGTCTGAAGGTGGAACCAAAGTAATGTAACCCCCCTTTGCTGAAGCGGAGGTTGACCGATTGGCTGGGATGGCAGAAACTGGCAGCAGGTTAAGCATCCTTGGATGTAGACCTGAGTGTCGTGAGACGTTGTGTTGGGTGGAAAACTTATTTTTGTTCGTTATCACTCATGTAAACTATGTATGTCTGTCCTTTATGTGAACTCAGCATGCAGACTGTGCGAGGCTGAGTTCTGTT
Source organism: Crenichthys baileyi (assembly GCA_036173005.1). Classification (NCBI taxonomy): domain Eukaryota; kingdom Metazoa; phylum Chordata; class Actinopteri; order Cyprinodontiformes; family Goodeidae; genus Crenichthys; species Crenichthys baileyi. Next base: position 50,121 of record JAHHUM010001483.1, read on the forward strand.
ATCTCCTTTCAAGGAATGCATACTCCCCGAAACCAACTGTATCTTTGGGAAACCAACTGTTCCTTTTTACACTCCCACCTTTTTAAAACACACACCCTCAAACTGTTTGTGCTATAAAATAAAGGAGACAAGGCGTCTGCTCTTTGTAGTTCTGCACTGTAGTGTGGCCTACCCTTGCTGACAAGAAATTGAACAGATTCTGTGTCGTTCCTCTGAGCTTTACTATTTAATAAATATCTCTATCATTTAAATTGGTCCTTCGAGCCGGAGTGTTTAATAAGATTATCTATCTTTTACAGTGACCTAAGGATCCCGGGGACTGCCTGACGCCGAGGAAGCGCTACCGTACGGCCACCCCAGGATGGTGGCTGAAAAGCCCCGGTGTGTGAATTCGCATCAGGCCGGTGGGTTATTGCTTCGCTCGACGCCAGGTGACTCTTGGGGTCCACAAGAGTCACCTAAAAGTCAGCTCAGAGGTGAGACGTTTTGTTTTAAAGATAAATGTGTTTTAAGAAAGTGATTAACAGTCGCAGGTAGTGACCCGCCACAAAAGGGGTCAGTAATTGGATAGGGTTTTGTTCCGCCTGGAAAAGGGGACTGTTAAATTTGGTAGATCTCGCTGAAAGGAGATCCTAAAGACAACTGGGTGGTACCACTATAAGGGAATAAAATAGGTTAGAGTTGGCCAAAATAAACCGTGTCTGAATAGATAAATAATAAAATAGGACAGTCGGTCCCAATTTACTGTCTGTGTGAGTGTTGTGTGTGATTAGAGGACTAAGGTTTTAAAAGAATCATAGGAGGATTCTGCTAGTCCTGTGTTTTTATTTGCCCTGATCAGAAAGACATACTGGTGATTTTTGGAGAAAAAGGTCGGGTTCAATCCCAGAAAATTAACACCGCTGCAAACTAGTTGCAGTAGAAGGGCATGTTAATGTCCTCTCCTTGAATCTCATGTCAGTGAATTTCTGTCTGGGAAATATTTCATAGTCTGTTTAAAGTAAAAATAAATAAAAGGGGAGAATGGGGAAAGAACAGAGTAAATGTAAAGACCCAGAGGGTGATGTAAAGTTTATGGAGAATTATGTAGAAGGAGCAGGAAAAATTTGCCACAGATGGAATGAGAAGCATGGGTTCTCAGGCAGGTTAGACACAAAAGATATTCTAAAACTACACGCAGATTTAAAATTAGAAATCATGCAAACCAAGAACCTGTGTAAAAAGGAGCTTAGAAAGAAGGCTTGGAGACAAGCTGTGGTGTGTCAGGCTTGGAGACAAGCTGTGGTGTGTCAGGCTGTAGTGTGGCGTGTAGTGTGTCAGGTTGTAGTGTGGCGTGTGGTGTGTCAGGCTGTAGTGTGGCGTGTGGTGTGTCAGGCTGTAGTGTGGCGTGTAGTGTGTCAGGCTGTAGTGTAGCGTGTAGTGTGTCTGGCCTGAGTACTAGGATCAGAGGCGGTTCGTCCCCTCTGGCTGTAGTGTGGCGTGTGGTGTGTCAGGCTGTAGTGTAGCGTGTAGTGTGTCAGGCTGTAGTGTAGCGTGTAGTGTGTCAGGCTGTAGTGTGGCGTGTAGTGTGTCTGGCCTGAGTAGTAGGATCAGAGGCGGTTCGTCCCCTCTGGCTGTAGTGTGGCGTGTGGTGTGTCAGGCTGTAGTGTAGCGTGTAGTGTGTCAGGCTGTAGTGTAGCGTGTAGTCTGTCTGGCCTGAGTACTAGGATCAGAGGCGGTTCGTCCCCGAACCCCTCTGGAGCAGCAAGTAGAGGCGGTTCGTCCCCGAACCCCTCTGGAGCAGGAAGTAGAGGCGGTTCGTCCCCGAACCCCTCTGGAGCAGGAAGTAGAGGGCGTTCGTCCCCAAACCCCTCTGGAGCAGGAAGTAGAGGCGGTTCGTCCCCGAACCCCTCTGGAGCAGGAAGTAGAGGGCGTTCGTCCCCAAACCCCTCTGGAGCAGGAATTAGAGGCGGCTCGTCCCCGAACCCCTCTGGAGCAGGAAGTAGAGGCTTGGAGTAGTGCATGAGTTCCATGAGCACCCCCCAGAGGAAACCAAGGAGGTGCTCAGGACCTGGTCGAGGAGGCAGCCCGCCCTCGGGCCCCTCCGGAATCAGGCGTGGCGACCCGGCGGCGGCCGCCTGTGGCCCTGAAGACCCTGCAGCGGCCGGCTGTGGCTCTGAGACCCTTAAGCGGCCGGCTGTGGCTCCGGAAGCTTGGCAGTATGCTGAGGTTCTGGCTGATTGTCTGCAGGATCCTTGGGGGTCAGTGCTGCTTCTACAGCTATGAGAAGAGGGTCAAAGGGACCTCCAGCGGAGAGTGGGGCTGGAGCGTCTAGCCATCCCTCAGCGAGAAACTCAGCTTGCAGAACTGAATGCACTAAAACCAGATTCTCAGGATGATCCTTTAGATGAAGCACAACCTCAAGGCAACGTTCCTTCATGCACTCAGCACCTGCAGAGGGCGCTGCGTAACCGTCCACCAACTCCGAGGAAGACAGCCGCGAGGAGCCCATGGCGGACGGACCCTCCGTAGAGGAGTAGGAGGCGTCCATCCGAACCTTCTCGGTGGCGACTGCCCTCCGGCGGTGAACCTGGGCAGGAGCCGAAACCAGCAGGAAATCCGTCCGAAACTGCTGCAGACGTGGGTGGCTCAGCCAGAACCGCTGTAGGTGTGGGTGACTCCGGCAAAGCTGCTGTGGGCAGGTAGAGCTCAGCCGGAGCTGCTGCTGCTGGGGTGGAGCGCTTGCGGCGAGGGCGACGCCGCTTGGAGGAGTGAGCTGGAGAGGAACGGCTCCGGTCCGGCTCGAAACCCATATCTGCCCAGTCGGCTTCACCGAAGCATTCTTCCATCTCCTCCAGCAATAGAGGTGAGGGCGAAAGTTCCACCTCCTAACCGTACATAGTCCTTAGCGTCTCCACTTGCTGCTTTACCCATTGCTTCAGTTCTGTAACTTTGTCCGGTTGGTCCCTTTGACTGGTTCCTACTGTCGCGGTGTGGTTTTGGGTTGGACCAAAGAACAGACAAGAGCTTGGGAAGCGCATTGTGAGCAGTCTTCAGCTTTAATTTAAAAGTTCAAAAAGTAACAAAAAAACACTGTAGGTACTAACCAGAGTTAGATCCAAACACCTTCATAAACACTGCAGGAGCTCATGGCAAGAGCGAGGGCAAACACGAGGCCGAGAACAATGTGCAACGCAAGGAATCGGTAAAGAACCCATAAATAAAACTAACTAATCTACTAAGGGAATACAAAGGGCAGGTAATCAAAGGAACAGGGAACAGGTGTGACAAGGAGGCAGAAGGAACAGGTGAAACAAATACAAAGACGGAGCAGGGGCGAAGTGACTAATAAAAAAATAAAGAGAAACACAGACCAAGCAAACCTATAGACAAAGATAAATAATCAAATGAAGCATAAGAAATCTAGAAAAACCAAGAACTGAAGGAAACAGAAAAACTGGAGGAATCCTGATTACAAAAGTAAACAAACCTAAACAAATACTGATAGAACAAACTGAGAATGAAGCAGAGGAAATGAGGACTAGAATAAAAGTAAACAATAACAAAAGCTGACCTAACAGGAAAGAGAACTAGAACTATAGAAACTAAACAGAAGGAACTAAGCTAGAAAGAATAAAACACAGAAAGGGAACCAAGACGAGGAGGAACAAAGAGCATAAACTAGTAAACATGAAGAGGAAAACAAACTAATAAACATGATACATAAACCAAAATAAAAACATCTAGACAAAATAAACCATCACAAGAGACCAAAAACAAAGTCCAAAATGTCACACCGTGACAATTAGTGTATAAAATCAGTCTAAAACGTGTAGTATATGGGGGAAGTGTAAGAAAACCCGCCTTCAGAGGCACCATTTGTGTATCAGGAGAGAATTAAAGAATGAACTGAACCTTATTAAGTCTTAAAATGAAGTAAATAAAACCTCACATTTAAAAAAGATGTCGCCAGAATTGGTGAGATTATTGACGGATCAATTAAGTAATATCTCATGACAAGTGGAAATTAGATAACTGGAAAACCTTTAAGATAGTTACGAACCCTTGAGGAGAGAACATCCTGCTAAGCTCATCCAGAGTGGAGTGGAGGAAGACAAAGCTGACCTTGTTTGAAAAGGCTGCCAGGTCAAAATCTGATACTTTCTAAACGTTAATAAAACCAATGCCATGTAAAAGATGGGAAACGCAGGAGCAAAAAATGGCAGACTACCTTTTAGTTACACAGTCGACTTCAATATTGTGATTGTGTCCCACCTAACTTATTTGCTCCAGTTTGTCCTGTCCATGTCATGATATCATTCTTTGAACTTGAATTTAGCATTTTGAGATTTTGTTCTGTAGTTTAAGTCATTGTAATGTTTACCTTTGGTTTATAGATCCCCATCAAGATGACGCCGACGATGGCAGCCTCGGAGCTTCGCTCTCTCTTTTTTTGTGTATTTTGTGTGTTTTTATGTTTTTCGAGCCACAGTACTGTGGTCTCAGGCATCAAGTCTACGGTCTCATCCAGCAGAGAGGGACCTCTCAATGTCAGAGTCCTCTCTCGGGATTTTTTCACCATCATTCATCAATCCGAGCTTCACCGAACTCCTGACGAGCAAAGCCGCAGCACTCTACGGGATACTGCGCCGAAAGCGTCGGAGGGGAAAGCGCGTTGGTGCGCTGGTAAAGCTCCGCCAAAGAGGACTTCGCACACCACTGCCTTCAATCCATCTGGCAAATGTCCGCTCTCTAAGTAACAAGATGGACGAGCTGCTTCTCACCAGTAAAAACACGGACCTCCACGGATCAGCAGTTCTCTGCTTTACCAAGACATGGCTGAGTGAAAATATCCCGGACTGCGCACTGCTGATGCCGGGCTTTCAGCTGTTCAGAGCGGATCGCAGCGCAGAGGCGCGGAGGTGGAATCTGCTTTTATATAAACGAAGGTTGGTGCAAAGACATAAAAGTGCTGGGGAAAACATGTCGTCCTGATCTGGAGTCATTTTCCATAAACTGTAAACCGTTTTATTCACCGAGAGAGTTTTCCTCTTTTATAATAATTGGCTCATATTTTCCACCGCATGGCTGCACTTCTGCAAAGCATTCTGAAAAACATCTCGCTGAGCTGATTACAGACGTGGAGAAAAAATACACGGACTCTTTCATCATAATACTGGGAGATTTTAACAGTGCAAACCTCTCCAATGAACTCCCCAAATACAGACAGCATATTAAGTGTCCCACCAGAGACAAAAACACACTGGACCATTGTTACACAATTATAAAGGACTCATATCATGCTGTTACCAGGGCTGCTCTGGGACTTTCGGACCATTGTCTTACAGGCAGAGATTAAGAGCTTCCAAACCCACGGGTTACACTGTTAAGAAGTGGACTGTTTTTGAAACTTCAGCCACTGACTTGAACCAACTAACTGATGTGGTGACATCATACATCAGTTTCTGTGAGGACATGTGTGTGAAGACCAAGACATTCTGCACCTTTGGGAATAACAAGCCATGGTTTACTCCACATCTCAGGAAGAAGCTCACAGCAGTGGAGATTCTGCGTGGTACTGGCAGGCCAGGAACAGACTAACAAAGGAGATCAAAGCAGCCAAGAGAAGCTATAGTGAGAAGCTGAAGAACAGCCTTTCTACTGGTGATGCTTCGGCTGTATGGACTAATCTGAGAAACCTGACTGCCTATAGGAGCTCCCCCACCCATCCTGAACAGAATACTCACCTGGCCAACCGTCTGAATGGCTTCTACTGCAGACATGACAGGAAGACGTTCACACCTCAAACCATCTCCTCCACATCCCATTCAGGAACAAATTCGACCCGTAAAACAAACAACCTCCTACCTTCAGATTCTCTGCCTGCACTAAAGATCTCCGAGGATTATGTAAATAGGCTCTTTCAGCGCATGAAAACAAAGAAAGCTGGAGGACCTGATGACGTCTCCCCATCATGCCTGAAAGCATGTGCAAATCAACTCGCTCCGATCTTCACCCGGATCTTCAACAAGTCACTGGAGACGTGTGAGGTCCCCTCCTGCTTCAAACGATCCAACATCATCCCAGTGCCCAAGAAACCCACCATCCTAGGATTAAATGACTACAGGCCTGTAGCCCTGACGTCTGTGGTCATGAAATCCTTTGAGCGGCTGGTGTTGAAGCACCTGAAAGACATCACAGGCCCTCTACTGGACCCCCTGCAGTTTGCTTACCGAGCAAACAGGTCGGCAGATGATGCTGTTAACTTAGGTCTACACTTCATTCTGCAACACCTCGACCATCCAGAGACGTACGCCAGGATCCTGTTTGTAGACTTCAGCTCGGCCTTCAACACTATCATACCAGACATCCTCCACCAGAAGCTCACCCAGCTCAACGTCCCAGCCTCCACTGTCAATGGATCAACAGCTTCCTGACAGACCGACAGCAGCAAGTGAGACTGGGGAGCATCTTCTCCAGCAGCAGATCAATAAGTACTGGTGCCCCCCAGGGGTGTGTTCTATCCCCACTCCTCTTTTCCCTGTCCACAAATGACTGCACCTCATCGGTCTCGTCCATGAAACTCCTGAAGTTTGAATATTTGTGTTTTATTTTGCAGCGCTCTTCCTCTCTGTTGTCCTTTAACCTCCTGTTTCCATTTTTGCATGTGTTTCTGAGTTTTGTCACTTTTGGCATTGTTTTCCCAGCTATGTCTATGTTTAGTCATGCTTTATGTGGTGCAAGAATAGTACTGCACTGCAACCTGAGCTCAGCATACTTGAAGCATGGGGGTGGGAGTATAATGCTGTTGGAATGTTTGTTTCCAGCAGTGACAGGGAAGCTAAGCTGAGTTCATTGGAAGATGAGTGGAGCAAAATACAGCACAACCTTGGAAAAAAACCTGTTTGATGCTGCAAAAGACTTAAGACTGGGCTGGAGGTTCACCTTCCAGCAGGACGTTTAATAATGCCGATACTTATGCATTTATTTAACACCTTTTGGAAAGATTTTGGCTTTTTGCTTTTAACGGATTCAATAAAGATGGAAAAAAAATTGTGAAAAACTTAAATCAAATGTCTGTTTAGGTAGAAGGTTTTTTTTTTCATGGGACACATCTCAGAAGATATTTTTCTTAAAACTTAATTAACAGTTTTAGAGTATTACATTTTTTCTGGAACACTTAGAAAAATAACAAGCAATCATGTGGGTCCACTGTCTACTTGCTAAAATAGGATTCGTGAATGAAGCAGATGAAATTCATTCAGCTACAGGGGTTGGACAATGAAACTGAAACTCCTGGTTTTAGACCACAATAATTTATTAGTATGGTGTAGGGCCTCCTTTTGCGACCAATACAGCGTCAATTCATCTTGGGAATGACATATACAAGTCCTGCACAGTAGTCAGAGGGATTTTAAGCCTTTCTTCTTGCAGGATCGTGGCCAGGTCACTACGTGATACTGGTGGAGGAAAACGTTTCTTGACTTGCTCCTTCAAAACACCCCAAAGTGGCTCAATAATATTTAGATCTGGTGACTGTGCAGTCCATAGGAGATGTTCAACTTCACTTTCATGTTCATCAAACCAATCTTTCACCAGTCTTGCTGTGTGTATTGGTGCATTGTCATCCTGTTACACGGCACCGCCTTCAGGATACAATGTTTGAACCATTGGATGCACATGGTCCTCAAGAATGGTTCGGTAGTCCTTGGCAGTGACGCGCCCATCTAGCACAAGTATTGGGCCAAGGGAATGCCATGATATGGCAGCCCAAACCATCACTGATCCACCCCCATGCTTCACTATGGGCATGCAACAGTCTGGGTGGTACGCTTTTTTGGGGCTTCTCCACACCGTAACTCTCCCGGATGTGGGGAAAACAGTAAAGGTGGACTCATCAGAGAACAATACATGTTTCCATTGTCCACAGCCCAAAGATTTGCGCTCCTTGCACCATTGAAACCGACGTTTGGCATTGGCATGAGTGACCAAAGGTTTGGCTATGCAGCCCGGCCGTGTATATTGACCCTGTGGAGCTCCTGACGGACAGTTCTGGTGGAAACAGGAGAGTTGAGGTGCACATTTAATTCTGCCGTGATTTGGGCAGCCGTGGTTTTATGTTTTTTGGATACAATCCGGGTTAGCACCCGAACATCCCTTTCAGACAGCTTCCTCTTGCGTCCACAGTTAATCCTGTTGGATGTGGTTCGTCCTTCTTGGTGGTATGCTGACATTACCCTGGATACCGTGGCTCTTGATACATCACAAAGACTTGCTGTCTTGGTCACAGATGCGCCAGCAAGACGTGCACCAAGAATTTGTCCTCTTTTGAACTCTGGTATGTCACCCATAATGTTGTGTGCATTTCAATATTTTGAGCAAAACTGTGCTCTTACCCTGCTAATTGAACCTTCACACTCTGCTCTTACTGGTGCAATGTGCAATCAGTGAAGACTGGCTACCAGATGGGTCCAATTAAGCCATGAAACCTCCCACACTAAAATGACAGGTGTTTCAGTTTCATTGTCCAACCCCTGTACTTCTCTCCCTGCCTTTTTCCCCAGTGAGACTCCTGATTCCTTTCTGTGTGCCTGCATATATTACGCTTAAACGTCCGTCTCCAGTGGCCCTACAAGTGCGGTGCAGGGGAGCACCAGCTGTGGACCCCGATCTGCTCGACCAAAGCATTTAGACCACTAAACAGAACGGAGAGAAAATAAGATAGAGATCATATTGTGTGTCAGTCTCGCTGTCTGATTCAGGGCTGTGTGAAAGTTGTAAAAGACCCCTAAACAAATGGTTTGGGAGAAAAGTAAATTTAAAAACATGCAGAGACAAGAAAAAGGGAAGAAACACAGACAGAAGCTGTTAGCAGCGTTAAAACCCCGATGAGGAAACAGTCGCTGCCCACAGACAGCCTCAGCCAGACCCGAAAACCGAATTTAAAAAGCCCCTGCCGCCCCACTTGCACCACAATTAAAATTTCCCTGTCAGGGTTATTTTGAAAGCATTTTTTTAACTCAGCCATTCTTTTTAAAAGCCCGACCACTAGAAATTTTTTTCCCAAAAAACGGGGACCCTGTTTGCTACTGGTTTGGGCCGGCCCTCCCTTCAGGTATGCACAGCGGGGGCTGAAGCCGAAAAACAACACCCAAAATCGGGGTTTTGGTCCCCCAAATTTAACACTGAAATTTTTCCACATTCTTTTTTCCTTGTGTTTTACTGGGGCAAAAACCCGTCCTTCCTTTCTTAACCATGAAAGGCTATTCCCAAACTCCCGGGTTTTTCTGTCTCAGCCTAATATCCCCACTGAAAAGATCATTTCCATTGAACCCTAAACCCCTTTAGTACCCACAGCTGAGGACAGACAACCACACTCCTGAAAAACCCAAAGGTAAAAAAAGATCCCCCGGGGGCAAGCCCTTTCACAGGCCCCAATACTAAACTCACCCCAAGGGTTTTTTAGTTTGGCCCGCTCAAAAGATGGTATGGGAAAATAAGAGCGGGTTTTATGCGGTGACAACTACAGATAGGATTATAAAACAAAACTCACTACCAAACACAAACTTCCCCAAAAAACCAGCGGGTTTGTTGCTGTAGGAAAGAGCCTGTTAATTGCAAAAGGGGAAATACTTACCCTTTCACAGACAGCCAGTATGTTTGGACCCGTACACCACCATGCTAAAATTTGGAAAAATTTAGGGTTTTTTTAAAACATCATCAGGAACAGAGCTAACACATTTTAATTTTGGGTTGAGATTATTATCAGCAATACAACTACCAGAGAAAATAGCACTCGGTGAAAATGCCAAGCAAAGCTCATCATCAGATGGGGTTGAGGAAACAAAGGGTACCAACTTTGCTGACATTTTCCCCAAAGCAGCTGCAAAACTGCCTTTTACCCCCAAAATGTCAGACACCTTTTTATAGACGCAGAAGTGCTAAAAATTGCACAACAATCAGCACCAAGCACAAAAAAAAAATAAAAATGCAGTGGTTAAAGAGAGGAGCAAAGAAGAAAGATGAAATCTACCCATTATAAAAAAACCCAATCCTCCCAAAAACTTTAAAAAAACAGCTGCAACAGTGTCCCATGGAAAACCCATGTGTCAAGGGGAGGAATGGAACATCTGAAAAATCATCAATTCTACACTAAAAAATTTTTCTGAATATCAAAAATTTTGCAGATCCTTTCAAATTTTGGTTTGAAAACCATAACCCCCAAGGGAATATGCGACCCAAGAGAGGGCAATTCCAGCAGCTGCACATCCGTTCCATACCATACATAGTTATTTTAAAAACTTTCATGGCCACGGGGAAAGAAATACAGTTCTAGTGATCATAGATGCATTTTAAAAAGGGTTTTAAAAAACCCCAAAGAAAACACTTTTAAATGCACTCACAGTAGCAAAAAAACTAGTGGCTCATTTTTTCCCCAAACTTATGGAATTCCTCAAATCGTCAGGTCGATAAGGGGACTCACTTTGTAGATAGTGTTATAGAATTATGCTCTAAAGTCCTTGGGTTTCCAGCTAAAAAAAATCATTGCTTTTACCCCCAAAAATTGTGCAGGTTTTCGTTGAACGAACAAAGGGGGCACTAAAGTACAGGCTAAGAAAAACAGTGGAGACGGGTAAAACCGTGGCTGGAATGTCCTTTTCACTGGTGTTATTAGGGATGAAATAACTCCAAATCAGACTGGTCTTACCCCTTTTTAAAATAGTGCATGGAAGAACTTTTCCATTCCATAAAAATTTAAATGACATAGATAAAGCACACAGGAAATATCATTAGCTGAATGGATGAATAAAATTTTTACAGGAAAAAAGACATTTTTTCCCCATAGTCCGTGCCAGTAAATTCTGCTCCTATTCCACAGAACGACCTGAGGCCGGGAAAACCCGGGCCCCCTTGATTAAAAACACTCCCAAAAAGATTGGAGTCCTCCTCGCTGGGAAGGACCTTTCCGGGTGCTCCTGACGACGGCCCCCACCCTTTGAAAAATTTGGCAGAAAGGACTTTCCTGATCCATAAAATTCACTGTAAGCCAGTATTACCATTCCCGGAGCCAAACAACCCGACTGGGTAGGCAGGGGTCCCCGGCTACAAAGGGGGCTGGTGACCCATAGGGCCCGCATCTCAAACCCGGTGAAGAAAACAGCTGATCTCCCCACTTATAATAGGGTCTCTGTAACCTGTGGACAGGACTGATAAGCCTGAGCCTAATGCTGGCAGCAGTACTTTTTCCTTCTGCTACAGGCCCCCGAGGAGGAAAAAGTGCAAAAGAAAAGATGGACATCAGACGGGACACATCTCAGGCCCTGACAGAGGAGCATGAAGCACATCCATTCCTGCAAAATTTTTCTGGTATTTTTTTACGTGTACGACACAGCTAGAGCACAGAATAAAACTGATTATGTGTGTATGTAACCGTGTTTGTTTTCAGCAATGAATTTTTTCACAGAAGCAGCCTGTGCTTCTCCCATTGGAGCAAGGGGGTTTGTAACCGCACACTCTTTATCATCCCTGGCCCCAAACCTAACAAAAAAAAAGGGTATCCAGATGAACGGGTAAAGAAAATAGCACTTACACCCTGTGTAAACAAAACACATTAAAAATTGCAGGGTGACCCACGTAACCCTGCATTTTGTGATGCTAAACAATGGCAGTTTTTTTAAACAAAAGAAGGAATAATAGCTTTTTTTGGAAGCACATTTTTAAATGGAAAACAAAAACATCATGACTGTTTAAGTAAAAGTAAAAACAAAAAATACCTTTTGTTTTAACCCTCGTAACACCACTCAGTGCTCTAAAAACATGGGTTAAAAGGGGGAAATATGGTTCATAATGGCACCTACTGGGTTTTGAAGGTGTAGCATGTTGTGTGGAAAAATGTTTTATTTTGTGCTGCCCCCTAAACTGGTATGGTACTTGTGCTCCCCTTTTCACATCTGACCATACAGTAATTCATTAGTAAACATTAGACAACTCCACTTCCCCTAATAGACTGAACAGATCCTTGGGTTAAAAAAAACCCCCCCCCAAACAATCCCATACTTTCCCCCCCGGGTTTTGGGTAGGAAAAAAAATTTTTCCGTAAAAACCCTTTAAAATTACCGATTCGGATTGGGGGGGTTATAAATATTCCATAATAATAGAAGACGGCCAGAACACAGAGATGAGTGCTTTGAGAGCCCTGGTAGTCCAAAATCGCATGGCTTTAGACATCTTGACAGCTTCATCAGGAGGAGTTTGTGTTTTATTAAACAAACCTGCTGTACCCAAATATCCCAGATAACTTACATTTCTCAAATATGACAGAAGCATTACAAAAATTAAAAAACTTCATAAGGTAATGACAAATGATTATGCTGCACCTACTCTTCCCGTTTGATTGGATATTCCAGGGGGAAATGGATGAATTGGATTAAGAGGTTTTTTTTTTGGCTATTATAGCCTTTCTGAATCATCTTATGTTTTTATCACTTTGCGTTATTCCCTGTTTTGCAAAAAGGGTTTATAAAAAATAACAAAAAAAAAAAAAAATTTAAAAAAAAAAAAAAAAAACAAACCCTTACTACTGCATATGTAGTTCTGAGTCAAACTGAAACTCTTCAAAACCAGTCGAAGATTTTAATGATGATGCAGAGAAAGATTATTTCAAATGAAACCTCAACAAAAGGACGTGTTGACTCTTACCACACAATGATGTAAAACATACTGATACTAACATGCTGAATGCCTGAGTGTACTCATATCTGTACTGTTTTGCTGTTCAAGTGAAATGAAAAAAGTACAGTGTTGATATAAACAAGGCTCATTTTTCCCCAAACATAATCATGCTTACCGTCGCGGGGTTTTTTTGGGGGGCGCTCACACAGAGTGCTTTTTAAAATGTTTTTTAAAATGTTTAAACCATACTATATTTTCGTCATAAAAAGGGGGGACTGTTGGGGGGGAAATCTTTTTTTTGTTTTTTAATCAAATTTTGTAAACTATGTATGTCCCTGTCCTTTTTTTGGGGGAACTCAGCATGCAGACTGTGCGAGGCTGAGTTCTGTTATCTCCTTTTAAGGGAAAGGGCATACCCCCCGAAACCAACTGTATCTTTGGGAAACCAACTTTTCCTTTTTCACTCCCCCTTTTGTAACACCACACACAACTCAAACTGTTTGTGCTATAAAATAAAGGAGACAAGGCGTCTGCTCTTTGTAGTTCTGCACTGCAGAGTGTGGCCTACCCTTGCTGACAAGAAATTGAACAGATTCTGTGTCGTTCCTCTGAGCTTGACTATTTGATAAATATCTCTATCACGTTGGAAGCCAGTATGCCATCTGTTGGAGGGTGTGGAGTGTGGGTTTGTAGCTCCTATGGCCCCCTACAGGAGAGTAATGGGTGTAGGCTAATGTGACCCCCCTTTGGTCTGTTGGAACAATGCTAAAAGCATGGGAGAGCTGTTTTATGCCAATCTGCACACTGGAGGTGCACACTCTGGCTGTCTTAGGGAGAGGACGGAGCCCGTCTGCTAAGAGGAGTGTGTGGCTGTGTTGTGCCTCAGTTAAAAGGGGATCTTCTTGGCACACGTGGTCATACAGCTCTCTACCAGTTGATAATTTCTCTAGCCAGAAAGCTAGAAGCACATCTGGTATGAACATGGTTTCCAGGTGTACATCTTCCCCCACTTTGGGGTTGTGAGTTTTCACACCTGGGTTCTTTAAAGAGCGAAGAAATGATGTAGGACTGCGGGGAGGAGTTTTCTGGGTGGCTGGGTGCAGCTGTGTCCCAGAGGTGCCCATGTCTGGCACCGACGAGGGCCTGAGAGGTTCTTTGGGCTCCTCCAGGCTGGCAACCTGGTTTGTCACCAAGGATGGTTTGCTGCTTACACCCAGTGGTGTTTACACCTCCGCCTTGACCCAGAGTTGGTCCTGGTTGCATTCAGTGAGTGGGGCCAGCCTGTCCAGCAGGTCCTAGCCACCAAGAAAAAGCTCTGTGTTCAATATGCACATATGGATGGGGTGCACCAGAGTCATGTCTTTGAGTGTGATGTCCATCTCCACCCAGCTGGTAAGCTTCAGCCCTAAATTTTAAAACTGGGGGGGCTTTGGGTTTCTACTAAACCCCCTCGAAAAAAAGGGGGACTGACCCCCCAAATCGGGTTTTGATCTTTGATTTTTGGGTTTTAAAAGGGAAAATTTTAATTTTTGGACACTTTTCCTCCTTTTGGGGAAATTTAGGATTTTTTGGATTAATTAATTTTTATCAAGAATTAAAAATTTAAAAAAAATCTTTAATTTTTTGGGGAAAAAATTGTAATTTTTTAAACCCAAAAACCCCCTTAAAAATTTATAAATGGGAAACCCCCAGAGAGGTCCCCCTGGTGTTGTAAAAATTGTGGCCCTAGAGCCCTTGAAAAAAAATTCCCAAAAAACCGGGGTTTAAAAAAACCCCTTTTAAAAAATCGAAAAAAACCAAATTACAAAAAAGGGGTCCCCGGGTATTAATCAACCTTTTTCTCCCGGAAACGGGGGGAAAATTTCCAAAACCCCTGATACCCCCTCGCTTTTCCCGGACCCCAATAATTTTCCCACCTAATCAAACAGGGGCAAAGTTTTTTACAAAAAAGGGGGAAAAATATTTTTAAACTAAACAAAATTAAAAACAGAAATTGAGTGTGTAGGGAAGACCCCAAAAACCACATTTAGGGCCCCAAAAAAAAAAAGGGGGGAAATTTTGGGTTTTTAAAAGGGAAAGCGTTTGGGAAAGGGGGCCCTTCCCCAAAAAAAGGGTTTTTGGGTTTAAAAGCGGGGGAGCGCCTTGGGGCCCTTCTCGGGTTTTTTTAAAACAACAACACAGAAAAAAACAAAAACCCCCAAGGGGGGGGAAAGCACGGGCAGCTTTCAAAAGGGGGGGGGGGGTCCACAGCCAAAATAAAGGGTTTCAAAAAAAGTTGCATGCACATACATTTTAGAAAAAAAAAAATTAAGACTAAAAATTTGGAAATTTCCCAAAAAATCGCACTAGACCCTTTCCCCCTCCAAAAAAACCCCCTTGCCCCCGCCTTATTCCCTAAATAAAAGGAAAAAAAAAAAAAAATTAAAAAAAAAAAAAGGATGGTTTTTAAAATTGTTAAGTTTTTTCCCTTTTCTGGGCAGCAAAGGGGGGGGGTGGGGGGGTGGGGGGGGGTGGGGGGGGGGGGGGGGGGGGGGGGGGGGTTTAAAAACCCTCCGCCCCTCTGGTTTTCCTTCGGCAAAAAAGGGAAAAAATTAAATCTCCCCAAAAAAGCATTTCGATTTGGGGAAAACAAAAAAAAGGGGTGGCAATTTTTCTCCTTTAAACCCTGTGGGGGTTTTTTTCCCTTCTGTTACGTTTTTTTTTAAAAAACTCACGTTTCAAATCGGAAAAAATTGAAAAAATTGGGGGCCTTACAAATTTCCAAAAAAACTTCTTTCATAAATTTTTCTTTTTTTTTGGGGGGCCAAACCAGGGGGAGAAGGGAATAAAAAGGAAAATTCCTTCTTCTCCAGAAGGAGGGTTTTTCCAGATTTTGGGTCCGGGCCCTAAAAATTTTGAAAGCAAGGGGGTGGGGTTTCTCCATGGGGTTTTTTATATTTTTGGGCTGTGATTTTCAAAACCCCCGGGGTCTTTCTTTTCGCCCCCATTTGCCCGCGGGGGAATTTTTTATTTGGGGGAACTATCCGGGGTTTTACAAAATGGCCGATGTTTGCCAAAAGGCCTTTTTTGCCGTCCCAGCAACTGCCAAATGGCCCAAAACTTTTTAAAGGCAAAAAAAAAATGGCCCAAAAAACACCCCTAAAAATGGCCCAACCATTTATTCCCCGTTTTTTGGTTTTTTTTTTTGGTTTCCCAGTTTACCTAAAAAAAAACCCTTTGGAAAAAGGGGTTTTTTGTGGTTTTTTTCCCCCTTGGGGCTGGTCCCAAGGGGTTCTTTGATTTTTTCCTGGGTTTTTGTCTCCCCCAAACCTGATCAGGGGGGACTCTGTTTGGCTGGGGGGGCCCCCAACTGGCTTTTCCCAAACCCCCCTTTTTCCTTGCTGAAGGGGGTTTTTTTACCCAAATTTCACCAGATGGTAAAAGCTCCCTTTAAAGGGATGGGGGGAGGTTGGGCCCCCAAGGGCCGGGCGCACGGGGCCTTTCTTTTCAAAAACTTTGGGAAAGGGGCATCCCCTCTCTCCCCTTTAAAGGGTTCCTTTTCCTCCCCAATTTTGACCCCAACCTTTACCTAAAGGCCCTTTATTTTTTGGGCCTCACGGGGGAGGGTTTAGGTGTGCTGTTTGGGGACTGGAAGGGGTTTCCCCGGCAATTTTGGGGTTTTTGGGGTTTTAAATCATTTTACCCCCCCCCCGTCCAAGCTAAAAAAAATTTTAACGTTTTTTTCCCTTTAAAAAAAACTGTTCTTAACAGGGGTTTCTTTTTTAAAAGGGGGCTTTTCCTTTTCCCTTTTTCAAAAACAAAAGGCGGGGTTTTCTTCTGGGGTGCACCTGAAAAAAAAACTTTTAAACCTCACCTTCTGTACCATTAGGGCGGGGCCACGTTTTTCCCCAGGGCCAAATTTTGGAGCGTTTTTTAGGGAAATCCCCTTGCATTTTGGGGTTTTTTTTGGTTTCCCCTTTTAAATATTTACCCTCATTCGCTTTATTTTTATAAAGGTTGGGGGGGAAAACAGAGTTTTAAAAGGGGCTTTTTCCTTTCCTTTTTTAATGCGGGGAAGTAAGGGGGCTCTCGGGCCCGCGGGGAAAACCCTTTTTCGGGGGTGCTTCGCTTTTTTTTGTTGGATTGCCCAAAAGCACCAAGGGGTGGGAGGCCCGGTCTGTGTAGCAGAATATTCTTCCTTAAAAGCTTCACAAGAGGGTTGAATAATTGGCCTTGAACTCTAGAGGGCAGGCTCTCCATGAAAACATGGATGCTCCTGGATGTTGTCTTCCAGATGAGCTTCAACTTTTCCTGTGCTGATGGGCAGCACAGGCTTAAAAGGCAGCGGTCGACTTCCCTAAGATAATCATCAATGTTTGATTCCTCATTATTAGGGTCAAAACGCTTTATGCCTTGGGCAAGAGACTCAAGTTGGCGTTGGCATGATCCAATCTCAGGGACTGGTGCTGGCCCATCTGAGTCATCATCTGGAGGTTCACTCCAGCTGCATCTCTCATGTGTCAGGGTATCGCACTTCACCCTTGGGGGAGGCACTGGAGGCTGCTCATGGTACAATGGTGGGCCCTGTGCTCCATGGAATCAGGTCCTGGGCAGCGGCTGAGGGCAGTATGAACCACCTGAGTCCCCGAGACGGCTCTCATGTTGCCTTGGCGGAGGTGAGGGATCGCAGAGCAGGGTCCTGCAAGTCAGGTGTGAAGGCTGCTCGCCCCTAAAACATGAACCATTCACTTCTATCGAGTCCACCGCCAGGTGTTGTTCATGGCTGTCTCCTACAGTGGGGTGGGACACCGCACCACTGAATCTAATCTGCCTACTTATACCTGTTCTGGACTCTGTGGATGTGTGGGGAAAACCACAAGCTTCGGAAGGAAATCTCTGGAGAGCAGCTTCTACGTTTTCCAGCTCTGAATGGCAGGTTCTCTCAGGGTGTTGCACGTTGTGGCTGCACCTTTAGAGTTTCAAACCTGTGAGACAGGAATTATCTTCCACCCCCCAGTCCTCTGGGGATGGGGTTGTTCCTGGGCTATGCTCAGCTCCTCAACCTTCTCGCGCTTCCAACTCTCATCCACTTCTAACAGTTCCACCTAGTTGCTCTGCTGTCTGCAAAGTATTATTCAGCATACACTCTAGTTTAAAACGATGGTCAACTTCCAAACCTGACCTTCGCTAGTATAAAGAGTGAGCTAGTCCTACCACATCGGCACCGTGTGTCTTTGGTGGGTCTAATGACCTGGAGCCAATTCCTGAATCCTTGCTTCACATTCCTCCAATGCTTAAATAATTAGAGCTTTACCGCCCTCTGATGGACAATAAAACCAAACGCTCCATGTTCCTGTGCCTGCATTCGTGGGGCCTCCCTGACAACATCTCCAGCTGCAGTCTGGAGATGTTCTCCATCTTTGGCAAAAATGCACAATGCAATACAATGACAAAGCAAAAAAACAAAGCTGGTAGTATGAAAACCACTAAAAAAATTCAGCAGCAACGCAAGCAGACTAAGCACTCAGCCTAGCTGTATGATTCATATATATCTCTGCAGATTAATGGGTTTTGCCTAAAATGGGCACACAGGTTTGACGTTCAAACTGGGTTACCCTAGTATATGCTCTAAGGATATAATCAAGCAAAAACACCAACAACAAAACAATATGAAACAGAACATTTAAAATAAAATTTTAAAAGTGGGATAAATAAAAACTAAAGCTTCAACGCTATTCCTTAGCCTCAAATGAATGTTAGGATGCATACTATGGGTTATTTACTTCGGCAGGGGCCTACCAAGTTAGAACAATTTCTAACGTTAGTTATGCGAGTCTGTGAAACAGGCTTCACACCCAACAGAAAAAATCCAGCAAAAAGCAATAAATCCGGAGCAGAAGTGGCAAGAATGAACAACCTGATTTAGCTTTCAAAGAGTCTTGATCACGGTGATGGCGCATTATCTACCTGTGTTAATGAAACAAATCAAAATTAGTGAAATTTCTTTCGTGCAGCAACTGTAATTCTTCACTAGGGTACACAGGATGGCACTAAATGCTGTCTGCACGTACAGAGGGATGCACACGAGGCGGATTTCTCTCCCTGTCCCTCCGGCCCACAGAAAATAGTCTTTGTCCATCTCGCCAATCCCGAGCCAGCATTACCCACAAAAAATCCTGCCCATCCACTCCTGGTACTTGACTCCCATCCTAGAACGACTCACACTTCCCGGCCCACTCACATTTTGTTTTTACTTTTATTTAGTCTTTCGGCAAATTTCTTATTGTTGAAGACCAGTTATCAGCCGGCACCCTGTATTTTAGCTGTAGTAAATGCCATGTTAAAGTATAAGAATATAATGAAGAAAATAATTCAGTTCAGTTATTGTATATCGGCGGAATCTCAAAAACCACATGTCGTTAAAGGCACTTCACAAAAGTCAGGTACTAACCATTCAATTACTCTTACATTGAACAGTGCAGTCAGATCTGTTATTTATTCAAATTGGATAAAAAGTTTTTCTATATAAGGAAACCCAGCAGATTGCATCACAAGTCAGTGACTTGCAGCATTCACTCCTCCCGGCATGAGCATGTAGAGACAGTGGGACATTCACTGGCCGTGGACTTTGCAGCAATCCCTCATACTGAGCATGCATGTAGCAAACAGTGGAGAGGAAAAAAAACTCCCTTTTAACAGGAGAAACATCAGCAGTACCAGGATCAGTCTGAGCGGCCATCTGCCACGACGACTGGGGTTAGAGAGAACAGAGCGGAGACACAAGAGAACAAAGACACACACATGACCCATGTGTACTTTCTATGGGAAGGAAAAGTAAACGTTAATGGATGTAGCTCCTAGTCGTTTATTCTATAAAGAAAGAAACAGATAAAACTCGAGCCAGTTTTCAAGGTTAGAGTCCGTGAAGAGAGCACATAGAGATAGTTACAGTAAAAGCTTCCAGCAGTAGCTATGTCTAGGAGAGAGAAAGGGTAAACACTGAAAGGACAGGGCATGTGGATCATCGGTAGAGGGTGAGCATAAATTGTTGCCAGCGCAGAGGCTGGGGTGATGCCCTCTCCAGAAAGTGTCACAGGTAGATACAGAGTCAGGCCGGGGTTAGCTTCTAGGAAGAGAAACAAAGAGAGAGAACTAAGTAAGCATAAATAACAGCAAATATAAAATTGGAGAGTAGTGTGAGAACGTAGCGAAGAGGGTGAAAGTGGTCATTATGTCCTCCAGCAGCTAAGCCTATAGCAGCATAACTACAGAGATAAGCTCAGGATAACCTAAGCCACTCTAACTATAAGCTTTATCAAAAAAGGAAAGTTTTAATCCGCCTGCCCTAAAAAAGTAGACAGTTTGTCCATCTAGAGCCACTGATGGCCATTGTTATACTCAAAAACCACAACAATTGCGCGGACACCTCTCTCTGTCAGATTGACCCATAACCTTGGAAAAGAGAGGGGGCATACAGGTAGCAGAAATGGAGGGTGTGTTTGCACCTCCAACCAGAACTGAGCCGGTTTAGGCTAAACCTGACTCCCTACTGCATCAACAAAGGGGAGAAGAAGACGGAGGTACAATAATGGGAATAGTCAGGATAAACCTAAGCCACTCTCAATAAGCTTTATCAAAAAAGGAAAGTTCTTAAGCCTAGCCTTAAAAGTAGGACAGGGTGTCCGCCTCACGGACTAAAAAAGGGACCTGTTCCACAGGAGAGAGGAGCCTGATAAACTAAATGATCTCGCTCGCATTCTACTTCTAGAGACTTCTAGAAACTACCAGTAAACCTTGAACCCCACAAAAAATGCTGCAGTCTGGAGAACGACTAGTGCTCTGTTAGGAATTAGGAACAATCAGATCTCTGATGTAGGCATGAGCTAAATCATCAAGGGCTATATCAGTGAGGAGGAAAATTTGTAAATTCTATTCTGGATTAACAGGGAGCCAGTGAAGGGAAGCAAAAGTAGGGGAAATATGACTCTCTTTTTAATTCCATCAGAACTCTTGCTGCAGCATTTGAATCAGCTGACGGTCTTTAACTGCAGTTTGTGGGGACATCCTGATAGTAAAGAATTACAATAGTTCAGCCTGAAGTAACAAAATGCAGGACTAGTTTTTCAGCATCAATCCTGGACAGGATATGTCTAATTTTGGCAATGTTCCGGAGATGACAAAAAGAAAATACTAAAACTGTTCTATATGGGATTATAATGACATGTCCTGGACAAAAATAACACCAGCGTTTTTACTTTAATATCAGAGGTCAATTTAATTGCCATCCAGGTTAATGATTGGGACTAAGCAGTTTCTTAAAGACTCGAGTCCAAAAGACGACAACTTCTGTCTTGGTCTGAATTTAGAAGCAGAAAAATTTAAAGTCATCAAGTTGTTATGTCTTCAAGAAATGCTGGGAGGATATTCTAACTGGTTGGGATCATCAGGATTTATGGATAAGATAAAGCTGAGTGTCCTTCAGGCCGTAACAGTTGAAAATTTATCTCCATGCTGCGTGATTAAATTGACACTATTGAAGGCATATAGATACTACAAAGAGAATTGCGTCCAAGTAATGAACCCTGTTGGTACCCCACAATTGACCCTGGAGTTTAAAAGAGGTTTGTTAGTTACATGAAAACAAATCTGTCAGACAAAAATAAGATTTAAACAGCCTAGCGCTGTTCCCGATCCATAAGCATATTCAGCCTTTCTAAGAGATATTATGATCGACTGTATCAAATGCAGCACTGGACATTCTAACAGAACCAGTACTAGAACAAGTCCATATATGATCATAAGAATATCATAGTGGACTTTCCAGCAGAGCGTTTAGTGCTATGATGAGTCAGAACCTGACTGAAACTCTTCAAACACGGTCAGCTGTGTATGCTCACAAACATCTTCGATTAGCAATATTTTCTCAAGAATTTTAGATAGCACATGGAAGATTGGATATCCAGGTCTGTTAATTTATCCTCACAGTCATCTCGATCAAGCGAAGGTTTCTTAAGCAAAGGTTAATTACAGCTACCTAAAAGCTCGTGGTACATACCCATGTACTAAAGATAAATTAATCATATCTAAAAAATGGGGCTGGTCAATAAGAGGGAAACTTCCTTAAATAATGGTGGATTGGGTCTAACATACAAGGCGCAGGTTTTAGATGAAGCTAATAATTTATGATGAACTCAGAAATATCAAATATCAAACAAGGAAACAGGACCATGCTATCTTAGCTGAATAAACAAATGTTACTAGTTGTATTGTTATCATTTATTAAGTGCTTGTTTCCTTTGAACAATGATGTTACTTAGGTTTCAAATGGGCTGAACGAAAGTGACAAATCACCCAAGCAAGGAAAACTGTACTAGTGAAAAAAGTGCAAAAAAGGCATTACTTCACTTTAAAACTGTATCAAGCTCACTAGCCCTGGTCCTCCAGGGACCCCTTCCCTGCAAAGGTTTAGATGTGGTGCTCCCAGACACACTGATTCACAAGTCGGGACATGACCTCCTATTACACGCATCAAAACGGCGGAGTCAAAATGCGCAAAATCTAATACAATCAAGTCATCATAACTAACATAAATGTTGAGAATGTCCCGAATGAGTGAGTAAATGTAACCTGAAAGAAATGGAACATAAATGTGCCATAAACAAAAAGGACCATTTATTATGTAACTACATCATTAGAAACATACATGTACCATTATATCCTGAAATTTTGGATATGTTATGCAATTAAATGTGCCAATGAATAATTAAGTTATAATTAAGACAACATGCTTAATAAGGGGTACAATTAGTATTTAATGATGTATTAAAATAAATAATATGTAAATTATTGGTTATATTCATGTTTTCGATAGTTTCACAACGTTAATTATTAATATCTCCCACTGTATCGAAGCTCTCTACGGAGCCCGTGAGGGGATACGGGGGAAATTTTGCGTTCCCACGCAATATTTTTGCGGTTACCTCGCAATACTTTGTGGGTTAGTTTCCAAACCCGATAACTGCAAAATATGGGAAAAAACATACACTCGTTTTTTAGATTTTATTGAGTTTTATTTTGAAAAACTCGGCCTTAAATAAAATGATCCTTCAATCAGACTTCAATTCAATTCAATTCACGTTTATTTATATAGCGCCAATTCACATCACATGTCGTCTCAAGGCACTTCACAAAAGTCAGGTACATGAAATTACAAATTAATCTGAATCATTGAACAGTGCAGTCAGTTCTGTTATTTATTCAAATGGGAATAAGTTTGTCTATCTAAAAAAACCAGCAGATTGCATCCAGTCAGTGGACTTGCAGCATTCAACTCCCTCCGGATGAGCATGTAGAGACAGTGCGACAGTCACTGGCGTTGATTTTGCAGCAATCCCTCATACTGAGCATGCATGTAGCGACAGTGGAGAGGAAAAACCTCCTTTTAACAGGAAGAAACCTCCAGCAGAAACCAGGCTCAGTGTGAGCGGCCATCTGCCACGACCGACTGGGGGTTTAGAGAGAACAGAGCAGAGACACAAAGAGAACAAAGAAGCACTGATCCAGGAGTACTTTCTATTGGAAGGAAAAGGTAAATGTTAATGGATGTAGCTCTTTAGTCGTTTTCACCTAGAAAGAAAGAACAGATAAAACTCTGAGCAGTTTTCAATGTTAGTCTGAAGAGAGCACATAGAGTTAGTTACAGTAAAAGCTCCGTCAGTAGCCATGTCTAGGAGAGAGAAAGGGTTAAACACTAAAGACAGGGCCATGTGGATTATCGGTAGAGGGTGAGCATTAAGTTGTTGCCAGCAGAAGCTCGGACGATGCCCCTCTCCAGAAAGTTGTCACAGGTAGACACAGAGTCAGGCCAGGTGTAGCTTCTAGGAAGAGAGAAAGAGAGAGAACAAAGTTAAAAGCTGAAATAACAGCAAATAATACAAAATTGAAGAGTAGTGTGAGAAAGTAGCGAAGAGGGTGAAAGTGGTAATTATGTCCTCCGCAGCCTAAGCCTATAGCAGCATAACTACAGAGATAACTCAGGATAACCTAAGCCACTCTAACTATAAGCTTTATCAAAAGGAAAGTTTAAGCCTAGCCTTAAAAGTAGACAGGGTGTCCGCCTCACGGATAAAACTGGGAGCTGGTTCCACAGGAGAGGAGCCTGATAACTAAAGGATCTGCCTCCCATTCTACTTCTAGAGACTTTAGGAACCACCAGTAAACCTGCAGTCTGAGAACGAAGTGCTCTGTTAGGAACATATGGAACAATCAGCTCTCTGATGTATGATGGAGCTAAATCATTAAGGGCTTTATATGTGAGGAGGAGAATTTTAAATTCTATTCTGGATTTAACAGGGAGCCAATGAAGGGAAGCTAAAGTAGGGGAAATATGATCTCTCTTTTTAATTTTCATCAGAACTCTTGCTGCAGCATTTTGAATCAGCTGAAGGCTTTTAACTGCCTTTTGTGGACATCCTGATAGTAAAGAATTACAATAGTCCAGCCATGAAGTAACAAATGCATGGACTAGTTTTTCAGCATCAATCCTGGACAGGATATTTATAATTTTGGGAATGTTCCGTAGATGAAAGAAGGAAATCCTGGAAACCTGTTTAATATGGGATTTAAATGACATGTCCTGGTCAAAAATAACACCAAGGTTTTTCACTTTATTATCGGAGGTCAATTTAATGCCATCCAGGTTAAGTGATTGACTAAGCAGTTTCTTTTTTAAAGACTCCGGTCCAAAGACGACAACTTCTGTCTTGTCTGAATTTAGAAGCAGAAAATTTAAAGTCATCCAAGTTTTTATGTCTTCAAGACATCCTTGTAGTCTATCTAACTGGTTGGGCTCATCAGGATTTATGGATAAGTAAAGCTGAGTGTCATCAGCGTAACAGTGAAAATTTATTCTATGCTGCGTGATAATTTTACCTATTGGAAGCATATATATAGTAAAGAGAATTGGCACAAGTACTGAACCCTGTGGTACTCCACAATTAACCCTGGAGTTTAAAGATGATGTATCATTTACATGAACAAACTGGAATCTGTCAGACAAATAAGATTTAAACCTTAAAGACAGTTATTATCCACAAGCTGTCAAACTACTGAACTCTGGACAATAATACAGCACGAAACCACATCTGTGACACTTTATTTGCTTATTGCTGCTGCATGATGTGTACTTTTTTTTGCACGCCATTAGTGCTTTTGTTTTTATCTGGATTTGAACGGTTCTTCGTATCCTAAGCATTTAATCGCATTGTTGACTACATCTTAACCTGCATATGACAAATAAACCATATCAATGCCATATCAGTGCTGTTTGTTTTGTAAACAGTTTGTCATCTGTGCAGCTGTTCCAAAATGCACAGCTTTCTCAAGGGGATTAACAACTTTTGCAAGCAAACGCAAAAGTATTGCGTGGGGATGGGAAAGAAAAATAAGTTCCCCCATGTCCCCTCGCGGGCTCCGTACCTTTCCCCTCTACTGTGGCAAAGGCTTTTAAATCTTTAGTGCACATGCGAGCAATTTTGTTGGTTAGATGACACTTGACGCGTGATGGTACTTTTCGTTTGACGAATGAAGAGATGCAGGATTGATTCAATCCAGAATTTGCGTTAATCACTGGTGTACTTGATTACGACTAAACACGTTTTACAAGCAGCATACTGCGTGTTAACACCGCTACATTCAACTCTCCTGAAGTTCGGTAATATTTGCGACTTTCCTGTCAGCTCTATGAGTTTAATAGATAAGTCCTTACTTCTGACTTTACGTTGCAAATCCAATTTTACCACGTCCAGTTCTCCACCTGCGTTTGGTCCCTCCATTCTGAACGCAGGTGGAAAATATCGATCAGAAGCACTGTTGGCTTGTGGGTCGTGTAGTTCGTTTGACTCACATTATAGTATATGCTTCTTGGAAAAAAACTACACAATGGCAGCGTCGAGCCAAGTTTTTTTTCTTAAAGTTTATAACAAAGTCTCAGTTTTACATTTCCAAAGACAATTGATCCTAGTTTATTTTCCCTCCTATTGGTTAGCTCCCGCTCCCGTCTGCTCCCGTTCATTTTTTATCCTGTATTGTCCCAATCACGTGATCTTTACTAATGTTGTCTCCCGTCCCGCGGGATTCCCATGGAAATCCAGTGACCCGTGGGATTCCCGAAAAAATGTCAGCCTCTAGTCTGCAGCAGAGAAAATCCTGTTGCAACTGCAATTCACTCAATGGCCACCAGACTGTGGTGTTGCTTCCTGCCTGACTGGGAGAGTGTTACAGCTGTAGTTATACCAACGGACACCAGAGGCAGAAAGGATGCCTCCTACTGTGCCAGGAATTTTTGGTTGCTAAGGCAACAAGCTGACTGTGCTACAGCTCTAAGCCAGCAGGGACTGCATTGACAAGCTGGCAATTTAGGTCAAATTTCACCATAAACTACACAAACATCCACCTTGCGTCCACAAAAGCACCTTAGAAAGATTATTACTACTATTAGGAGTATATTATTACTTCTCTGCAGTAGAATTGAGCCAATATTAGTCAAGATACATCCTCCCGGCTTACAACTACAAAATTTCACCAAATCTCACAATAGAGCTTCCAGGATATCACAAATGTGTTACTTCGTTCAACAGTGGTATCTGTCATTTCAAGGCCCATCCAGGGATGCCAATAATGTAAGGATTGTGATTATTGATTAATTAGTATTCATCAAGAATTATAATTTAAAATCATAATTTGAAAAAAATGTATTTCTTAACCGAAAATCATGACTTACGAATAGAAATCAGAGATGTTCTCTGGTGTTGTGATTACGGGCTCAAAGCTCTTTAATAATTACAAGTTATTAACCAAAACCATAAAATGTCACTGTTTATTCAACCGATTCACCGAAGCTGGGGATTATCGACCTTGTTTTGACAGATAAATCACTCTTGCATGAAATAAACACAAACGCTTCTCCTAATTATATATATATGAAGATTTATTGAAGCCAAATAATCCTGATATACCATTATTCTGGTCCAAAAACCTTCACCTAACTAACAAGCACTATTCTACACAAAGGGAATAAAAATGACTACCTAACAATAATAATAAAAAAAGAAAAATATATATGCATTTAGTGTCTATGAAGATCAAACCAGCAGTTTTATGGACAAAATGTGTAATTTGGGTTAAATGGAAAGAGAAGTCCTCCTGTTGTGCTGATGTCTCGATTGCAGCGATCAGCTGATAAAACGGAAAGGCCACGCCCCTTTAGCCTCTGGCAGCTCAATGCCCCAAATCTCGAACAAAGAGTCATAAACTCTGAGGCGGGAACTCAGTGGAAAATCTCCAGCAATAAAACTGGAACAAAGAGTGGTCAGACCACGAGGTACAGACCACAGTTTTTTTTTCAGATGCTGTGGTTCACTGTAGCCAACCTCTGTTTTGAGCTTAAAAAAAGGAATTCAATAGTTGTCTAGGCTTAATATTAAAACATATTTGTACCCAAATTGACCTAATACAGTTTATGATATAAATATAAACATAAATGCTGTCATTTAATTCTATTTAAGCACATATTGTATAAAAATAATGTCTCAGTAATAGGATTTTGTAGTTGATTCTGTCAAATAGAACACTGAAATCTAACATTACAAGTACAGACACAACTCTGTTATCTAAAGCCGTGAGCATATCATTAGTAACTTTTACCAGTGCTATATTTGTTTCGTGACATTAACAAAAGAAGAAAAGAGTAAGAAAAACACATCCAAATAGGCTAATTTCAACTGCTTAAACATTAAGTGTTCTAAGTCCTAAAAATCCTGGAAACATTGAGTAGATCAACATGGCGACATTTCCTTAAAGAATGATAAGGGACAATTAGCTGCTGTTTAGATAAGGAAAGGCAAGGCTGTTAAGGACATTGCATATAAGCATAATTTGAAAGCTACCCTTAAAGTTACAGTGAGAAGTACGTGGACATTGTTCTTGTTGACTTGTTAAAATCTAACTACATTTTTAAATCCAAATTTAATTCAAACAATAGCTAAACTTTAATCAAAGAAATGCCAGACCAGCACTGTGTTTTCATCCCTCTTTATCTAAACATGCACTTGTTGCAAGCACACACTCCAATGAACTAATAATCAGATGTTGCTGCCACAGAGAAACAGCATGGGACGATGTCACTTGAGTATCATTACTAGTAGGAATTAGTTCAAGAGCACAGCAGCGATGAATCTTTCCAGCCTTATTCCCTGCATCTCAAAACGAAAGACTCAACAATGTGCCATTAGCTTCCCCAGTGCAGCCATCAGCCTTGTTGTTGCATGAGAAACAGAAAAACTTATCTTACCATAAACACCCACAACAAGACTCCACAGGCTCTTTGAGAATAGGCTGATGGAGATGTCAATCTGTTCAACACTGCACTTGGTGTTGGCTGAATGCAGATGAACCAATGACAAATTGCTTTTAGTAAGAGGGTCCACCTGGAGATAAAAGCCTCAACTTCACAGCAGCAAGGGGGACTGATTTATTAAGAGGTAAGGATACGTCTTTGCATCGACAGGCACTTCATCAGGGTCCAGACTGACTATCACGATGATTGGCAGCCTCTGTTTTCAAGGTCTTTCCATTGCTTGTGCTTTCAAGGTTGCGTTGGACTGACATGCTGTTGACATTTAAAGCCATGTTAAAAGGGAGATCTGGTAATAGTCCTTATAAAGTAATAGAAGTAATATAAGATAAGGAATATAAAGAAATCTTATAAAGATATATAAATAAATAAAACTTAATACTTCAGTGTTTTATGGAAAAACGATTAATCCTCAGCCCTAATTATTATCATCACCGCCCCACAGCACTTTCGTTAAAATAAATTACTATGAACAATATTCTGTTTAGACTTGATATTAAGAAGGGTTCCTGTACAATATTATGTCCAAATTCCATCAATCTGTTTATTTTCATAATTAGAAATAAAAAGTTCACTCTGAATTTATGGAAGATATTTCTGTCAAGGTCAGACTTTAAATGTGTAACCTGAGTTATGGACGAATGTTGAAGGACGGACGGATGGATGGATGAACAAATGAATGGACAAATGGTTAATTGTTTCTTAAATGACAGGTTTCACTGACAGACACAGGTATTTCTCTTCTAAGTTAAACAAGTCTTTTAAATAATAACTCAGCTTAGTTTTCTGTTGCATTGCTGAACAGTGCTAGACCACCAAGTCAATATATTGCCATTACTTACAGGTGATAGCAGTTTAAAAGCACCTTAAGTCTAATGTTCTTGGTCAGTGAGACTTCCAGTTTATCTGCCACCTTACAAGAACTTAAATAACCTTTCACATCTTTATTTGCAGTTATTTGCTGCTTCCAATGTGTATGTCTGTTGCATCAGGACATTGCGCCAGTGGAAAGCCTTGAACAGCCTTGAACAAAACATCAGCACCAAAACTGTGAAAGGAGACTATTTGTTATGACGAAAATAATCCTTTGATATGGGCTTGGCTGACTGATGAAGAAAATGAGTACAGTAATTAATCACTTCTGTTGTTAAGTGATTAGTGAATAAATGTGACATTGCTTTTATTGAGTCATGTTTGATGAGTAATTCAATACTATTTATCTTCCCACAGCATGGTATTGTAATGAAGAAATATTAGTAACAAGTATTTAAACAAATCGTTTATTTATGACGAGTGTACCAGATGTGACGTCCTTTCATCAGTTTCATTCATCAGTTTCAAGATAGAATGGACAAAAAAGAACCTTTAATTGTGCCGTTCTGGTTGCTTAAGATGACATTTCTGGAATTTACTGGTTGCTTTCCTGAACCTACTAGGTATTTTCAACAAACTTCCATGGAACTTAATGTTTAAGTTCTCTGAATGTGCCAGGTTATTTCCCCCTAAATCTACCAGGTACTTTCCTGGAACTTAAATTACTTTCTACAAGCTGTTTAGAAGCTATATAGTAAGTTCCACAACTCCTATTTGTCAGGAAAGTAACCAGTAAAGTCCATTTAAGTGCTAGGACATTACCTCGTACTTGGTTCCAGAAGTTACTTGGAAAGTTTCGGAACTTTGGCAGGGGGGAGAGTAAGAGGTAAGTATTGGGATGGTAAGTTCCCAGATCTTCTAATTCAAAACGAATTGAAACCCAGGCTAAGTAGCACTTAGTGCCTGCAGGGGGGATTTTTGATGTCAAACTAAAAACTCTGTCTTCCTCAGAAAAAAAAAAACACAGAAGAGGTAAAAAACAGAATCTCACTCTTTCGTAGTTGTAAAACTGTAAAACTGTTCCCTGCTGGTATTTTCAGCTAATGATTGACTGAGATTTGAAGTGAAAGTGGTTTTGACGACAAAGACGAGAGCAGACTGATGTGCTTCCATCATTTAATAAGTCTGCCTCCTGCTGTGAGTCTTGGGGTAACATTGTGAAAAAAACACTTTCAAGCTACACAAAACTTACAGCTTCACACATTAGTGCTCTGTTGTTAATGGAAGAATGTGGATCATGATGAAGAAAGGGGAAATAATGATTACCATTAATGTGCTTTGGGGAGGGGGCAAAGTCAATGAGAATGCTTTTCAGTCCCCTCTTTAGATTCACTGAAGAGTGATGCGTCTCTCAGTAGACTGTTATTAATGTTCCATCAGGGGGTTCTGCAAAGCTACTGCAATGGATAATAAGTTTAATGATGTTTGTTCTCTGTGATGACAAGTCTACAGTTTAAAGAACCACTTAGTATTAAAACAGCACTCAACTGCAGCCACCAAACCCCTTACCCTGCACCCCTTTATTTTGTTATTCACAGTGGCCATCGAGAATATATTTCATGTTATAATATTTCTGTCATAAATTGAATTTTCTACCTTGCAAAATTATAGATGATTATGGCATTTCTTTGCCTTTTTTATATTGAAGAATAAAGTAGCATGACAAAAAATGATTTTTTTTCTTATTTCTTTCAAAGTGTCTTGAATTTTAAGCAACATGACCTTTTTAATATGCCCTACCACTCCACAGCTGCATGATGGTCCAGCAGGCTTTTGAAAGCTGCAATTGACAGGTGGGGGCAATATACCTCAGTGTTGAAGGGGATTTTTATTGAAATCACTTTTTGAATGAGAATGAGTCTGAGAACCAAACTGTCCCCTTGAATTTACATCTCAGACACTTTGATGAAGCAATAATGTCTGTTAATTATCAAGTTTTCCTTTCATTCTCCTGAAGTCATTTATATTTACAGCACCTTGTAAAAGTATTCCTATCCCTTGAACTTTTTCACATTTTTTCACATTACAACAGTGCATGTGCAACAATGCATGGTTTACACATTTTCTTTTACATGTGACATGCATTTTTACTCAGTCTCACTGAGTCAAACCACCTTTAATTTATTAGTATTTTTTAGACTGGTGGCCTTTAATAAATAGTAATTTGACAGGAATGAGGGTGTAGAAAGAAGGGAAAGATATGCAGCAAATGGCCCGAGACCAGGAATGGAACCTGGAAAACCTTGTAGAGGACTGTAGCCTCTGAATATGGTGCGCCTGCTCTACCAGCGTAGCCACCTAATATAGTATTGCATGCAACAAGTTGATACCTTAGATTAACTACTGGTGATTCTAAATCACCTGCACTATGCCTCATCCTGCCCAGACCTCTAAATACACCTATCCAATTTAATATCAGAGAAAAGAACAAAATTACTTTGACGTTGATTTCTTCTCTCCACAGGTTGAGGATGGGTCAGGTCTGAAGAAAACGGAGGGGGACTCGCGTCCTTGATCACCTCAAGAAAAAAAACAAAAACGGTACACAATATGAAGAACCGTTTAGTTGACTGAATCAACAAGGAGGAAACTCATCTCCTTGGAAATAAAATCTCTGTGGGTTTTACACCTGCGCCGGGTGTTGGTGGGGTCTTCGATCGGTATATGAATCTTCTGACCGTCTTGTATCAGACAGAATTCAGCTTTCAAGCTCTTCCGGGAATGGCCGTGTGGAGGAAAAGTTCGCCTGCGAGCTTTTGTCTCTCCAGATATGCGCCTCCGTTGCGTCGTCCCATGAGACACGCTGGAAATGGCAACGAATGTTTATTTTCCGCGGATTTTATAATCCCGGGTGACGTCAGAGCTGCGATGTCTGTTGAGGTGCGCATGTTCAACTGTGCGACCAAAATGGATGACTCCAACACAGACCACACGTCGTATTTTTAATCTGATTTTCTTTTTAAAAAGCATGCATCATGTGGTACTTTGTGTTGGTCTGTTACAAATACATTTCCAAAAAATATATATTAATAATGTGAAAAAGTTTTAGGGGGAGGGTGGATGCTTTGGCAAACCACTATGGTGTTGGGAATCTTTTTTCCAATCTCACATGTTTGTACTGTTCCTCCACATAGCTCCACCCACCATAGTTCAGGGTAATGTCAGCTGTACTACCTCCCCACCAGAGGGGTTACCTGGGGTAAATTTCTACCTGAGTACTCCCATGTAGATGAGATGGGCACAAAAACGGGTAAATGATGGCCATAAAATGTCTGTGGTTACTGGAAAAGGATCATGAAGTGGAAATCCATCTTATGTTGGAGCCTACACAAGCTTACTGAACTTAAAAATGCCTTTCCATTAATAGCAATGAGTTACTCAAAGCAGCACAAAATGCCTAGCAAAACAAGATAAAAGTCAGATTTTTATGTAAAATGCTACATTTAGTTACAATTTCTGAAACAACTAAACATCCCAGCTGTATCTTGTTCATTTACATCACTTCTAGCCCCTTAGTCAGCATCTCCGTTGCTGATTTGTTATCTACTTGCACATTAACAGTGAGTGGTAATTTGAAAACTAATGAGCTGTCTGTTTTTAGTGGGAACAATGAAAACATTACTCTTAGGCAGCCTCCAGTGGTGCTAGTGAATGATGATAGCCACATTATAATTATTTTCTCTACCGTCCTAGAGTCTGTTCACATGTGGCTTTGGTGCTTTTGAGGAAATAAATAAAAAAAAGGAAGAAAAAAGAATAAATACAACTTTATAGGAATTCATATGCTATATTTTCCATAGGGCTCACAATGATCTCATCAGCTGTCTGATGCAGATAATAGTACACTGTAAAAAAAATCCGTTAAAAAAAGGGTAAATGTAGAAATGTGAAGGAATTTTCCATTATGATGTTTAACAGGTGTATTCCCTGTATTTTCTACTTTACGCATTGCATCATGGGAAGAAGAAACACTGCGAAGCGCGAAAACCGGTTGTACAGAATTTGCAAGCTCAATAGCTACCCGGACACTGGAACGTCTATCATTTTGACTTGCTTTGGATTTAAAAGTTGGAGTAACCTTTTTGGCACCTCTGTGGTAATGTAACATAAATCAGAATATTTTTCCGAGTAAACTGCTTTGAAATAGTATTAGTTAGTTGACGTTGTTTGACTTTAGAAGTCTCGCGCCCAGCGAGTATATTGAAGTAAACTATTTTCTGTACTTATTTTAAAGTTTTTTTTTTTGTTTGGCTCAAAGTTTAAAATATAAATTTAAAATGCTCTATTTGCTTATGGAATATAAAGGTAAGATGCACTTCGCTCGATTGGGGTGACTGTTTTTTCTTTTTTATTATTCGAACTTCAAGTACCGGCCATTTATGCCATTATCTCATGACTAGTTGCACTTGGTATAGTTAGATTTATTTGACCATCTTGGAAAGAATATTTCCTGCATAGCTCCTAAAAATACCGCTATGTATGTCAGTAAATGTATGCTGTGAGTTTTTCTTGATCTAGCTTTTTGCATATTATTTCAGTGTTTTTCTTATTTTTTTTATCAAGTCAAACCATTAATAATGGGCGCGTGAAAGTTAATCATTTATGGCGTCATGCTGCTAGTCACAAATGTGCTTTTTAAAAATGTCACACTGTGGTTGCCTTACTTGATACACATGATTTGACTTCCCGGTTATTAACATAGATGCAGGTGGTGATTGAGCTTCGGTAAAATAGTTTCTAGTGCCCAGAATCCTATCCTCCATCCCAGCACCGCTCGCCTCCTCCTTTTTTTGTAACTCGTGGCCTTTCAGCCAGCATTAAGTTTGTGGTGCAGTCAGACAGAATGGTGCGCTATTTAGGCGTGTTGAGGTTAGATTGATGGTTTGTAAACGGTTATACTCTGCGACAGGTATAGGGACATTTAATTTTCCTGTTTCTGAAATTTAAAAAAATTGGAATGAACATACAAAATACTGACGTGTGGAAAACGATTTGTTTGGCATGTAATTTGGACTTATTATTGATTTGCCTGCTTCCAACCTCATATTTTTGGGTTACCTGTAGCCCAGCTTATAAACTGTCATACCTTGATTGCAACAAAGCCAAGTCATCGTTATGTATGCGTGTAATGTTTGCACGTTTACATTTATCTCATCGTCTAAATACTTGAAGCACTGCAGATCTCATAGACATGTCAATAATGTGTTTTTCTCTTGTGGCCATAAAAACTGTGGAAGAAGATTTTCCTTGTATCGTTGCATTGCTATTCACATGTCAAGAACACACTCAGATACAAAGACCAGACAAACCCAGAATCGAAGTGTATCTGTACAGTTAAAATGCTCATTAAATTTTTGTACAACAGAATATGCAGATGTCAAAGGGCTTGTGTCTCACTTAAGTGGCCACATACAAGAAGGTTTAGTGGTAAGTTGTCATTTTAATGGATGCTCAAAAATGTTTAATATGAAACCATCCTTTTCGTCTCATATCTCAAGGTATCATAGAGGATGGAATGCAACTCAGATGGTACCTGTCCATTTATGTGAAGTTGCAGAACAGTATCTTCTTGAGGAAACAGTTGCAGAACAGTCAAGTTCAAGTGAGGCAGCACATAATTCAGAACAGGTAGGAGTTGCTGAGGTTGACCAGTCTAGAGGCTTTGAAAGTAATGATGCACAAATTACTTACACAGAAAATCTTGCTCTATTTTACTTGGGCTTGCAAGCAAAGTATTTAGTTCCAGCCCCCACTGTGACAGAGATAGCAAGTGAAATGAAAAATCTTCAGGATATTCAGCATGAATGTACAATGTCTACACTGCCTAGAGAACTAGAACAGTATTCAGTGACAACAGAGACATTAAGATGTCTTGGTAAAAAAGTTTATGAACAGGGTCCTGTATACGAAGCTTTAAATACTGGTGGTCCTTTAATTACACAATACCGAAGACTGCAGTTTTACAAGACACATTTCAACTATGTTCAGCCGGTTGAAGTTACACTTGGGTATAGTGACGTTGGACAGAAGAGGCACTATCATTACATTCCGATAAAGAAAAGTCTAAAAGCAATGCTAAAAGACAGAGGTGCAGTTCAACAGATTTTAAACCCTAAACATGTTGAGACTGATGCACTTTCTGATTTGACTGATGGCTCTGTCCTTAAATCGAATGCTCTGTTTGCCTCAGTCCCAGATTCTTTAAAGATAATGTTGTTCCAAGATGCATTTGAGGTGGCTAATCCACTTGGATCTGCCAAGCAGAAACACAAGGTTTTGGCTGTCTACTTCACGTTGGGAAATTTCTTTCCATACTAACGTTCAAACGTCCATCAGATCCAGTTGGTACTGCTCTGTCAGGAGAAAGACTGTAAATATTTTGGAGTGGATAAAGTTTTTAGTAAGCTTGTGTCAGACTTGTGTGAGCTAGAGGAAAACGGCATTCAGTGTGAGGGTAACATTTATAGAGGCACTGTTGCTTGCATAATGGGAGATAACTTGGGCTCTCATATGATTGGTGGGTTTACAGAAAATTTTAGTGTCTGAGTATTTCTGTAGATACTGTCTCATCACTAAAGATGCATTTCAAGTTAACCCATTCACTGTTGGGTCTCTTAGAAATCCTAATAGTTACAATGAGAGTGTGGAGTTTCTGGATTGCCCATGCACCAGGGAATTAAAAGCAACAGTGTCTTCAACAAGCTGGCCTTTTTCCATGTGTGTCAGCCTGGATTACCACTTTGTTTGGCACATGACTTGTGTGGTTGATTATGACTTGGCATTGTGTTTGCAGTTTTTGATAAAGATTAAAAAATGGTTCAGTTCTAAGTCTGTAAATGACAGACTAAAATCATTCCCTGGTGAAAGCACAAACAAGTTAAATGCTATTCCTAGCCAGGGACGAAAGCTTGGAGGCCATGCAGCTCAAAACAGATGGTTTTTGAGGTTCCTGCCAGTTGTAATGCATGACAGAATTAAAGATCCTGACAATCATGTATGGCAAATGGTACTACTCCTAAGGGAACTAGTTGAACTAGTCTGTGGACCTAGCCTTTCTAAACCTCAGCTTGCTTACATGAAAGTACTGATCGAGGAGTATTTAGAAAAGAGGCAAGAGTTATTTTCCCATTTTACTCTTCGGCCCAAACATCACTATCTGCTTCACTATGCAGATTTGAGTTTGCAGTTTGGTCCACTCATATACACATGGACCATGCACTTTGAAAGTAAGCATAGCTACTTCAAATGTTGCATTAGGTCAAGTAAAAACTTCAAAAATGTGACTAAGTCTCTAGCTGACAGGCATCAGTTACTTCAAGCTTATCAGTGTCATGGCAGCTTGTTCAGCCCCCAGGTGCAAGTTTCTGATTCAACCAGCTTTTGTCCAGAACTGTATGATGGTCACATCAGGACACAAATCAAGAACTTTGGACTAAATCCTTTTAACTCAGTTGTTAAAGATAAAGTACAAGTCTGTGGAACAACCTATGGGAATGGCATGTTTGTCTTACAGACATATCCAAAAAACCAACTACAGTTGGGGCAAATTGCATCTATTGTTGTTAAAAGTGAAACCGATGTTTTACTTTTTCTCATAGAAAAATCTGCCAAATGGGTGCCTGAGCTTGGAGTCTATGAAATGGAAAAAACAATTGTTTGGGTAATCTGGTATGCAAAAACCTTAAGATGCTCAGTGATCCTTTTCCACTTTGTTTTTACCACAGACGTGTCAGGTTACTCCACCCACTTAAGCATAGGCAAAAATGGAGCATGTGAAAGAGAGTATTCAGAAAGCTTTGCCATCACTCAGGAGTGAGCTGATTGAGTCAGTCATTTCTAAACTTGAGGAGATTGGTGTAAACTGTGTTGATGACCTCAGTTTCGTCAGGACAGAGGATCTTGAAGGAATTCTACCACCCATCCAGTGCAGAAGAGTTATCCAAGCTTTCAGTGCTGGTAAGTTCTGTCTACTTATGAATAAAAGTGTTCAGTTTGTATATCTTTTTGAATTTTCTGAGTTTGTCTGTATAGTTTCTTTTAAGATAAAGCTGTCACTGATAAAGGATCTAGAAGTTTTTCAATATCGTGACCAATACATGTATTAATATCGAATCAGTGCACCTCTATTTTTAATTCACTCCTTATACGAGGATAAGGATTGACAGCTTAAACAATGACAAACACATTCATTACAAAGAAGATTGATGATGACCCACAGCAACTTGCATGTAGTTAAAAAATATGGATAACCAAAAAAAGGATTCCAAAACTGAAGTTTTTTTTTTTAATGTTAAGAAAATGGTGCGATGCTCACTTAATTTTTGAAACTTCAAATCTTTGGAGGCATGGCTTGCTTTATTGTTTTATGAACAGCCAGAGTTAGCTTAAAGATAAACTGGTCTTTGTGGCCATTTCCTGGAACTGTTTCCCTTAGAAGTCCCTAATATGTAACACACCTGGATCAAATGATTTCTTTTTAGAAGGCCTTCAAGAACATTTAGATGCTGAGGAGGTAGTTACTAACACCAAGGGAGAAAACTAAAACATGCAGGATGCCGGCACTTGAGGACTGACTTTGGACATCACTGGTCTAGAAAGTTTAAAGGGATCCACTATTAGTTCAACATGTTGGCCTAAATATGTTGTTGACTGACTGTGTTCCTGGAACGACTGACTTTATGACTGACTATGTGGCACCAGACACACCAAAGCCTGACTTTGAGGCGCTGGACCCGCTACCTGGCGTTGTGACAACTGACTCCATGACTGACTTTTTGCCTTTGGCACCTGACTCTGCGACTGACTTTTGGCTTTTGCCACCTGACTCTACGACTGACTTTTGGCTTTTGCCACCTGACTCTACGACTGACTTGTGGCTTTTGCCACCTGACTCTACGACTGACTTGTGGCTTTTGCCACCTCACTCTACGACTGACTTTTGGCCTCCGGATCATCAGCCACTTCGCCGTTGGCTTCATCGTTGCAAGCCTCCGGATCATCAGCTACTTCGCCGTTGGCTTCATCGTTGCAAGCCTCCGGATCATCAGCTACTTCGCCGTTGGCTTCATCGTTGCAAGCCTCCGGATCATCAGCTACTTCCCCATTGGCTTCATCGTTGCAAGCCTCCAGATTATCTGCCTCTTCGCCTGCTTCTACGCCGCAGATCTCCTAAACGCCTGCATCTCTGTTACCGCTGGCCTCCTAGACGCCTGCATCTCTGTCGCCGCCTGCCTCCGGATCATCGGCTTTTTCATCGCCGCCGGCCTCCTGATCGCCTGCATCACCGCCGCTGGCTACTACACCGCAGGCCTCCTGATCGCCTGCATCACCGCCCCTGGCTACTACGCCGCAGGCTACTACGCCGCAGGCCTCCTGATCGCCTGCATCGTCGCCGCTGGCCTCCGGATCTTCGGCCTCTTGGATTTTTTTTTTTTTTGTTCCCGTTCCCGAGATTATGGACTCTGTTTTTGTTGTTTTGTGTTTTGGGAGTTATTTTGTTTTTGGACTCTTGCCCTCCTCCCAAGGCCTCCCTCCGCCCACCCTGGGTGGGTTGTTTTGTGTTTTCTGACTCTCTCTTTGTTTCACCTGTTTCCCTCTACCTCCCTGCCTCCTTGTCACACCTGTTCCTTGTTCCTTTGATTACCTGCTCTTTGTTCTCCCACAGTATATTTGTTGGTTTGGTGTCATTGTTCGTTGCTGGTTCCTGTTGTTTGTCACACCTCGTTCTCAACCATGATTATGCTTTGTTTTACGTTGTCTAGCCTTGGAAATCTTTTGCTATGCCTTGCCTTGAAGAACCTGCAGTGATTTTTGTGAGTTTTTTTGTATTTGGATTCCTGCAGTGTTTTTGATATGTTCTGACTTCGCAAATAAACCTATTGATTATAAAGATGATCCTGCCGAGCTCTTGTCTGCACTTTGGTCCGACCCAAAACCACATCATGACACAAAGGTATTTCGTTGTTTAAGTAGATCTGACATTTTGAGAGACTAAAAGTTATCATTTTGTAAGTCAGGCTATATTTTTAAAAAAAATTACTTCTAGTGTGCTCTTGAACAAGTTAAACAGAAAACAAACTAAGAGAAATCACATTAAGTCTGTCTTTCATAATGCATTACATAGATATAAGTTTTTGTTTGATTTTACCCTTGCATTAAAGTGCTTTTGCACTCACTTGCCTGCAGCTACATATAGATAGTAAAGTTTGACATGTTAAAGGAATGATCTTTCTAAGCTGAGCACAAAAAGAGCAGCAATAAGGCTGCCAATCATCTTACAACCAAGGTCCCTTTTTTAACTCGACAAACATCAAATGAGATGTCAAAATGAGGTGTCCTCCATCAGCTTCAGAGATGAGTTTCAGTAAGATTATTGTGCACATAAATGCACGTTTGACTTTCCTTTTTATTTAATTGAATAGTGGAGTACTAAACAGAGTTCTAAAGACTGACTGTCAGGTTATGGTAACAAAATTCCATGCTGCTTCCATAGGATTTAGGGGTAAAGTAGCAGCCAGGTCCTGCAAATTAAATGCAATTGATTATCTAATTATCAGCAAATGTGATCATCCTTATAAAGGCATGAATTTTAAGTGTGGAGATACAGTTGTTTTTTAACACGATGCAAAGACAGAAAGAAAAGAGGAGTAACCTCAAGAAGGAAGTGTGGCTTCCCATCAGTCTGGGAAGATTTATGAGGCACATTCTAAAATATTTAAAGTCCATGATTCTACATCGTAAAAGGCTATTCACAAGAGAAACACATTAAGACAGCCACAAATCTTCCCAGGAGTGGACATACAGCAACTTCACCCGATGGTCAGACTTAGCAATGTTTACAGACACAAAATAGAAAAGAAAAACCTAAATGCAACATTTCAAACTCTACATGCGACTCTACAAACTCTACACGCGACCCACTATGGAATAAGCGGTAGAAAATGACTGACTGACTGACTGCTTTCACTATGAGACCCAAAACATTTTTTTCTGGAACTTTAATTTTCTTTGGTCATTTTTTTG
Source organism: Crenichthys baileyi (assembly GCA_036173005.1). Lineage (NCBI taxonomy): Eukaryota > Metazoa > Chordata > Actinopteri > Cyprinodontiformes > Goodeidae > Crenichthys > Crenichthys baileyi. Next base: position 90,058 of record JAHHUM010001483.1, read on the forward strand.
TGAGTGTTTCCAGTGACCGTTCCAGAAAACAGCGCAATACGTGTAAAGTACGTCTGTAGACACACAGTGGTTACCTTTCCCACAGGAGGTGTGTTAACCTAGGACCCTCTCAACTGCTAAGTGTGGGAGTAAGGCTCCTGTTGCAAAAAGTACAAGCGCTGCCTTTTAGCAACAAAATTATTACTCATGACACATCAGCTGCACTTTATAACTTAAACAGTAACTTCAAACTCCCTGAAAAGGTGTAACTGTAACACATTTTCAAGCCAAGCTCACAGTGAAATGACATTTTTCTACTCAGAACCTGACTTCAAAAAGTGACTTGTAGAGAAGTTTGAATATTTCTAAAGGCGCTTTTGGCATAACTTTCACACCAGATGTTTGCAACAGCCAATTAAATCCACACATACAAGGAAATCCAACCGACTTAGTCCACCAACAAAGTTATGGTAAAAATATTAAAATGACACAGTGAATATGTATTGAACACATTTATAGATATTTATGAAATACGTTGTATGGAGAAAATAATCACATGCATTGCTCAGGTGTAATTTTGACCCATTGTTTCACACAAATTGTCTTTAAATCTTGAAGAGTTTTAGGGATCCTTTCTATGCACTATGATCTTTAGCTATTTCTATACCTTACTAATTAGATACAAGTCATCTGATCGACTGGGACATTCTAACTGTTTTACTTTTTTTCTCTGAAACCAGTTCAGAGTTACCTTGGCTGTGTGTTTACATATTTTTTTAATCTTCAAATTGTTTATCAACAATATCCCTGCACATTTCTCCTTGCTTCAATTGTAGGAAGTCAGCAAAAAACAGATGATGCAGTCATAAATCCGACACCATGATCTTCCCCCACCTAGATACGTAACTTTTGGCATTCTGTTTTTTGGGTGATATAAAAAACAATAGTTCATCCTCTTTGGATGCCATGGCAAGAGTTCAGCTTTGGGTCCATTTGACCAGATTACATTCTCGAAGTATTTCACTGGCTTGATCAAACTTTGTGCACCAAACCTTCAACAAGCTTTACCAATCTTTTTCTTCAGCAGTGAAGCCTTATGCATTTAGTGTGCATAGAGGTCATTGTGGTTGAGTGCATTCCTCTTTTTTCATGATAAAGAAATGGACAACGTTTTGATTATTCTTTTTACTCCATTCTCAGAAATCTTATGAGAGGCACCTGGCCATGGTTGGTTTATGGTGAAATTGTGTTTTTCCACTTTACGGCTCCAATTGAGCTAACTGGAACATTCAGGGGTTCAGAAAGACAACTGTAGCAATTGCCATTAGTATGTTTTGCAACAGTAAGCAAATACCAACAGGAATGAATACTGGCAACATGAATGAATACTGGCAGATTTCAGTTGGTTGCATGTTTCTAGGCCTTTTTGCACAACTTTCTTCAAGTGTTCAGTACTTAATCTCTACGTCATTTCAAATTCAAATTTTACCCATAACTTCACTTGTGGACAAATTTGCCTTCATTTCTTTATATGCATGGATTACTTTGGGTTGTTGCCAAATCTGCTTCATCCATTAGAACGACGATGATGTGTTTTATGCTGATTTTACCCTCTGTATTTTGTTTTTTCCCTGAATGTAAACATATAAAAAAACATGTCATTAATGTTTTCTTGTCAACTGTTTAATTCAGTCACTGAAACATTTTCATTTAAAAAATATATGGATGTGCACATTTCACGACTGGTTTATTTAAATGCAATGTGTGTGTGCCTGACAAACAGACGACCGTTAGAAACAAAATGCAAGTAAATACAGGATACTTTTCATACAAATGGAGAAAGAAGTAAAAATAATTTCTCTTGAATTATTCATGATTTACTTCACCTCGCAGATCTCTAACAACTAGCGGGGAAACGTAGAGCTTGATTCAAGCAGGATCGGTGTTGTTGCAGCTCTTAGTTTAAAGGTTGAGCGCAGGCAGCTCAGACCTAACAGTTCATCCTCTGAATCTCCGTCATGGCAGTCATCTTCCTGGTCATTAGGAGTCAAACTTTTGTCAAAACCTTTACCGTTTGCTGCTTAATGCCTAACATTGTTAATTTTTGGGAAATTTGTTGTGTAAAGAATGCCGCTGTGACAAACAACAGTCTGATTGTTGACTCTTTATTTAAATGCAGGTGATCAAAGTGAGCCGCGGCAACATGAAACTAAAAAATACAAATGAAATATGGACGACGTACTGTGGGATGCAGCTGGCAGCTGGATCTAAACTCATAATATAGTGAAGGAAAGAAAGACAAATTAAAGAAAAACATGCACACAGCCCTGAATCAGACAGCGAGACTGACACAAGATATGATCTCTATCTCTGTGCCTGCTGTTTCTTTTCTCTCCGTACTGTTTAGTGGTCTAAATGCTTTGGTCGAGCAGATTGGGGTCCACAGCTGGTGCTCCCCTGCACCGCACATGTAGGGCCATTGGAGACGGACGTTTAAGTGTAATATATGCAGGCACACAGAAAGGAATCAGGAGTCTCACTGGGGAAAAAGGCAGGGAGAGAAGTGGCTGAATGAATTTCCTCTGCTTCATTCACGAATCCTATTTTAGCAAGCAGACAGTGGACCCACATGATTGTCTGTCATTTCTCTAAGTGTTCCAGAAAAAATGTAATACTCTAAAACTGTTAATTAAGTTTTAAGAAAAATATCTTCTGAGATGTGTCCCATGATAAAAAACCTTCTACCTAAACACACATTTGATTTAAGTTCTTCGCTAATTTTTTTCCATCTTTATTGAATCCATTAAAAGCACAAAGCCAAAATCTTTTCAAAAGGTGTTATATAAATGCATAAGTATCTGCATTATTAAACATCCTGCTGGAAGGTGAACCTCCAGCCCAGTCTTAAGTCTTTTGCAGCATCAAACAGGTTTTTTTCCAAGGTTGTGCTGTATTTTGCTCCACTCATCTTCCAATGAACTCAGCTTAGCTTCCCTGTCACTGCTGGAAACAAACATTCCAACAGCATTATACTCCCACCCCCATGCTTCAAGTATGCTGAGCTCAGGTTGCAGTGCAGTATTATTCTTGTACCACATAAAGCATGACTAAACATAGACATAGCTGGGAAAACAATGCCAAAAGTGACAAAACTCAGTAACAGATGCAAAAATGGAAACAGGAGGTTAAAGGACAACAGAGAGGAAGAGCGATGCAAAACAAAACACAAATATTCAAACTTCAGGAGTTTCATGGACGAGACCGATGAGGTGCAGTCATTTGTGGACAGGGAAAAGAGGAGTGGGGATAGAACACACCCCTGGGGGGCACCAGTACTTATTGATCTGCTGCTGGAGAAGATGCTCCCCAGTCTCACATGCTGCTGTCGGTCTGTCAGGAAGCTGTTGATCCATTGACAGTGGAGGCTGGGACGTTGAGCTGGGTGAGCTTCTGGTGGAGGATGTCTGGTATGATAGTGTTGAAGGCCGAGCTGAGGTCTACAAACAGGATCCTGGCGTACGTCTCTGGATGGTCGAGGTGTTGCAGAATGAAGTGTAGACCTAAGTTAACAGCATCATCTGCCGACCTGTTTGCTCGGTAAGCAAACCCGCAGGGGTCCAGCAAGGGGCCTGTGATGTCTTTCAGGTGCTTCAACACCAGCCGCTCAAAGGATTTCATGACCACAGACATCAGGGCTACAGGCCTGTAGTCATTTAATCCTAGGATGGTGGGTTTCTTGGGCACTGGGATGATGGTGGATCGTTTGAAGCAGGAGGGGACCTCACACGTCTCCAGTGACTTGTTGAAGATCCGGGTGAAGATCGGAGCGAGTTGATTTGCACATGCTTTCAGGCATGATGGGGAGACGTCATCAGGTCCTCCAGCTTTCTTTGTTTTCATGCGCTGAAAGAGCCTATTTACATCATCCTCGGAGATCTTTCGTGCAGGCAGAGAATCTGAAGGTAGGAGGTTGTTTGTTTTACGGGTCGAATTTGTTCCTGAATGGGATGTGGAGGAGATGGTTTGAGGTGTGAACGTCTTCCTGTCATGTCTGCAGTAGAAGCCATTCAGACGGTTGGCCAGGTGAGTATTCTGTTCAGGATGGGTGGGGGAGCTCCTATAGGCAGTCAGGTTTCTCAGATCCATACAGCCGAAGCATCACCAGTAGAAAGGCTGTTCTACAGCTTCTCACTATAGCTTCTCTTGGCTGCTTTGATCTCCTTTGTTAGTCTGTTCCTGGCCTGCCTGTACCACGCAGAATCTCCACTGCTGTGAGCTTCTTCCTGAGATGTGGAGTAAACCATGGCTTGTTATTCCCAAAGGTGCACAATGTCTTGGTCTGCAAACACATGTCCTCACAGAAACTGATGTATGATGTCACCACATCAGTTAGTTGGTTCAAGTCAGTGGCTGAAGTTTCAAAAACAGTCAAGTCTGTGCATTCAAAGCAGGCCTGTAGCGTCTGCTTTGATTCCTCAGTCCACTTCTTAACAGTGTGAACCACGGGTTTGGAAGCTCTTAATCTCTGCCTGTAGGTTGGGATGAGGTGGATAAGGCAATGGTCCGAAAGTCCCAGAGCAGCCCTGGTAACAGCATGATATGAGTCCTTTATAGTTGTGTAACAATGGTCCAGTGTGTTTTTGTCTCTGGTGGGACACTTAATATGCTGTCTGTATTTGGGGAGTTCATTGGAGAGGTTTGCACTGTTAAAATCTCCCAGTATTATGATGAAAGAGTCCGTGTATTTTTTCTCCACGTCTGTAATCAGCTCAGCAAGATGTTTTTCAGAATGTTTTGCAGAAGTGCAGCCATGCGGGGGAAAATATGAGCCAATTATTATAAAAGAGGAAAACTCTCTCGGTGAATAAAACGGTTTACAGTTTATGGAAAATGACTCCAGATCGGGACGACATGTTTTCCCCAGCACTTTTATGTCTCTGCACCAACCTTCGTTTATATAAAAGCAGATTCCGCCTCCTCGCTTTTTTCTCGATAACTCTGCGCTGCGATCCGCTCTGAACAGCTCAAAGCCCGGCATTAGCAGTGCGAAGTCCGGGATGTTTTCACTCAGCCATGTCTCGGTAAAGCAGAGAACCGCTGATCCGTGGAGGTCCGTGTTTTTACTGGTGAGATCAGCTCATCCATTTTGTTACTTAGCAAGCGGACATTTGCCAGATGGATTGAAGGCAGTGGTGTGCGAAGTCCTCTTTGGTGGAGCTTTACCAGCGCGCCAACGCGCTTTCCCCTAAGACTCTTTCGCGTAGTATCCCGTAGAGTGCTGCGGCTCCGCTCGTCAGGAGTTCGGTGAAGCTCGGATTGATGAATGATGGTGAAAAAATCCCGAGAGAGGACTCTGACATTGAGAGGTCCCTCTCTGCTGGATGAGACCGTAGACTTGATGCCTGAGACCACAGTACTGTGGCTCGAAAAACATAAAAACACACAAAATACACAAAAAAAGAGAGAGCGAAGCTCCGAGGCTGCCATCGTCGGCGTCATCTTGATGGGGATCTATAAACCAAAGGTAAACATTACAATGACTTAAACTGCAGAACAAAATCTCAAAATGCCAAATTTAAGTCCAAATAATGGATCATGACATGGACAGGACAATCTGGAGCAAATAAGTTAGGTGGAACACAATCACAATATTGAAGTCGACTGTGTAACTAAAAGGTAGTCTGCCATTTTTTGCTCTTGCGTTTCCCATCTTTTACATGGCATTGGTTTTATTAACGTTTAGAAAGTATCAGATTTTGACCTGGCAGCCTTTTCAAACAAGGTCAGCTTTGTCTTCCTCCACTCCACTCTGGATGAGCTTAGCAGGATGTTCTCTCCTCAAGGGTTTGTAACTATCTTAAAGGTTTTCCAGTTATCTAATTTCCACTTGTCATGAGATATTACTTAATTGATCCGTCAATAATCTCACCAATTCTGGCGACATCTTTTTTAAATGTGAGGTTTAATTTACTTCATTTTAAGACTTAATAAGGTTCAGATTATTCTTTAATTCTCTTCTGATACACAAATGGTGCCTCTGAAGGTGGGTTTTCTTACATTTCCCCCATATACTACACGTTTTGGACTCATTTTATACACTAATTGTCACGGTGTGACATTTTGGACTTTGTTTTTGGTCTCTTGTGATGGTTTATTTTGTCTAGATTTTTTTATTTTGGTTTATGTATCATGTTTATTAGTTTGTTTTCCTCTTCTTGTTTACTAGTTTATGTTCTATGTTCCTCCTCGTCTTGGTTCCCTTTCTGTGTTTGATTCTTTCTAGCTTAGTTCCTTCTGTTTAGTTTCTATAGTTCTAGTTCTCTTTCCTGTTAGGTCAGCTTTTGTTGTTGTTTACTTTTATTCTAGTCCTCATTTCCTCTGCTTCATTCTCAATTTGTTCTATCAGTATTTGTTTAGGTTTGTTTACTTTTGTAATCAGGATTCCTCCAGTTTTTCTGTTTCCTTCAGTTCTTGGTTTTTCTAGATTTCTTATGCTTCATTTGATTATTTATCTTTGTCTATAGGTTTGCTTGGTCTGTGTTTCTCTTTATTTGTTTATTAGTCACTTCGCCCTTGCTGTCTTTGTATTTGTTTCACCTGTTCCTTCTGCCTCCTTGTCACACCTGTTCCCTGTTCCTTTGATTACCTGCCCTTTGTATTCCATTAGTATATTAGTTAGTTTGGTTTATGTGTACTTTACTGGTTCCTTGCGTTGCACTTTGTTCTCGGCCTCGTGTTTGCCCTCGCTCTTGCCATGAGCTCCTGCAGTGTTTATGAAGGTGTTTGGATCTAACTCTGGTTAGTACCTACAGTGTTTTTTTGTTACCTTTTGAACTTTTGAATTAAAGCTGAAGACTGCTCACAATGCGCTTCCCAAGCTCTTGTCTGTGGTTTGGTCCAACCCAAAACCACACCGCGACACTAATATCCACGAATTAAAAATATTTAGGCATAGTTATTTAAAAAAGAAGTAACTAGAAACCTTTAAAGTTGACATATTTTATACACATCTTTGTTTTTTGGGGTACATTTTGTTTTCAAAATTATTTCCATTTTGGCTTTTTTTTTGGTTTAATTAATAAAGAAATACCTTTACGTTTGTTTGTTGGAGGTCAGATTTAATAGTTTGAGAACCTTCTAAAGGCTAGATCATATAGCTTAATCATTATAAGCTTTAAAGTAACAAAGGGTATACTTTTTTATCATAACTGTTCACTACAAAGATTTTAAATTGTTTACCTGATTGCAACAGATCAGTATTCCAAGAAAATGTAAAAACAATTCTGTGAATGTTATTAAATTCAGGTCATTCAGTTGACATGAGACCTCTGAAATTTCACGTAGTTTTATTTTTTTTTGTTTGTTTTTTTGGGATAAGCCAGAGGTGAAAATTAGTTCCCACCACTGGACAAATACAGGCATATTGGATCAACCTACAAGCCACTGAGCTGAGCTGACTATTGCAAATGCCATTATCAGAGGAAGAAGACATGGCTGGGAACGGGATATCACTGTACTGGAGCAAATCTTTGTTCAACACCAAGACAAGTATTACAAAATAGTGTATTTCAAACAAGTAGGGGCTCATTATGTTGAAAACAGAGACTCCACAGATATAACTTACAACTGAAAAATGCCAGAGAATCTTTCTTCTCTGAGATTATCAGCAAAAACATTAACAATGCTCGTGCCTTATTTGCCACGGTCAACAGGTTAACAAACGCTCCTGTAACTGTAGCATCTGAACTCCACTCTACCAGGGCCTGCAACGAATTTGCTTACTTTTTCACTGAAAAAACCCAAAAGACCAAAGGGGCAATCAGCACATCCTTACCAAGTCCAGTACCAAAGTTGTCTCCAACTAGAACTGATTTTGACAAAATTTCCCAATTTCACCAAATAAACTATGAAAACTTGAAGAAATCGTACAGCAACTAAGCTCTTCTTCCTGCTGTCTCAATGTTTTACCCACAGCTTTCCTTAAGAAGGCTTTGCCTGTCATAACGTCTGATTTAACTCAAATAATAAACACGTCCCTTTTGTCAGGTGATTTCCCCCAGGCCCTAAAAACAGCAATTATCAAACCACTATTGAGAACGAGCAACTTGGACAATCTGCTACTACAGAACTACAGGCCTATCTCAAACCTCCCCTTCATCAGTAAGAATATGGAAAAAGCTGTGTTTCAACAGTTAAACAATTTCCTAACAATGACCAACCGCTTCGATGTCTTCCAGTCAGGCTTCCGTGCTCACCACAGTACAGAGACTGCTCTTGTCAAGGTGTTTAATGACATCCTTATAAATGCAGACTGTGGAAGAACCACAGTGCTGGTATTATTGGACCTTAGTGCAGCTTTTGACACTGTTGATCACTCCATTTTATTAGAGCGCCTGGAAAACTGGGTCGGCCTTTCTGGTATAGCACTCGATTGGTTTAAATCCTACTTAAAGGACAGGGACTTTTTTGTGTCAGTAGGTAACTTTACATCAGAGACCACAAAAATCACATGTTGTGTTCCCCAAGGGTCCATCTTGGGGCCCCTCCCAATCAATATCTACATGCTCTCCCTAACTCAGATTTTAATAAACAACAACGTAAGTCATCATAACAGCTATAGATGACAATGTTATATTTGTGACTATGAACCCATTCAAGCGCTGGGTAAATGCTTAATAAAAATCAATGCATGGATGTGCCAAAACTTTCTTCAGCTGAATCAAAAGAAAACTGAAGTGATATTTTTTTTTGGACCAGAGCGTTTAAAAGTTAGCACACAGCTTCAGCTACTACAGCCAGAAACCACCAATCAGCCTCGAAATCTGGGTGTAGTGATGGACTCAGACCTGAGCCTTCAGAGGCACATAAAGACAGTAACAAAGTCGGCCTTCTATCACCTAAAGAACATCTCCAGGTTTAAAGGACTAATGTCTCAGCAGGACCTTAAAAAACGATTTCATGCATTCCTCTTTAGTAGAATTGATTACTGCAATGGTGTCTCCACAGGTCTGCCTAAAAAGTCAATCAGACAGCTGCAGTTGATCCAGAATGCTGCTGCCTCACTAAAACTAAGAAAGTGGAGAAAACATCACCCCGCTTCTAAAGTCCCTACACTGGCTCCTAGTAGCTCAGAGAATAGACTTTAAAATACTTCTGTTAGTCTATAAATCACTGAATGGCTTAGCACCAAAATACATTACAGACTTGTTGTCAGTGTATCAACCACCCAGACCACTCAGGTCTTCTGGCTCAAATCTACCCAGAAATCTGCATACCCAGAACCAGTTTTTAGTTCTTATGCTCCACTAATCTGGAATAAACTCCCAGAAAACCTTAAAAGCACTGAAACCCTAAGTTGCTTTAAATCAAAATTAAAAACTTATTTGTTTAGAGTGGCCTTTGACTGTGCCATCTAAACATCATTAGTTAAGTTTTCAGTCCAACTTTCCTTTAAATTTCTAATCAACCATTTTATCCTTAATTTTTTATTTTATCATCTTATTTTAATTATTCATTTTTATTCTCTTTAATTCTTTGTGTTCGTTAATTACTTAATTACCTTAATGCCACTGTAATGTACGTTTCCTATTATTTCTCTCTTTTTTCATGTACAGCACTTTGAATTGTCTTGCTACTGAAATGTGCTATATAAATAAACTTGCCTTGCCAAGTCTTAATCCAGTATAAAATGATATAATTGCTCTAGTGAACTGAGTCCACTGCTGACTTTATTGCCCTCTGTCAATAAAAGTGCTTCAAATTAGAGTTAGTTAACAAAGTTTTTTTCTGCCATATTTCCTAACAGTAGATAATCTGATCACTGAGTGGTTTTCCAGCTTGAAGGTGGAACGAAACCAGGTTGAGTAAGAAGTTATTTCCAGATTTGACTTTCAACTTCAGATGTAAATGGATCTCAATAGATTATTATAACTGGATTATTATTTGTGTAGTTGCAGCTGGCATTGTGCGAGGCACTGACATAGACTGATAGGGGCTTGCTTGCATTTATCAGCGGCGAACATGCACAGAAATTTGTCAGTCAGTCATTTTCTACCGCTTATTCCATAGTGGGTCGCAGGGAAGCTGGTGCCTATCTCCAGCAGTCTATGGCCGAGAGGCGGGGTACACCCTGGACAGGTCGCCAGTCCATCGCAGGGCAACACACAAACAACCATGCACACACTCATTCATACACCTAAGGGCAATTTAGAGTGACCAATTAACCTAACAGGCATGTCTTTGGACTGTGGGCGGAGGCAGGAGTACCCGGTGAGAACCCACGCATGCACGGGGAGAACATGCCAACTCCATGCAGAAACACCCCCGGCCAGGAATCGAACCCAAGCTCAATTGGTAGCAATGTTGCTGCAAGACAACAGTGCTACCAATTGCGCCACCATGCAGCCCTGCACAGAAATCAATCAAATGAAATTATCAAGCAAGAATAGAAAGAGATTCACACTGGTTTCAGTTCTGAGGACGGTTACCTTTCTACAGGATCATCAGAGTCAGATTCAGGTTCAGCCATATGAGACTGAACTGCTAGGAGCAGGACTGCTTCCTCTGACAAAGCTGTATTCGTCAAGTAAAAATAGTCTCTGACTGGATGAAAATGATTCTGAATCCATGTTGGCATCTATTAAAACGTCCAGCCAACAAATCATCCTAAAAACTCAGCTATTTATGTCAGCCCTCCTTTTTAAGCCATCAACTCTATGCTGGCGTGACCCCATATTACATCTGGTGATCCGAATGTTTACTGCACGAAATCATTTTTTTGTGCACTTTTTTGACTCTGTTTTTAGGTAAAACTTGCAATGGACGTGGATATTTTCGTTATTGATATTTTCCATAATATCTGTACAGGTGTTGTAGTTGCATCTCTGGCCATTTAGTTTAAACCTAAGCTTAGGTGCCCAGAACTTGTTCCAATAATGCAAAAATGTGATTTGCTTTGCTCACTTTGAAATCCAAATGTTATCTTTTATCTTTTTTTATTTGCGCCTCAGGTAAAAACAAGTGTAAGTGTGTTTGTACCAGGGGGCACAAGGGTATCTTTAGGATTATTTCTGCTCTACATGATGCAAACTAATACAAGCTTGAACGTGTAAAGACATTATACCTATGATATTTTTTCCTGCCTATGCTTACTTTGAAGTCAGCTGTAAAAGCTGCTTTAATCTGCTCTGATTTGGGTAAAATATGTTTTCTTTGAGAAATAGCTATATAAAGGGGGGATAGAGAAACCTTTGAAGCTCCACAGTCTGAAATGTTTTATGTAAAAAGGGATTTTTTTTTTACCCTCTTTTTAATTTTTTTGTCTTCTGTTTGCAAAAACTTCAAAAGGGAAATGACAGTTTTGACAGACAGCAGAGGAGAAAAAGAAGAAGCTGGTTGTTGTTTTGAACATTTTAAAACAATACACTTAAAATACAGATTTGTCAGAAACATACAAGTACTATCAAATATCAATACCCATTCCTTCTTAATAGATTTTTTTTTTATATTCCAAGACAGGAAAGCACTTCTAAGATTATAATGACATAAAAAGATCCCCAGGTTACCAAGAAATGAATACACAGTGTGGTAATTGGGCCAGAAATCGAATCAGCATGAAGTTTATCTGTCATGCCTCTTGTAAATGAATGTTTAATGAAATATTCAAAAGCAAAGATTTTGCAAAGTGACTCTGTCTTAACACTTTGACAGCAGGTTAAATGTTTGCTGAAAAAAATGTAGCAACCGCTTTGAGCCACAGAATCCTTTCTTTAAATCCAGCTGTGATTGACTAAGACTTAAACAATTTTAAATTACTGTCCGATTATATCTCCTCTTAGGTCCGTGTCGATGGACCTTGGATTATTTTCCTGTTTTCTTCTAATCCTGTGCTGAAAGTATTTAAATTCAATATAACAAAACATACTTGCTATATTTGTCATAACAAAAAAAATTAATCAAATTATTTAGATAATTATTACCTGCTTCAAGCTTTTCAACCACATTTATAGCTAATGTCTGAGACTGGTAATAAACTTTTGTCTTTTAACTTCCTGCCTGGTTTTTCTTTTTTACATTTGTAATAAATAAAAATTATTTCCACTTTTGTTGCCAAGCAAAATTAAGTGGAGATTATTAGTTTGAATATAGCACATTCAATAGATATACATTGAAATACTTAGTATGCAAACAAGCAAAATTTAGAATAATGAGGCATAACTATAACCATCAGACCGCAGCAAAATGCTTCCAATATGATAACTGTTATGTGTTGAATATGCATCGACAGGCGCATATATATATATATATATATATAATATATATATATATATATATATATATATTTGATGGATGGATCCAAGATCCTCTACCAGGGAGTCATTCTGGATAGCAGCTTTAACCTTAATGACCAGATAAATACTCTCCTGAGAGCTACCTTTTCTCATTTGAGAATGATAGCAAAGGTTGAGCTGTTTCTGCCTTTAGGTGACCCATTTCTTTATTTCACCCCGCTTAGACAATTGCAGAAGTCTTTATGTTGGCTCTAGAGTGTCACAGGCTGGAAGGCCAAAATGCTGCAGTTTGACTTTTAACTGACATGTACAAGAAAGACCACATTACTCCCATACTGGCTTTTTAGCACCGGCCACCTGTGTGTTTTAGAGCTGATTTCAAGATTTTATTTTTGTTTTTAAATCTTTAAATGGACTGGCACCCCATTACCTCAGTGATATTTTAACTATACACACTCCAGCTGTCATATCTGCTTGTGTTTTTGTAATATTACCTGGTCTGGTCCTTTGTTTTCTGTCTCCCTGCACCCCAACCCCACACCTGTTCTGTGTTTTCCCCTGATTGTCTTGTAACGTTTGTCATTGGTTCCCCCTGCTGTTCAGCTTTGTATTCTAGCCCGTTTGTTTCCGTTGTTGACCGCTGGTTCCTTATGTTATATTATGTTTATGTGCGATCTCGGGTGTTGGCTACCCTGTCTGTGTCCTGCCATGGATAATAAAGACTCATCTTACCTGAAAACCTCGAGCTTCAGGAGTTCTTCCCTGCATTTTGGTCTGCCAAAAACCCACTTTATGACACCAGGTAGATCACTATGGTCTGCTTAACAATATCTTCTTGCTGTTCCCAGATCCAGGTGGAAACATAGAGTAGACCAGGTTTTGCAGTAGCTGCTCTAAAACAGTGGAATAAACTGCCCTTGCACATTAAGACCTCTCCAACATTAGATACTTTTAAAACTCATAAAAAAAAATGAAATATATATATATTCACTGGCTTTTTAACCCATCTAAATTGATGTCTTTTCTGTCTGGGGTGCCATTCATTTGCTTTTTGAACAAGTTGTACAGCACTTTGGTCAGGTCTTGTTTTTAAATGTGTTTCTATATACATTTACATGTGAAAGCTTTATTGTAATGATATATATTTTTTTGCTTGTTTTTTTAAAATATAATTATTTATATTTTATTTATTGGTTTTTAATCTACTTGTTTTTCTGGTATTTTACACAATGTTTTTAATATTTTCTTTTCCTTAATGTTTAAAATTACATATTTATTACTAATATCATACAATTTTATGGTGTTTTGTTTTGTTTTGTTCATTAATATATATTCATTATTTATGATCATTCACAGTTCATTAGTCGAACAAAATAAACTGCTGACTTATCTATAAAGTCAAAAGACTTTTTTAAATTTACCAAATTTTTCTACAATAATCAAAGTAATCACAGAAAATACGATTGAAGATTGGGTTTGGGGGGGGTCTCCAAGATGTTTAACAGATTAATATCAGCTCAGCAGGTCAGTTCAGGCTCTGAAATATTAGCTAGGAACATGTTCAAAATGAGTCTAGATCTGCTCCTTAAGAATAGGAACAAACCAAATAAATCAAATAAGAATCATTTTTGGCACTTTTTTTGGATCAACAAAAAAACTCCTGAAACTTAGGATCCCTCTTATGTATCTGTCTGTAGGGATAACAAGATAAACATTGCCATCTCTTATAGAAATTGTGAATACACCACTCATATAATCTGACATTTAAAGTAATTTTTTATTATTAAACCCTGCACGTATGGCTAAAATAACAGAAACAACAGCAGGATAACAACAGGATATTTTCTTTAACCTTACCATGTATTTTTTATTGTGTAGCCAAGGTACAATAAAATGATATACAACAATAGTCAATGAGAAAGGAATGATTCTCGGTAAGAGCTAGATTAGAGACAGCTTCCCTGACTGAAGTTGCCAGCAACACCTATCAGTAGATAGAGCTCTGATACTTTATTAAAGGTGACAACAGCTTTCTGAGGAAAGGAAAATGAAACAGCTGTCTAAGTAACGTTGGAAACAAGTAGCATTTCATGGGCTGTTGAGGTTTGGTAGATTTTGTGGGTTTGTGCAAATAATGAGCAGCCACCTGTACAACACCACCTAAAACTAATACTAATATGTCTTAAAATACAATTACTTTCCATAATGCTTCTTATTTCAACTTATATTTCTAAGGGCACTCTTGTAATTCATACTACTTTACACTAGTATCTAGAAAAAGAACAAAAAACTCCATGTAACATATATTCACATATACAGTTTATTGCAAAATTATTCAGACCCCTTTACATGTTTTGTCACATTGGCAAAACCACAAACCACAGTGTATTTTATTGGGATTTCATGTGAAGTACCATACCAAAGTAGTGGATAATTGCGAAGTAAAAGAAAAATGCTATATGATTTGTATTTAGAATCTAAAAGTGTGGTGTGCAAATGTGTTCCGGTGACCTTCACCCTGATACCCTTAAATAAAATCCACTGGACCCAGTTGCCATCAGAGGTCAGCTTTTTTTTCTTACGCTGTGTTATGTTGTTTTACTTTATTATGTTGTGGATGCTGTGGTGCACCAAACAAAAATTCATAATCATCAAATCATCATTTAGACCAAGGAACACAGCAGACAGATCAGGAAGAAAGTTGTAGAAATGTTCGAAGCAGGTTTAAGTTATAAAAACAATATCCCAAGCTTTGAACATCTTTCTGAGCACTGTTAAATCCATTATCTGAAAAGAGTATGGCACAAAAGCAAACCAGGACATGGTCCAGGAGAGCCAAGTGGCCAAGAGACCTGTGGATAAACTGCAGAGATCTACAGTTCAGGTGGGAGAATCTGATAAAAACCCGTTTCTGATCCACTCTCATACAGCTGTCCTTATGGAAGAGTGGAAAGAAAAAAGCCACCATTGCAAGAAAGTTATAAAAAATGTCTCATTTTCAGTTTGCCACAAGCAGGGAACATCATGCTGCCCCCATTGGGAAGAGGATCACAGTTGATGGAAAGATGAATTGAGCTAAATAGGGCAATCCTGGAAGAAACCCAGACAGAGGCTGGAAAAGAGTTGTGACTGGGGTGAAGGTTCAACTACTAGCAAAATGGCTCAGTGAAATCTAAATCCAACTGAGAGTCTGGGGCAAGAAAATGAGTAAAAAGTTCTGTATCTAGATTGGCAAAGTTCACTTGCAGCGAAAGGTGGTCCCACAAAGTACTGTGGGACTTGAAACAAATGCATGTCACATTTTTTTTTATTTCTAGAAAGTTTGGAAAACCATAAATAATATTTCTTCTATTTCACAGTCATGCACTATTTTGTGTTGTTATATATACATAATCCTAATAAAATACACTGACATTTATAGCTGTAACATGACAAAAAATGGTTAACATCAAAGAAATAGTATCTATAGAAGTGATTGAAGGGGTTCTCATTACTCATCCATAGATCTACAGAATGTTTGTTTGAAAACCCATTTGACAGTTTCATTAGGGGGATGTGCTTGGATTCATTAATAAGGCTAGCTCAGCACACAGACAAGAGGCAGATGACAGATGCTGAGTGAGACAGGCAAAAAGAAAATCAATGATTTATAGATGTGATGTCAACAAGGCCAAGCATGAGGTAAAGTTGTTTACCACATACTCTTTGGATCTAATTCTCTGACACTTATATAAGGTTCTCTCAGGTTGGGGATACACTGTGAAGAAATTTGCATTTTAACCAGTACTTTAATCTTGCATTGAGTCTTAAAATCTGAGCGGAGGACTTTGTTTGATGAAGTGGAAGTGGCCTCGCACTCTGACAGTCGGCAGCATCCCGCACACAGAGGCACGTTCTTATGACAGGCTCCATTTTTCATAATTCCACCATTTGATTACAACCGCATCATGATTGATGAAGTGCAGGCTGGCTTTAAAGCATCACGTCGTGTCTTAAGATGGCATAGCAAGTTGACATAAGGAAGTATAGAAATGAGAAACTCAGGAACTACTACTGCATGGCAGATTTTACTCAATTTAATGCTCTTTTTTCACATTACATATTTGTGTCTTTTTTTTCATTAGAGACATATCAAAATAAAGGTGTACACTTCTCAATCTCACATAAGAGCAAAAAGTAGTTCTTGATTAAAACTTGATGGTCATGTCTTTAGTTGTCTCCTCATCACTTGTTTATTGTCTTTCTACACTTAAGACTTAAGACTTAAAAGAGCTATTTCTGCTCCTAGACTCTTGTGTCTCCAGGTTGCATAAATACTATTTGTTTATGCTGCATTGATATTACAAGTAACACATTGTTTAGATTCATCCGTCCGTCTTATCTAAGATCAGGATAAGGAGGTTAACAGGTCCACGAGGAAAA
Source organism: Crenichthys baileyi (assembly GCA_036173005.1). Lineage (NCBI taxonomy): Eukaryota > Metazoa > Chordata > Actinopteri > Cyprinodontiformes > Goodeidae > Crenichthys > Crenichthys baileyi. The sequence goes on from JAHHUM010001483.1 coordinate 106,749, forward strand.
CCCTGACTTCCCTCTACCAACAACAGGCAGAAAAGATCCCTCCAGTGACTTTCAGGTTTGCCCTGGGAGTCTTTTTCCTGTTGAATGTGTCCAGAAAACTTCCAAAGGGAGGAGTCCAGGAGGCTTCCTGATCAGATGCCTGAACCAACTCAATATACTCCTGTATAATGTGGACTACTACTCTGAGCACTCCACCAAATTACAGAGTTCCAGACCCAGTCTCAAGGATACCCTATTGAGAAAGCATGTTTCAGCCGCTTGAAAGGTGATCTTGTTCATTCTGTCAGGATAAATCTGTCATGGCCATAGGTACCAGTCTGAAAACATAGGTGAACTAGTAATTAGAAAACTAATCATTTAGATTCAGTTCGTTCGTCATCATGATGGACCAGAGCAGTACCTGCATTACTGTAGATGACGCCATGATTCATCTACCCATCTCCCGTTTGACTTAGACTTGTGGCACATGTCTAAGTTGAGTCTGTAGTCATCATCTTCGATGCAATGTAGGTCCGAAACAAGTAATGACAAGTTCGTGGTGACAGAAGAGTTGCTGAGTTTGTGTCCTACATACGGCTGCACCACAACAACAAATACATTTCAGCAGCTGCGCAATGTGATTGAGCGACCAGGTTTGCCGTAGAACAGCAACGCCACTGATGGAGCACCATGTATGATGGGCAAAAATTCAAAGAAAGATAGAGGACGATGCAGAGCCAGCAATAGCTCTGCATTGGATTATACATCAACAGGCACTGTGATGCTTGAACTTATGATGCTTATGGTGATGTTCTGTAATTCACTGAGGTGTACTGGCTCAGCAGGGGAATTGTGCTGTAGAGGTTTTTTAAGTTAAGAGCTGAAGTGAAGAGATTCATGGAAGATGGTAGACTGGATGTTCCTGAGCTAGATGATCCAATATCAATAATGGCTTTGGCATTCTTTGAGGAGAGAACACATGAGCTAAACATTCTGAACGTAGAACTGCAGGGTTCTGATCAGCTCATCACAGCAGCCTTTGAGACTGTGACAGCTTCCTGCACAAAGCTGACAGTGTAGAAGACAGCTGACAACAAAAAAAAAAAAAGATTTTGCTCGATGCAGATCTTTGGTGGAGAAGGGTGCAACATTCAGTGCTGATAAGTATGCAGCTGCTCTGCAGCGTGACTTTGATGAAAGATTTGCAGATATCAAGGCACACACATTCCACCTGTTTGCAGAGCTCTTCTCAGCTCATGTGGAGACAGTGTCCGGCATGCTGGAATTTATGGACCTGTAGCACACCAATGAACTGAAAAACTAAATCCAGAGGGGCATAGAGAAAAGCAGACAAGACTGGAAGACTTCTGTAAAAGCTACCTCCATCACTCCCAGAGCTGGCCAGAGTCCTGAAATGTGCCTTTTTGGAAGCACATATCTGAGAAACTCTTCTCAACAATGAACTTTATTAAAAAACAGGTATAGATCCAGGCTTACAGATTCCCACCTTGAAGCTGTAATCAGGGTTTAAACAGCAATATCCATCAGAGTAAATGTGGCTCATCTCTGTGAACAGAAATACTGCCAAGCATCTGGCAAGAAATACTGCACAAACTGACTCAAAGAGGATTTTTGCAGTGCAATATTAATAAAGTTCTTTAAAAGAAAAAAAATATTTGCACTTAATTTTGAATTGCATAGGCAAAAATATACATCCATTTGGGTCTTTTTTTGTGTTAACAAGGTTTAAATAAGTTATGAAGAGAAACTATTTGTGTTAAAAATACATACCTCTGTTTTTTCACTAAAACCACTATTTTCATTTAATCTCATTTATAGTGGCAGAAAATAATACATACATGTTGCAAACTATTAAATACATGCATTCAGTGTTATTTACTTACTTTTAAGGTTTAAAAATGTTGTTCAAGAGTTACAAAAACACTGTTTCTATAAAATGAAATCAATAAAAATAAGATGTTGTGTTGGCATGTTTTAAAAAAATAGGACAATTAATTCTAAGAAAAGGTATTTGCACTAGAAGTCAATTGTTTATATGAATATAGATGGCTATCTCATTATTTTTGTAGCATAAAGACAACATGAATTTTAGTGTTCTCACATTTTTGGTACAAATTTGTTTAGTTGTTTTATTCAAAAATGAGGAGACAAGATCGGCAATAGAACTTATTACATTATTTGAAATAAAACACTGTATTGCAGTTCTTTTTGTGCTTTTTACAGAAATATTTGTGCTTTTTTTTACTGCTCCCAATCTGAAATGGCCATCCACCAAGTGGATGACATTGGCACACATGGGTTTGTACTACTTTTATGCATTAGGTAGATTTGTCAGACCAGGGTTGGTGAGAAACCTTAGATTTTTGAAGTCTGATTTCAGATTTTGCAGTTTTTTTTCCCCTCAGGATTTCAATTTTTCATGCTTAAATTCTGTAATTTTACATATATGCAGTTTTACAGTTTTTTAATTTTTAATTTACCTTGTCCCAGCTCATTGTAACAACATCTCAATGCCTACAATCACAAATATACACAACATACAGTATTTAGGCCTGTCAGAGAAATTCCCATCAATAATGTGTTCCTTCTGTTAACTGTGAGTAGATCATTTCAAGATTCTTCAGCCTCAGGTTGTTTTGTTAGCTAATTAACTTGCTTCACAACTTATATTTAACTTACTCGATAGTTTAAGCTTGATAAGCTTTAGTTCTTCAACTAAACATTTATGTTTTTTTTAATATGTGCTTTTAGCTAACTTTATACCAACAATATACAGTAAACTTCATAACTGTGAGTGAAGATAGGTTTTAGCCAACTATTACAAACCTTGCTTTTAATTAAAATATTCACTTTGTCATGCAGTAGAACCTTGTAGGGAATAATAAAAACATTTTCATTTCAATTGTAAAGTCAAGGTTCCTGCCTAAAATTAAGATTATTAAATTTAAAACAAATGACTTTTTAGGACTTTCCAGAAACCCAGTAAAATACTTTCCAAAACTGATCTTTTTGGCCTACATATGATACCATGAGAGGACACTGACACTGCACAAATGCCTAAAGGCCCCAACAAGGTGGTAACAGCATCATGCTAAGGGGGTGTTCTTATTCAGCAGAGATAGTGAAGCTGGTCAAAGTTTATGGGAAGATGGATGAAGCTAAATACAGGAAAGTCCTGCAAAAAAATCTGTTAGAGGTTGCAGAAGAATTGAGCCTGACACAGTGACTCAGGTTCCAGCAGGACAACAACCCTAAACATACAGTCAAAGCTGCAATGGAATGGTTTAGATCAAATCATGTTCATGTCATGGGCTTTTTTTCTTTTTTCTTCAACCTGCAAGGGAAAGCAGATGAAAATTAGCTTGTTGGCTAAATCTGGTAGATTTACTGGGTGTACTCATGGTAATTAATCTGTATGTTCAACATACAGGGAGAATGTGTGAAGAAGTTTAAAGTAGGGTTAGGATATATTTTCCAAGCTGTGGAGATCTCACAGTTTCCATGTGTATGTGCCATACTCTGGAGGAGCTGCAGAGATCCACAGATCAGGAGACTGAATTTGTTGACAGGACAACTATTACTTGAGCACACCATAAATCTGACCTTTGTGAACAAATGGCAGGAACAAAGACATTGCTTAAATAAATCCGTAAAATGTTCTGTTTACAGTTTTCCACAGGCCATGTAAGGAACACAGCAAACATGTGGAAGAAAGTGCTCTGGTCAGACGAGACTGAAGTTTGAATTTCTGGCATTTTGTTTTTCAAGATATGTAGCATCACAATTGGAAGGCATGATGGAGTATATAGGAAGATAGGTGCTGCTTATAAAAGACTTGAGACTGGATAGGAGGTTCACTTTCCAGTAGGACAATAACCCTAAGCCAACAACCAGAGCTGCAAAGCTGTAGTGGAAGCATGTTCATGTGAAGCATGGCCCAGACCTAAATCTGATTCAAAACCTTTGGTAAGAATTGAACATTTAGGTTCACCGACCCTTTCCATCTGATCTGACTGAGGAAATGCTATTTTTCAAAGAGAAATGGGCAAATATTAATCTATAGATATACAAAGCTGGTAGAGAGACAAGTCTTGCATTTGTAATTGCAGTAAAAAGTGTTTGCATTCTAAAGATTGACTAAGGGGGCCTGAATAAATATATGCACAACTTTTTAGATTTTTTTTTACTTGACCTTCGCCTTCAGTTCACAATTATCAGCTACTTTCTGTTGGTCTATCACATAAAATCCAAATAAAATAAAGTATGTGAGTGAATTCTGATAAAATGTGGAAGGTTAAAGGTATGAATACTTTTGTAAAACCCTCAGTGTTAAAAACTTTTTTTTATTTTGTGCAAACTAGTCATTTCAATTATGGCTGAGATATTCTTTCAAAATATAAGCAGTAATATTTTCAAGGAGCACAGCATGAAAGTAAATGATATATTTAAATATTTGCATCTCTTTCTACAGGCAAAGATGGCCCTTGTCAAGATCTGCTCTTCTTTTTCTCTCCACAAGCTGAACGCTTTTTAAAAAACAATCCATGAAAAGCCACATTCACCTCCTTCAGGTTACAACCTCTTTGTCTGTTAGCACTTATTCTTTTTTCTGTGTCTGTCAGCTCTTTTTATTCCTGTCTTACAACTTTTTCCTCAGCTCTTTCAGATATTAATGACACCAGGATAATAGTAGCTTTCATGTCTTGGCCTTTGACTCTTCTGGGCGTTCTAAGAGCTGCAAATTTAATCTTCTGTCTCGTCACTTTCCTGCCTCATAGAATATAATTGGAAAACATTTCCTACTTTTGCAAAACACTGCAAATTTATCTAGCAACAATACAGAATATTGCAGAACTATAGTTATTATGAGCTAAGTATTTGCAGCAGTTTCAACGTTTGCTTTACAAAAAGGAAATTAAGTCTTTGCCCATGCAAGGGTATATCAGTGTCAACAATATTCAGTCACCCTTGCTGCTCCTATCAGCATAGCCTTTTCCTGTTGCCATCTTATCAAGCATATTCATCTTCATTCACCGGGTCTCTCACATGCTCTTTTAAAAAATAAATAAATAATAAGTGCTCCTATAACCTGTTATCGCAGCTGGCATGAAGAATTTCTGTCACCCAGTGCAACAAATACAGTTTATTTCTCAATCTCTCCAGTCACTCGTGATTCCGGTTCGTTATCGAGGCGCCTGGCTTCCAAGAAGATACAGCAGGAGGGTTTCAGTGGCTTCGGTTTAAGGCTGGGACATCAAAGAATGTCTTGTGGGCACTGCTCAGCCTGCTTTTTCAAGAGAATAAGAAAGGCCACAGCCTGCCCTTTTAATTCAGTGAAATCTTCAGACAGAGTGTTTTACTGTCACTACATTTCTCTTTTTACTTCCTGACCGCACCTTTTGCAGATGACATTCAGTTGAATCTGCAGATCTACACACAGAACCACAGCAAAGAGTCAAGAATTAGGAATCGTTAGTCATTCCAGGAATAATAACAGACATAATCACAAAGAAATTCAGGGCTTATTCCTATATAAGTAGAGAAATATGAAATATTCAAGAACATGGGCACATGATTAAAAATGATTCATAACTATTAATAAAATGAAATGTAATAAATTCATGAATAACAAATTGAATCCAAATTAGAACTATTATTGCATTGCACTTATGATTGTGAGAACAGAAAACTGTGCTTTAGATAATGTTCATGTATGGCACACAAACTGAAAACCACAACTCAACATTTAGTGTCCAGCATGTGAAAGTCCAATCTTTAACTATTCTGGGTAACTATGTTATACATAGTAAGCCTGGAAATTGTCTCAAGATAGCAGATTTTCAGATTCTTTTTGAAAGTCATAAAGTATGTGAAAAGACAGTTGTCTGAATAAAGACCTTGACTTTGTTGCTGTCTTTTATTAAAGATTCATAATTATATTTTTGATTTAGGGATTGCATATCTCCATGTGTACTGTATGACTAAAAATTATGCATAATTTCATTGATTATTTTACAATTTATCTTTAAAAAATTTGAGACAGTGTTCATGGCAAAACATATAAAACAAGTATCATGACTTTGAAGCAGCGGCTAATGGGATTTTGTAACTGCTGCTTCTCTTTTTTTTTGCAGCTAGCTGTGCCACAGTCCTTAAACTAGCTCACATTTAAACAGAAATAAGAATTAAAGGTTTCATCTATATTTTTATTTCTATGCTCCTCTAATCCATAAGCATACTACAAAAAAATCCTACAAATCATTTGGCTTCTTTAAACAAGTCTGTGGCAAATGCATTGATGACACTAGCTTGTACACAGACAAAAACAAAGTATGCGATGTTGCATTTCAGCTGTTATTTTGTTGCACCCCACACAAACACAATTAATGAACAGATAATAAACAAATCCCACAAATCACTTTTGAAACCATGTCAAAAGGGAGTTCTAAACAGCTGCTTTTCTGACTTTCTGTAGCAACAAGCTGTAGTGTTTTGCTAAAGTTGTGCTCCTAAGCTACCAGAAACAAGATGTGACGAAGGTTTTAGCTGTATAATTCTTATTTTTATACGTTTCTAATTCACTAACAGACAAAATGCCACAAAACATTTTCTTGCAATGTTCTTGCAATGTTGCAATGTTTAACGTTAGTTTGAAATTGCTATTTTGGTAAGCTCTAATAATAACTAGCTGTGCTGCAACACTACCACTGGCTTGTACGTAGACACAAACAGCAAGTGAAGACATTTATTTCCTCAGCTAATCAATAAGAAGTCCAGAAACAGTCCTAGTCATCATCTTAGTCTTGACGCCATTCTTAAACAACTCCTTGTCTAACTTACTGTTGTGGGTAGCTGTGCTACAGTGATAAAACTGTCTATAAACAAAACTAGTGCATTTGCACAGCTGTGTTATTTTTATTTCTCTCCGTTTCTAATAATAAAGACATGTTGAATGGACAGGAAAACCTCTGTATTTTTGGAATCAACTATGAGATCCTCACTAAGCTGCAATAAAAACAAAAGATGTTGCAGAGTTGATCTTGAGAAAAAAAAAAAAAAAAAAAGTCCAGTGTGAGGAAAAAACAAGACCAGTATTGAGAGAAAGGTTATTCTCGAGTACCAGCTACTTTTCTACCATCCTGCAGAACATAGCTGTAATGCTTGCTCTAAGTAATTCTTGCTCCACCTGTAAACCGAAATACGTTGCCACTGAGTTAATTTTATTTCTGGTCTCCTCTAATCAATAAACACCACTCTGCTTGTGCTGTGGACTTTTTAAATAGCCAAGAACCTAATTTCCTTTCGCAACTAGCTGAGCCTTAGTGTTGACGCCACCTTATACATAAACTGGAACAACTGGAGAACAGGCTGCAAGCCCCATGCAGAATTTCTCCAGTGAAACATATCACCATATCTGTCAGCTTCCACAATGAGCAAGGGTAGGCCACTGCTGAAGCCATTCCAGCTTAACACCTTTTGTGTTAATACCACAGAGCAAAGGATGTGAAGAGCAACAACCATTACATGTAAATGTCTATAGCTCTTTTCGTAAAGTCAAACACTTAAAGTGACCTGAAGTGTACCCGACCTACAAAAAAAAAAAAGAAATACGATTTTGTTTGTTGTTGCACCTTCAGGATTTAATTCCCTCCAGAGTTGTACAAACATTTAAGTTAGCACAGTTACATATTTCATAATATTATTACATACAAACTAATATAAAATGTATAAAGTCTATATATCTATATATAGATCATGGAACTGTCCAGGAAGCACACTGTTACTGATGTTGAATTCAGACTGCAGTTTATAGCTCAATAATACAGTCATCACTCACTCTGTCACCGACCATCACACGTTTCACATTAGCTCTGCATTCGACACTGATTTATTCCACTGCTCTCTCAGCAGAGGGGCAAAAGAAAACATCCAGTCAGCATCTGTCCAGCCATACGCTCAATCTTTTACCTGTATTGGATTTTTATCTTATATTTGATGATCTCACAAACCTCAGCTGTTTTTTTTTTGCTTCTTTTGTTTTAGCTCCTCTCTAAATATTTTTTATCATAAATTTTTCATTTCCCGGAATCGCTACTATCCCAGAATGCCATTTGACAGAAAAGGAACTGCATTGTATCCTTTTATCAACTGCATGGCTCAGGCTTTTGCTGCACCTATCTGCGGTGGAATAACCATAAATAACGTGTGACAAAGGTCTGCTCGGGACAGTCTTCGCTCTGCTACTTTGACCTTTCTGCAAAGAGAAACTCCAAAAAAAAAGACCAAGTCCCCTTGACACAAGGACACAATCTAATTTGGTGCAGGGAGGCTGAAACAAGGCTTTCCATTTCAGAGTGCTTTAGAGAAACCGATTGAAGCTCAGCACACCGACGTCAGGAATGGCACAAACAAGCCTAAAAAGAAATCAATGGAAAAGAGTTTAGCCAGTGGACTACAATTGTTCTTATAGTCTGGACTTACTGTGTTCTCTGGGAGTTTTATAAACACAGGCAGAGCAAAACAGAGAGAAAAACTTTGAATAATCTACAGCCAGATTTACAGCCATTTTTTTTAGCTTATATGTGAAATAATAGGCAGTCCTACCTCTAAATGAGTCATTTTAGCATATCAAGTATTGCAGTTACCCTGTAATTAAAAACATATAAACGGGCAGATATAGTGGTAGAAAAAGAAGCGAAAAAACTGTTCTTTTCTTGAACTGGTAAACTGTGTTCGAAACCTTTTTTCTAGTCAAGTTAAAAGTCTAGAGTTTTCTCTAAAAGGACACAACGTAAAATGGTGAAGACTTTGAACTACAGGCTGTGCAATGCCATCTGAATGGCAGCGAGCAGAGGTTGTCGAGTTCACCTAATTATCTGAATAGTAAAGTCATTTATAAGGGGAATTTTCCTCTTGATGTTTGGAGACACAATGCCCTTGTGAAACATAAGAGTCACACAGGATCAGATTAAAAAACATCTGGTTTTAAATCTAGTGGAAGCAATGTATGCTGAAGAATAGCCAACCAAAATTTCTATTTGGCTAGAAAAGGTATCAAGAATAAGGACAGCTACACTGCCATACATTCTTCTGGTAATTCTCCACTTAAGGTGTGCAAAAATCCTTAAAAGAAATATAAATTTTATTTGGAGCAGCATAATCTCAAACAAAAAGAAAAATTTTTTAGAAAGCACACGAAACTCACAGTGGAAGAAGGTTGATTTTGCACTAGGTGAAGCATTTCTGTATGGATTTGCTCATATGTTTTCTGCCCTGGTACCTAAAAGACTCATGCACTCTAACACGGCTGGGTTATGCCTAGAGCATCACAGATCCTCCGCTGCACTCAACTAAGAGCACAAGGAGCTTTCCCACATATTTATATTTTCCTTGTTAATGAAAAGATTTTATTTATCTTTGGAAACAATGGTGACTAAATCAAAAAGAATCAAAAGAATCAACATTGTTTTACTCACTAAACAAAAGATATTAACAAAAAATATTTACCCTTAAAGTTAGTTCTGAATTGGCTCAGGATTTTACATTTCTTAATTCTTAGCCAGTCCTTGGTGGAGTTACTGGTATGTCTTGGCTCATTGTCATGTTGCAGGTTCCAGTTCTGCATCAGCTTTAATTTTTTTTTACAGACAGTCTCACTTTCTTCTCAGGTACCCTATGATACACAATAGAGGTCATGATGGTTTCTTTGACAGTTAGCTGGCTAGGTCCTGCTGCAGCAAAGCATTCCCGAACCATGACACCTTCAGCTTCATACTTCACACTTATTAAAATGGTATTTCCACGAAATGCTCTAATTGGACTTATGTCAAACTATTTTGAGCAGTTTGCAGTCTGGAGATGACCAAAGTTAATGTCTTTGTGTTTAAAATGGGACAAGCCTGATTCTGCCTGCCCGGATGCCTGCTGTTCTCATCATATGCACCTGATTTGATATGGCTGTGTGGAACTTCAGCCTTTTTAGGTGAAGATGAACATAGTGGTGTCCTAAATTATTGTAGGAAGTCCTTGACTTTTTTTAGTGTTCAAATTTATTTTAAATATCCACATGTTCAAATGCAAAAAAGACATAGGCCATGATGTAAATATTTGACATATCTTTACATACACCCCAAACAATATTTTGCCTAATATCCCTTTTTAAATAATCCATTGGTCTCTATTCCACACCTGCTTTAATGCCTTCCATGACCTGTAACCTTTCTGTTAAAGAATAGACAGTTGGTCGGTAACTTTTAATAAATTATTAAATAATATTTAAAAAATGGAATACAAGGAATAATCATTTAGCAGTAATAACCTGTTTTTCTGCAGCACTAGTGGGCTTTTTTTGGCAGTAAGATGACAGGAAAGGGGTGGAGAGAGGGGGAAGACATGTAGAAAAGGTCATCCGAGCTGGAAGTTGAACCCACAACGGGCTGCATTGAGAACTGAAGGCTCTGAATATGGGTTTCGTGTTTACCCCAGCGCCACCGCGGCACCTAACTTGTCACAAACTTTAAATGCATTAAAATCAAATATTGGTACATGTGTGTCTTGGTATTAATGCTTTCATGAAAAAAATAACAAAAGTAAATCTTCCAAGCTGGAACAAAATTTAATCCAGCAGTGTGAAAGATGCCTGGTGTTTTGTCACCAGCTGCAATGTCTGTTTATCAGAGGTTGGGGACAAAACCCTGGAGGATAATGTTCTCAGCTTGAACATGAGCAATATTGGCCAACAGAGACACTGACATGAGAAGAGGCCAAGAAGTCATTTGATGACTAATCCTTTTACAGCTTCATGCTGATAGAGTAGCAGGCTGCCATGCGGTTTCTTATAATATCAAGGCCCTGCAACTCATCACTTTCTGTTAAGCACGCTGAGAAGAAAATGAGAGCACTGGGAGTGATCAATGCAAATTACTCACAAGGCCCTAGGAGAGCGGAGTCCACAGGTGGGTGTTGGAGTTGTGGGGGTGGAGGAGGCAAAAGAAAATGCATCCGGGGGAATAATTAAGATGCTGCACACAGGCCCAGTGGTGGAAAAAAGACTGGAAATCTTCTCTTAGTGGAATTTCAAGCGGGTGGTGTGGCACCACCAGAGGTTGCCGTCAGATATGGAAGCAATTAGATGGCAATTAGCAGGTTTGCACACCCTAAACAATTGATTAGGTAATACATTTTCATTTGTATTTTTAAAGCATTTATTATCTCTAAGGTTCACCAGTCAGAATAGAAAACTATAAAGATGAAGTTCAACATAAATCTCTTGAAGATGCCCTACAAGATTAAAAATGAATCCTTAAAAAATACTAGCAGCAAGCTGTACCTGGTTAATAGGTCTGGTCAATATACTGACAAAATGTAGGGTATTTTTGGTTATCTGCCCTAACTAACCCTAATCAAGATTCAGTGCATGCACCAGGGTGCTGAAAGTGATTGATCTGAGAACATCTGAATAATGATGAAGCATCGTATTCTGCCATTGTGGGTAGTGGTTCAGGGTTGGTACTGTGGTTCAATGAGCGTGGATAAGTTTGGGGAGTGTTGAGCAAGGGTTAAGGAGATTATTTCAGTGCCATTTACACTTACTAAAGAGTAAAGGTGAAGTAAAGATGGAGGTTGGACATGCAGGTAAATTGAGGTTAGTAGGAGGTTCCTTGAAGACCAGAGGATTTTTATGGAAAGAGAAGCACTTCCTAGTGAATCAAACCTGAAAGTACTGAGAGAATCATTAGCAATCCAATAAAGTGCTTCTTAGACCCAATATAGCAGAATAACAAATTTTCAAGGTGACCTGACAACAGAGAGAGCTAGATTATAGCACTCATGCACAGGCATTCTGACAACAGCTTTAAGTACCACTGGTTATTGACCCATGTTTGCTGAGTCCAAGCATGTAAAATGGGTAGAACAGTATATTAAAACTATTTTCCGAATTATGGAGTGACTGACCTAGGAGTGGAAGATAACGAGCCATGTAAAAACAGTCCTGACAAACTCCATGTACAGTTCATGGGTTTTCACTCAGACAGACAAATGCCATTTGTTGGATGCCTGTTGACAAAGCCTTGTGGGTCTCATCTAACTTTCCAAAAAAATAAGGTTTTATGTTTATTTATGTATGTTCTACAAATTTAGTATACAGTATATTATATTTGTCTGACAGATTCCAGTTTGTTCATGTCAATGATAAATCATCTTTAAACTCCAGGGTTAATTGTGGAGTACCAGAGGGTTCAGTACTTGGGCCAATTCTTTTTACTATAATATGCTTCCAATAGGTAAAATTATCAGGCAGGCATAGGAATAGCATTTTCACTTTTACGGGGCCCGATGATACTCGGAAGCTTTACTTTATCCATAACCTGCCTGATGATCCCACCAGTTTAGAATAGAGCTACAAGAATGTCCTTGAAGACATAAAAAACTTGGGATTGACCTTAATTTTCTGCTTCTAAATTCAGACAAGACAGAAAAGTTGTACGTCTTTGACCGGGAAGGTCTTAATTAAAAACTTCTTAGTCCAATGGCACTTAACCTGGATGGCATGTAAATTGACTCCGGTAATAACAGTAAAAAACCTTTGTGTTTTTTTGGACCGATATGTTCATTTAAATCCCATATTTAACGGTTTCTAGGATTCTTCCTTATTTCATCTCCGGAACCATTTCGCCAAAATTAAATAATATTCCTAATCCATGAGTGACGCTGAAAAACTAGTCCCATGCATTGTTTACTTGCAAGTCTGGTACTATGTAATTCCGTTACTAGTTCAGGATGTTCCACAAAATGGAGTTTGAAAAGCGGCTTCAGAATGATTCGAAAATGGCTGGCAGCAAGAGTTCTGATGAAAATTAAAAGAGAGATCATATTTCCCTACTTTAGCTTCCGCTTCATTGACTCCCTGTTTCAATCCAGAAATAGAATTTAAAATTCTCCTCCTCACATTAAAAAGCCTTAATGATCTAGCTCCTATCATACATTCGCAGATCTGATTTGTTCCATATTTTCCTAACAGAGCACTTCGTTCTCAAGACTGCAGGTTTTACGGTGGTACATAGATGTCTCTAGGAAGTAAATGGGAAGGTCAGATCCTTTAGTTTATCAGGCCTCTCCTTCCTTGGAAGCAGCTTCCCAAGTTTTTTTAGTCTGTTTTAGTCTGTTCTCTCTAACCCCCAGTCGGTCGTGGCAGATGCCGCTCAACACTGAGCTCTGGTTCTGCTGGAGGTTTCTCCTGTTTTAAAAGGGAGTTTTTTTTTTTTTTCCCGCTCCACTGTCGCTACAAATGCATGCTCAGTATGAGGGAATTGCTGCAAAGGAAGTCAAATTTGCCCGAAGTGGGGGGGGTGGGACTGTCCACTGTCTCTACATGCATCGCATCCTCGGGGAGGAGTTGACTTGCTACAATCTCTGACTCGATGCAATCTGTTGGGTTTCCTTAGATAGATAAACTTTCTATCCAATTTGAATAAATAACTGAATCTGACTGCACTGTTCAATGGTCAGGATTAATTGAAATGTATGTACCGGAGTTTTGTGAAGTGCCTTGAGACGACATGTGTTGTGAATTGGCGCTATATAAATAAACTGAATTGAATTGACTTGAATTGAACCCCTAAAACTAGGCATACCAGAGTCCAAAGGTACAGCAAGCAGGATCATGTCAATAACTTTATAAGACCTCTTCCACACCAGATTAAGACTGGACTATGATATGATATTAAAAATCGTCCAGAATATGGATGTTTTCCTCAGGGTCTTGAGGATGTGTTCTGGAGTACATGAAGAGCGCAGTGCACTCCAAGTAGGCATGATAGACTGTGAAAGCTCTCTGTCTGTTTTGAGTATGGACAAAACTTTGTGGGAGAAGTGGTAGTTCATTATAGTGGTGACAGAATATCTGGGTTCTGGGTATAGCAGGTAGAGGCCTCGTACTCGTACTCAAACTCGTCGTTCGTTCCATCTTTATCTAGGAACCTAAGGTCCACAGGCCAGCAGACCAGTAGGAGACACCATACTTTCCCTCCCAGACACCGTCCTCCATCCTCCTCCGGGGGGAGCCCAAGCAATTCCTCAGCCAGCCGAGAGACATAGTCCTCCAGCTGTGTCCCTGGGTCCGTCCCTTGGGCCTCGCCCCTCGGTGGACGTAGCTGGAACCACCTCTCCGAGGAAGGCGTCCATGGAGGCATCCAGTATAGATTGCCCGAGGGCCACTCAACTGGCTCCTCTCGATGTGAGGGAGCAGCGGCTCTACTTTCCGAAGCCCCTCCCGAATGGCCGAGCTCCTCAAACCCTATCTCTAAGGGAGTGCCCGGCCACCGCTACGAGTAAAGCTCATTGTACTGTTTGTTAGTCTTGGGGATCGCGTCTCGTGTTCTAATATCAGTCCTGACCTAAAGTTCATTAGGCCATGATGGTGAGGGTAGAAACGTAGGACTGACCGGATAATAGTCGGAGCTTTTCACTTTGACGGCTCAGGTCCTCTCACTTCCCACAACGGAGCAGCACAGCATTCCATTACTGTGGCAGCCGCACTGATCCATCTGTCGATCTCCTGCTCCATTCTCCTTTCCTTGAACTCCTCTACTTGAGACAAGAACTCCCCTCCAACCTAAAGAGGACAAGCCACAGATGCACACCGGCATAAATTGGTTGTCAGACTTTTGGAAGCAGGCATGGCCAAGCTGTCCCTATACCAAGGCTGCAACCAAATAATATCTATGCCATGCTGGCAGCTCTAAGTACTAAGTGGTTGCTGTACTCTCACTTGAATTGGGCTGAAAATGCACCTCCAAATTGCACATAGGGGTAGTTTGCTGGGAGATCAATGGAACTTGAAAGTTCTTCAGTCCTCAAATGCTATTGTATGCATTTGTCAGGCTGATAAACTGATGACAATACTCGCGGTGTTCTTATTCCCCACAGCGGGTTGAATCTGAGGCCAGAGGTGCAGAACCTCCCCATTAATATACAGTTAAATATGTTCAGAAATTGATTGTTCAGAAACATCTTAGTGAGAATATGATGTCCATGTCAGTACTTCTGTCATAGAATGGCCAAAAAAAAGGGAAGACTTTTGTTCACAGCAGGCATATGCTGTGGCTTTGTGGCAAGTGAAACTACCCGAGGAATCAAGAAATCACTGCTAAATGTCATTGTTTGTTCAACCGCTTCACCGAAGGTGGGGGGACTTTGACCTTATTTTGAGAGATAAATCACTCTTGCACGAAGTAAACACAAACAAATTGTTTGTGTTTCTTTATATATATATATATGAACATTTATTGAAACCATATAGCCCTGATACAATTACTACTCTTGTCCAAAAACCTTCGCCTAACTAACTCAAAGCACTACTCTACACAAAGGGGATAAAAATGACTACCAAACAATAATAATAAAATAAACTATATGCGCATTGAGTGTCTATGAAGCTCAAACCAGCAGTTTTATGGACAAAATGCACAATCTGGGTTAACTTGGAAAGAGAAGCCCTCCTGGTGTGCTAATGGCGGCTATCAGCTGGTAGACAGTGGGCTGCGACCTTAGCCAATAGCAGCTGATTGACCCAAATCTCAAACAAAGAGTCATAAAACTCTAAGGCGGGTAGCAGCTGCTTTGAATGGAAAAACTTGTCGCTACATGCATGCTCAGTTTGAGGGATTGCTGCAAAGTCAACGGCAGTGACTATCCACTGTCTCTGCATGCTCATCCGGGAGGAGGGAATGCTGCAAGTCACTGACTGGATGCAATCTGCTGGGTTTCCTTAGATAGAAAAACTTTTTATGTGAATAAATAACTAACTCTGACTGCACTGTTCAATGGTTAGGACTAATTGGAATGTATGTACCTGACTTTTGTGAAGTGCCTTGAGACAACATGTGTTTTGAATTGGCGCTATATAAATAAAACTGAATTGAACTGAAAAACTTTAAAAGTCCTACTTCTAACTCCTGGCTGATTTAGGATCAGCCAGAAAAAACACACACACCTTGTCGGCGGGGTCTTCGATAGGTTATGAATCTTCTTACCTTCTTGTAATAGACAGAATTCCAGCTTTCAACCTCTCCTGGGAATTGCCGTGTAGAAGAAAAGTTCGCCTGCGAGCTTATGTCTCCCCAGATATGCGCATCCGTTACGTCGTCCCGTGAGACACGCTGGAAATGGCAATGAAAGTTCATTTTTTGCCGGTTTTATAATCCCGGGTGACGTCAGAGCTGCAACGTCTGTTGAGCTGCGCATGTCGATCTGCACAACCCAGCCGGTCTGTCCCCCCAAAATGGATAACCCCAACAACATGTTTTAGTTTTGGGAGGGGCCTAATCAAAACCTGGACTCAAGTTTGCAAAATGCTTGATGGTAGTTGTTGCCACCATAAATGTCACAATCTGTTATTCGGTTTAGGTTCAATTATCTTTTCCAAATAAGGCCCAGGGTCAGGTTATCTTTGTATGGCTGGTTTATTTTTTATTTGTGGGATAAAATTGAATTATCAGGAGAATTTAAGAATCCCAAAAAAGCAAAAATAGAAGAAAACAGTAAGGGGGACAATACTTTTTTTTTCCCATGACACTATATGACACACTCGAGGTATGAAATAAATGTCAGCTCCTCATAATAAAATACTTCCTCAATAGGTTCCGATTATTACCACTTCTGGCTGAAATGTAACTTGTTTTCTGTCTGAAAAACATTTTAAAAAGAAGAAAAAGGAGAAATTTAACTTAGAGCTCAGAAGGTATAGGTGACTCTTTAGAATAGAAATACGCTCTGGGGTTCGGATTTTACACACCATTATCAGTAGCCATCATGGGGGGAAGTCACTACTCTGATTCATTCTGGAAAACATGACATTTAGGAGATAATCGCTCTGCCTCTCTGCAATTGTTCAAGTTTTCAGCAATGTAAAATTGCCTTATTCTTCTAGTCTGATCTACAGAGCAGGCCTTTGTTCTGGGTTCTGGTAAGGCTGTGGAGATAAAGAGAACAGAAGAAACTGTGGAATGTGTGTGTGTAATTACATAAAAGTGGTTTAAATTGTGTGGCATCTCAGTTAGGCTCCATTGATGTCTCTATTGCTGTGTTTGAAATCCCCATGCTCAATAGACTGTACAAAAAGATTCATCAAAGGTTTTGACTATCTTTTCATAAATGTTTAATAGTCATTCATGAGAAATGAACAAAATTATGAGGATGACTAAAATCCAGGATGAAAAATAAGAATTTCAGTGAACATTTTATGTTGTTACCTCAAGGTATGTTTTTTGGGAGTGGAGTAAAAATATTCTGATGAACTACTGTTAGATAAAATACACTGCCTGGCCCAAAAACAAAGTTGCCACCTGGATTTAACTAAGCAAATAGGTACGAGCCTTCCATTGGATAATTACTACATGGGCGATTATGTTTCAGCTGGCAACAAGTTATTTAACCCCAACTGGTGCAATAAGTTGCTTCTCATTTCTTAAACAACCATGTCAAAAGACACATCCTGTGGTCTTGGAAAAGATGTCAGTCTGTTTCAGAAGGGTCAAATCATTGGCATGCGTCAAGCAGAGAAAACATCTAAGGAGATTACAGAAACTACGATTAAGAACTGTCCAAAGCATTATTAAAAGGATAGTGAGGACCCACCGTCTTCGAGGAAGAAATGTGGCCGGAAAAAAATCCTGAATGATCGTGATTGGAGATCATTTAAACTTTTCGTGAAATCAAATCGAAGAAAAACAACACTAGAACTCCAGGCTATGTTTATTATTAGAGAAAGTAAGAGCATTTCCACACACTCCAAAATGGAAAAAAGGCTTGAATTTGCTAGGGAGCTTAAAGATTGGACTCTGGAGCAATGGAAATCTGATGAGTCCAGATTTACCCTGTTCCAGAGTGATGGGCGCATCAGGGTAAGAAGAGAGGAAGGTGAAGTGATGCACCCATCATGCCTAATGCCTTCTGTACAAGCCTGTGGGGGCAGTACTATGATCTAGGGTTGCTGCAGTTGGTCAGGTCTGGGTTCAGCAACAGTATGTGTTCAAAGAATGAGGCCAGCTGACTACCTGAATATACTGAATGACCACATTATTCCGTCAATAGCATATTCCAAGATGACAATGCCGGGATTCATCGGGCTCGAATTGTGAAAGAGTGGTTCAGGGAGCATGAGACATCATTCTCACACATGGATTGGCCACCACAGAGTCCAGACCTTAACCCCATTGAGAATCTTTGGGATGTACTGGAGAAGGCTTTGTGCAGCAGTCAGACCATCATCAATGCAATATCTAGGTGAAAAATTAATGCAACACTGGGTGAAATAAATCGATTTGCAGAAGCTTATCGAAAGAATGCCACAGCAAAGGTGTGCCGTAATCAAAGCTAAAGGCGGTCCAACAAAATATTAGTGTGTGACCTTTTTTTTTTTTGGTGGCGACTTTTTTTTTGGCAAGGCAGTGTATATTCGAATGTTTGAACTTTTCCCCATTCTTTATTTAACCACAAATGTAAATTATTTAATTGGCATTGTATTTGATAGATCAACACAAAGCAGTACATAATTGTAAAGTGGAAGGTAAAATTACACATTTTCAACATGTCTTATAAATTAAGATCTGAAAAGTGTGTCATGCATTTATTTACTTGAGCATCCTTTAATCAATACTTTGAAGAACCACCTTTTTCTACAATTAAAGCTGTAAGCCTTTTTTGGTACATCTCTACCAGTTTTATAGACTTACATACAAAAAAGCTCATGCTCAATTAGATTGGATGAATATCATTTGTGAATGATAGAGTTTCCTTTAGATTTAGTTCTGGACTTTTGACTGGGCCATTCTAACACGTGTGCTTTGATCAAAAGTTTAGTGGATAAAGGCTTAAAAGTTAAAGTCCTGTCTCATCTGACCAGAACACACTCTCTGCAAAAGTGATGAATGGAACTTAGGACTTTCCTCCCATCAATCCTTGGGAACGGCAGATTTGTAGAGTGCATAACAGATAGCCCTGATCTTGTCATCTGAAATGTGGATTTCTGCAGCTCTTCTAGAGTTACCATGGGCCTCCTGGGTGCTTCTTTGATGTTCTTCTTGATCAACCTCTAAGTTTAGTTGGACTGACATGTTTTGCATCTGTCCTATGGATCTTTATTCCCAGTTAAAAACAGTCTTGCACAACAACGCTCCTCTTGGTTTTTTGCCTTATGCTTTTATCAGAACAAAGACATCCTAAAAGTATATAAAAATGTATCATTTGTTTGCCCCAAAAGTGCTTCACTAATCATCATGAGTACCTTTAATATGGCTGCATAACCACGACATTCAGAATGTAACGACATCCATGAAAGCACTCTATAGTTAATGAGATGACAGTTAAAACACAGCTAATGTTTCAGATGGAGTAGTCGGTCGTATTAAGTTAGCTAATAATGAACTTATATTGTAAATGGTATGGTAAACTTATTTCTCACCAAATACTGTTTAAATAATAAAAATGTTGTGGTCCAGCTGCAAAGTGAGAATGTCTCTTCCACAGCTTAACAGGATGGAGAAGAAAATAGCTCCATACACCACCCACCCCCGTCACCGCACTCGGAACGTCATTTCCAGACAGTTTGTGCTGCATAATTTAACTCCGTTGGTAAAGAAATGTGGAGCTTGCTGGTAAGAAATGCATAAGGAATGATGTTCACAGTGTCACTTCTCAGACTAAAGATGGCTGGTGTACAATCATTTTGTATCACCAAAAAAAGGCATTTAGGGTAATGACACGTATGGGAGGATATGTATTGCTGTGATTTGCAGCTATTTAGGTCATGGTAACCCTGAAAGCTCCAGCAGAAGGAATCCAAAATTCCTCTTTTCATCCTTCTAGGAAATTTTACTTCTCACCTGAAAGGTTTCTTCAGTTGAACTGACGCTTAAGGAAATGTTAGCTGGACTGGTGACACAAACACTAACTCACTGTTATTATTGTCACAGAGTCACATGTCTGTCTCTAACTGTGATCCATCCCAGTGTGTCAGTGTGTTTGAGTCCCTTCAGTGAAAGAGGAGGAAACCAAAACAGGAAACAAGAAATCAACACCAAACCACTGGTTTATGAGTGAATGACATTTCAAACTAAATTCTACAAGCTTTTATTAGGTAATTATTAGGTAGAGAGATTATTAGGTATTAGGTAATTGGTCTTTATTCAGAGCTATATCAACATATTTCAAAAGTTAATCAGACCATTAAACTACATTTTAAAGCACAAAGTTTTATTTTTTTACATGGAAAACGGCTAAGCCTATTTTAAAATATGTTTTATTTTTCCTATGATGTCACATAAGGTAGCAGTTAATATAAATCCACAGCTGTGCCTCCAATTAACTCAAATTTCACAAATTACAAATTTAACAAATAAAAACATATTTTGGGAATACTAACTAACCTGAAACAGGAATAGTTTAAAGACAATAATAAACAATAGGACTTTTTTTTTTCTTTTTTACAGTGTACGGAAATATCTAATTTTTAACTGTGGACGGCACTCAGTACTGACTAATATTCAATCTTAAACAATTTGTATTGAAGATTAAAAAAAATGCTGATACAGACATCTCTAGCATTAACGGCACTGAGCTGTGTGGGACATTTCAGCTGCTCCTCTTGGACTGGACTAAACAAGTCAGAAGTTATGTTTGATTTACTGAATTTTTTAAAACAAAATTTTTAAATCATCAAATCTTTTTTGTCTGTTTGATTAGAAACTGTGTTGAGAATTTATACAAGCACTAATCATAATAAAAAATGTAACACAGAATAGAATATATGGTTGTTGGCTACCTTCATTTAATACTGTTTTTACTGCTTTCACTGAAGCTCAGATCTCTCATTAGGGAAGATCATCTCCCATATAATTCACATATAAGACTGCATAGAAACAGAAACAATTTCAGAAAAATATCACCTTTAGGCACCTCAAGATGTGCTCAAAAAATCCATTTATGTTTATATTTTTATGAGAAGAAAAGCATATTGAATTGATCTCATCCATTCTTTTTCATGGTTAGGATTCAGGTAGGTGTTTGACAGTAAGCCCAACGCTTCTTATTCATGTCACCATTAAATAAGTAAAGCAGGCAAGCTTGGTGGAGGACACTGTGGTAAAGTATTTAAAGTGGGCTAAGTCCTCCTCACCTTCAGTTGCGCATGTGTACATTCCAAAGGCCTATCTGTAGCTGGGTCGAGGCCCGGTTAATGAGGTTTGCCAGGGAGTGGCAGAACTGCAGCGTAATGTTGTTTTTACCTGCTTTTGCTCAGGGTCTCTCCACTCACCCCGGCTCATTACTGCGTGCAAAGAAGAAGTGTCAGTGATGCCATGACCCTGCAGGTCCGATTCATTACCCTGCTGCATCATGCACCCCGATCTCCCCCACCTGTCCCCGGAACCAACCTCGTCTACAGATTCAAGGTGACAGTCAGGGATAGAAGAAGAGAAAAATGATAAAATCAGAAGGTTGGAGAAATTAGGACTGTTAATGTTTATCCTCAGAGGAGTCTAACTTGATGAACAGTTGGATGAGCAGATGTGCTCCTTTCTTTAATTCTTTTTAAGCTTTTCTTAGTCAGGAGTGTCAAAACAAATCTTTTTTAAATTACACCCCAAAAACTAACAAAAACGTTTAAAGGAAAACAATTTAAAGGGATGACAACTGTAAAAGCTGAATAAGAGATGAAAAGGATTAGACCAGAATCGAATTTGGCAATTGCTAAAAATGCCAGAACAATTAAAAGCCATGCATGATGTGTAAGAATACACATCATTTAAACTGTCTTTTAAAAGCAATAATAAAGAATACAAATCTTAAATGTGTTTTTTTAAATAACACATTTTAAAAAGATTTTTTTATAAGACCAGTATAAACAGAAATGTCTGTTGTCCAGTATGTGCACACAGTACCTGGTTGGGGCATCTTTTGTTTGGACGCCATCAGCCTGTTGCTTGGCTGAGTTGTTGAGGAAGCCCAGGTTGCTTTCATGGCAGCCTTCAGCTCGTCTGCATTGTTGGATCTGATGTCTCTTATCTTCCTTTTGAAAAAGGTTCGGGTTCAGGATAAAGTTTCTCCCTGGGCTATCGTTGCAGTGGCGGTGATGTGGTGTGTTTGTGTGGTTGCAGGGGGCGTGGTGGGGGATGCCGGCCCCGGGTGCTTGCCACTGGCCAGGGATGGGGGTCGTTGGGGACAGGGGTCAGGGGGTCAGGGTCTGGGCTGGGATTGCTCGGGTTTGAGCTGGTGCTGGGGCAGTCTGCCTGTCTCTGACCCTGGAGGGAAGGGGACCACCTCTTGGGTCCGGTGGCCCCTATGGGGTATCGGCACATGGATCTGGGAGTATAGAGTATGTATGGGAAGTGTGAGTGAGTGTACAGCGTCCATTGTCGTTTATCTTTATCTTGGGTGCGTGAGTGTGTGTGTGTTTACGTGTACACAAGCGTGGGAATGTGAAATTGTGACTGTGTGTGCCTGCTTTTTATGTCAGGTTAGATCTTGGACTGCTCCCTCTCCTGGATCAGTTTAGGCCCCCCATCAAATGTGGGGCCTATTTCTTCCCCGCCACACTACCTGCCGGTGGTTGGTGTCTCTGACCGCTGGTGTACTTGTGGTTCTCGGTGTCCGGGGCTGGGTGCTTTGGTGTGTGCTGGCTCACGTCCAGTGGCTGCTTGCTAGGGCCTGGACCCGTGGGCTCTGTCGGGCCTCTGCTTGGGGAATATGTCCCGGTGTCTCGGGTCTCTGGGTCCATGGCTGGATCTACTCTACTCTGGCGTAGATGGCTGCTGGGTGGTTCCCCTGGGACTCTCCCCTGTTCTTCTCTGGGGGGGTTACGGTGGTCCCGGGCATGGTTCTCCTTGGATTTCTGTGCTCTGGGAGGCCTTTAGATGTCTATGTCTTGGATCTCCTCCGTATCTGACCCAGATCCAGGGGGGCAGCTCCTCAAACTCGCTATGGCATATTTTTAATGGAAAAACTTTGTATACACAAGCGCGCTCACACTCAGACCCACAGGTGTTTAGATTCAGGTGTACACAAATGTGATACAGATACACAAATGTTCTATACTGAGCCGCATTTACCACCAATTACATCTTTTATTCCTAAATACCATGCACTTTTCAGTAAAAAAGCTGTTATTTTGTATGTTTCTGCAGGTGTAGAAGCAAGCAGGGTGTTATCTTGTAATCTCTTCATCCTTCTTTCTCTCCTCCATTCTTTTCTCCTTCAATCCCTTTTTCCTTTTTGCTCCACCTCTCTCTCTTTTGTGCTTCTTATTTTTTCCTTTTTCGTTTCTGTCTCCGTCTTCGTAACAATTGGAATAATCCCAAAGCAGCTTCTAATAAAGTTTATTTTATAAATATCCAGGAATATCAATGCTCCACTTGTGAAAGTAAATCTGTTGGGCTTATTCTTGGCACTCAGACAACAATTCTGAGACAGGAGACGGTTAAAAATAAAGGGTCCAGGTCAAAAAAGGGTTTAGGTCAGGCTGGTTTACTAGCCAATCAAGCAGAGTATACCATGGTCATTGAACCAGCTTTTGCTAGCTTTGGCAGTTTGGTTAGTTGTCATGTCTTGCTGGAAAATGAAATCAGCATCTCCATTACACTTGTCAGCACATGTAGCTATGCAGTGCACCAAAAGGTCCTGGTTAAAAGTTGCACTTTGGACTTTGGACTAAAACCAGGGGTGAAAGTGAGCCAGTACGGTCCGGTACTGCGTACCACTAAAAGATTCTGCGCCGGTACACAGTACCCGGAAGAGGGAAGAACGGCTGTCTGCTATGAAGCCATCATCCAGAAACAGTTATGGCTGCAAAAATTCACGGGCACACAAAGATCAGATCCGCTACCAATAGGCAGTCTAAAACATGACTTAATATTTTTATAAATATAGCTATTTTCCCCTCATTCCAATTTTTTTCTGAACTGTTCGTGCTATGCTGGAGCCTCAATGCTGTTGCTTTGCTTTTCTCCCCTCAGAGCTCGAGCCTTTTGTGAACGGCCAGCCTTTAAAACGTGCACCGCTACATTTAATGTCTGTCTGTTCGCTGCTAAATACCGCAGTTAAAAGCAAAGGGAGAGCAAGAGACTACTTGTCAGTCAGTCCGTCATTTTCTACCGCTTATTCCATAGTGGGTTGTGGGGAAGCCGGTGCCTATCTCCAGCAGTCTATGGGTGAGAGGCGGGGTACACCCTGGACAGGTCGCCAGTCATTCTCAGAGTAACTAGTTGTGTTTCATGTTATTTTGCTGAATTACAACAACACAGTACAGCTCGAAACCACCGTTTATGACTAGAGATTTCACATACACTACACTAGAGCGCATGCGCGCTTAGCTCCAAAACAGAATTGTTGCCATGGAGATTGGTGCGTTCGATTTAATGAAGTGGGAGATTTTACATAGGTGGTGCACACATAAAAAACCGCCTGCTGGGCCGGTGTCTTTCCCTTGGGCATGGTAGTGGGTGGGGTGGTCCATCGTGGGGTCTGCTTGACTGCCTCGCTGGCCCGGTGGTCTCGGTTCGCCTGACTATGGGGGGAGAGTGCATGTACCTATCCTGGCCTGGAGCTTGCTTTTGGGTAGGGCTGCTGTTTTGGATCGGGCGCGGCTTGATGGCAGCCTCGGTGTTGGAGTGGGATGTGTTTTGTTGCCCTGCTTGCCTGGTTGTGGCTGTGGTCTGGTGCCCGGCATCCGGGACTGGGCACTCTGTTGGCTCTGCCCCTTGGGTTCGGGGGTGGCTAGGCGTGCTGGTCATGGGCCCTCCTTTGCGTGGCGTATTCTGGTTGCGCTGGGCTGGCTGGTCTGCTCCTTTGTTTGGAGTGGGGCCGCACTCTTGGCCGCTTGGGCGCTTCTGGCTGGCTCCTTTCTGTTGGAGGTCGGTGGCTACTTCGGGCGGTGGACTGGGTAACGGGGCTGGGGATCGGGGTCTGTGGGTCTGGGTGGTTCGGGGGGGTGGCTGGGGACGTTGATCCCGGTTTTCAGTTGGTTCTCGGGGCCTGTAACCTGTCCCTAGTCTTTTGCCCGGTGGATGCGCCTATGCCTCCGTCCTTTGTTGGGACTTGGCAAACGGGGGTGCCTATTGGGGTCAGCCGGGGAGCTGGCTCCCTGGGGAGCATTTTGCCCCCAGTCCTTCCCTCCCCATCCCCGGACACCTCCCTCCGCCAGCTCCATCACATTACCACTCATGGAGGGCCTTGGGGTGCAGGTGCACCATTGGAGTGCCGCAAGGGTTTTCCATCTCTGCGGTCCCATGGCAGCCTGTGCCCCAATTTTACTGTACAACTTAGACACTCTCACTTATAACATTTTCATGACATTCACATGTAGGGCCTTGGGGGTGGCCGCACTCCATGGCATCAAGAGGGAGGATATCCTCGTATCCTAACCTCTGGTGCCTGCGCTCACCTCTAAGGGTTTAATTGCATTTAGACATTGAGGGTTCAGAGTGTGGGGGGGGAGGGGGTGGCAGACCCTCTTCCCCACCGTTCTTTTTAAACGCACACTACAACAACACGCATCAACACCACATTTGAGCTGGCGGAGGCAGGCTTGGGGTCCTTTCACACCCCCGTTCGCTACTTCCCATCTGTGGTCGGAGGCCGGGAGAGGGAGTGGGCCCTCTAGTTGGGTCTGGGCTGGGTTTGGGGGTCAGGTCTTGGGGACTGTCTGCTGCTGGGGCTGGCGTTTCGGCTCTCTCTCTCGGGATCGCTTGGGTTCCCTTGGATCTCGGCCCCTGGCTTTGGGCCCTGGTCTGCCGGCTGGGGGGGGTGCCGGGCTCCGGTAGGGGGGACTTAGCCGGCATTGATTGGGATGTGGCCCCGCTCGGATGGAGGGGCTGGCCGGCTGGTCTACTTGGTGGGCCGTGGTGCGCCATGCGGGGGTGCGGGTGGCCGGCGGGCTGGGGCACTCCCGGGGTTTGGGGGTGGGGTTGGCCGGGTGCCCGGAAACTGGTGCGGCCGTGGCCTTCTTCCACTGCTTCTGTGGTTCTGGCCCATGGTTGGGGCGCCGGGCTGCCGTTGCCGGTCGGGTGGGTGGGGCGGCGGAGCGCGTCTTGTGACTGCACCGGGGCGGCTGGTGGGCTGTGTTTGGTTTGGAGCGGTTGGCCTGTATGGCCCAGGTACCTGGCTAGTGCATGTATCCCTCTCGTGGACTCGTGGGCTGGGGCTGCTGGCGCTGTCTGGGGGGATTGGGCGGGCTTGGTGGTGGGCTGCTCTGCTGGCTGACATGTGTGAGGGGGGGGCATCGGGGCGGTGGGTGGGGGGATGTCGTGGAGGGGCTGCAGCTGGTGGGGTGGAGGGGTTGTATCCACTTCGGGGATATGGAGTCGGCGGCATTTGGATCGGCTGGGTGGCGATGGTGGAGCTGAGCTGGATAGTGTTTCTCCCTGGGCAGTTGCAGTGGCAGGAATGTTGGCAGGAATGTTTCTTTTTTGTGGCTGAGTGGGGCATTGTGGGGCATGGTGGGGACACTGACCCCGGGGATCGGGTGGGTGAGGCTGTCCAGTCATGCTGCGGGGTCGGGGGTCCTGTTGTGGGTGCGGTGCTCGGGGGTGGTGTTGCGCGGGGCCTTTGCCTTGCTGTTGCGGCGCATTGTGTGGTGGGGGAGCGGGATGCGGCGAGGGTGCTCAGGGCGAGGCTGTATGTAGAGCTTGCGCTGGGTGGGTGTGACCTCATCGGCCTCTTGGCTATAGACTTCACCTGTGGGGGTGTGCCCCTTTGGGAGTGGGGGGGGGGGGGGGGTAGGGGGGGGGTATTTGTGGCGTTTGGGTTCGGGGACGTGTGTTCGATATCGGTGTCACTGTTGGGGGTGGCGATGTGGCGAGGTTCATGTGGGGTTCACTGGGGGTGGGAGACTCATGGGGTCGGGATCGGAGCTCGTTGGGGGGTCGGGACTGCTCCGTCCTGGGGCGGCTCTGGTTGGCGGGCTGGTTTGGGCCATGTGGACCCCTCTTTTGTACATAGCCCCCTCTCCGGAGGTGGATGGGGGTTGGTGGGGACTGGGTTCTGGGCGGGGGCCGGGCCGAGACCACCCGGGTCTGGGCCTGTCTGCTTGTCTCTGCCCCGGGAGGAAAGGGGACCACCTCCTTGGTCCGTGGGCTGGTTGCCCCTAGGGGCTGCCGGCGCCCGGACCCTGGAGTATAAAGTATGCATGGGGAGTGTGAGTGAGTGTAGGACGTCCATTGTTGTTTGTCTTTACGTTGGGAGCGAGTGATTTTATGTGTGTGGATGAGGGTGGGAGTGGGTGACTGTGACTGTGAGTGCCTGTTTTTTTTGTGACAGGTTGGGTCTTGGACTGCTCCCTCTCCTGGATCAGCTTAGCCCCCCCCCAATATTATGGGGGGCCTATTTCCTCCCCGCCACCCTGCCTGCCGGTGGTTGGAGTCTCTGCCCGCTGGTGTACTTGTGGTTCTCGGTGGATGCTTCGGTGTGTGCTGGCTCACTCCCGGTGGCTGCCTGCCGGGGCCTGGACCCCTGGGCTCTGTCGGGCCTCTGTCTTGGGGGTGGCGTGTCCCGGGGTCTTGGGTCTCTGGGTCCATGGCTGGATCTGCTCGGGAGTGGACGGCTGCCGGCGGGGCCTGTGGGCTCGTCGCTGCGGTTCCCTGGGGCTTCTGCACTGTCGCTGCTGGGTGGCTCCCCTGGGACTCTCCACTCCTCTTCTCTGGGGGGGTTGCGGTAGTCCCGGCGGTGGTTCTCCTGGGGTTCCTGTGCCTTGGGGGCCTTTGGATGTCTGTTGCTCGGATCTCCTCAGTGTCCGCCCGGGGACCACGGGGCAGGTCGGTGGGTCCTCACACTCACTATTGCATATTTCTGTGGAGAAACCTTGTATACAAAGCGCATCCACACAGGTGTTGATAGATACACAGATGATCTATATTGGGCTGCACTTCTCACCAAGTACATTTTACATTCATAAATACCGTGTGTTATTTTGCGTATAAGCTAGCAGGGTGTAATCTTTTATTCTACTCATCCTTCTTTCTCTCCTCCACTCTCTCCTCCTATTTCCCCTCTTTCCCTTTTGCCCCATCTCTCTCTTTGTCAAGCTTCTGTTTTCCTTTTCATTTCAGTCTCCGTGTCCGTAACAATTGAAATAATCCCAAAGAAGTTCATAATAAAGTTTCTTTTATAAATATCAAGCAGAGCCTTAAAGCAATAGCTGTGATGCTCCGCTTGTGAAAGTAAATCTGTTGGGCAATTTCTTGGCACTCAGACAACAATTCTGAGCGCTACTCTGCTGGACAGGACACGGTAAAAAAAAAAAAAAAAAAAAAAAAAGGAAAAAAAAAAAAACGCCGCTTGCAACAACAATAAATCACTTACCATCTACCGACTTTTAAATAAAAACCGCGAAAACAACCGAACTGTCAAATTTTGAATTGAGATCAAAACTTGACCACAATGCAGAGAACAATAACTTCTTTGTTCAAAAGAAAAGATGGAAACTGAAGATGAAAAGTTATGCATCAGACAATGGTTTATCATTGTTCTTTAACAATTGAAATATATATATATATACAGGGGTTGGACAATGAAACTGAAACACCTGTCATTTTAGTGTGGGAGGTTTCATGGCTAAATTGGACCAGCCTGGTAGCCAGTCTTCATTGATTGCACATTGCACCAGTGAGACCAGAGTGTAAAGGTTCAATTAGCGCAGGGTAAGAGCACAGTTTTGCTCAAAATATTGAAATGCACATAACATTATGGGTGACATACCAGAGTTCAAAAGAGGACAAATTGTTGGTGCACGTCTTGCTGGCGCATCTGTGACCAAGACAGTAAGTCTTTGTGATGTATCAAGAGCCACGGTATCCAGGGTAATGTCAGCATACCACCAAGAAGGACGAACCACATCCAACAGGATTAACTGTGGATGCAAGAGGAAGCTGTCTGAAAGGGATGTTCGGGTGCTAACCCGGATTATATCCAAAAAACATAAGACCACGGCTGCCCAAATCACGGCAGAATTAAATGTGCACCTCAACTCTCCTGTTTCCACCAGAACTGTCCGTCGGGAGCGCCACAGTGTCAATATACACGGCGGGGCTGCTATAGCCAAACCTTTGGTCACTCATGCCAATGCCAAACGTCAGTTTCAATGGTGCAAGGTAAGGTAAGGTAAGGTAAGTTTATTTATATAGTCCTTTTCAGTAACGAGACACTCAAAGCGCTGTACATACAATTACAATACAATCACAAAATAAAATAAACACAGATACAGACAATGATACAGAAAATCAAACAACAGGTAATTTAAAAAAAATAAAAATAAAAATAAAATAAAGAGAATAGAATGTTGGATAAGAAAATGAAAGGAAAATTGGATTGAAAACGTAACTGATAATGTTTAGATGGCACAGTCAAAGGCCACTCTAAACAAATACGTTTTTAATCTTGATTTAAAGCAATTTAGGGTTTCGGCGCTTTTACAGTTTTCTGGGAGTTTATTCCAGATTAGTGGAGCATAAGAACTAAAAGCTGTTTCTCCATGTTTGGTTCTGGTTCTGGGTATGCAGAGTAGATTTGAGCCAGAAGACCTGAGAGGTCTGGGTGGTTGATACACTGACAACAAGTCTGTAATGTATTTTGGTGCTAAGCCATTCAGTGATTTATAGACTAACTATTTTAAAGTCTATTCTCTGAGCTACAGCGAGCCAGTGTAGGGATTTTAGAACCAGGGGTGATGTGCTCCACTTTCTTAGTTCTACTGAGGACGCGGGCAGTAGCGTTCTGGATCAACTGCAGCTGTCTGATCGACTTTTTAGGCAGACCTGTGAAGACACCGTTGCAGTAATCAATTCTAGTAAAGATGAACGCATTAATTAGTTTTTCAAGGTCCTGCTGAGACATAAGTCCTTTAATCCTGGAGATATTCTTTAGGTGATAGAAGGCGGACCTTGTTACTGTCTTTATGTGCCTCTGAAGGTGCAGGTCTGAGTCCATCACTTCACCCAGGTTTCGAGCCTGACTGGTG
Source organism: Crenichthys baileyi (assembly GCA_036173005.1). NCBI lineage: Eukaryota > Metazoa > Chordata > Actinopteri > Cyprinodontiformes > Goodeidae > Crenichthys > Crenichthys baileyi. The sequence goes on from JAHHUM010001483.1 coordinate 136,753, forward strand.
GTTTCTAGCTGTAATAACTGAAGCTGTGTGCTAATTTTTAAACGCTCTTCCTTTGGTCCAAAGATTATTACTTCAGTTTTGTTTTAATTCAGCTGAAGAAAATTTTGGCCCATCCATGCATCGATTTCTTCTAAGCATTTACCCAGCGCTTGAATGGGTTCATAGTCACCTGGTGACATCGTAACGTATAGCTGTGTGTCGTCTGCATAGTTATAACTTACGTTGTACTCGTACTCATACTCGTACTCGTCGTCTTCCGCTTTTTCCGGGGCGGGGTCGCGGGGGCAGCAGACTCAGGCAGAGACACCCAGACGTCACTCTCCCCAGACACCTCCTCCAGCCCCTCCGGGGGGAGCCCAAGGCGTTCCCAGGCCAGCCGAGAGACATAGTCCTTCCAGCGTGTCCTGGGCCGTCCCCTGGGCCTCCTCCCGGTGGGACGTGCCTGGAACACCTCCCGAGGAAGGCGTCCAGGAGGCATCCGGTATAGATGCCCGAGCCACCTTAAATGGCTCCTCTCGATGTGGAGGAGCAGCGGCTCTACTCCGAGCCCCTCCCGAATGGCCGAGCTCCTCACCCTATCTCTAAGGGAGTGCCCGGCCACCCTACGGAGGAAGCTCATTTCAGCCGCTTGTATCCGGGATCTTGTTCTTTCGGTCATGACCCAAAGTTCATGGCCATAGGTGAGGGTAGGAACGTAGACCGACCGGTAAATCGAGAGCTTCGCTTTGCGGCTCAGCTCTGTCTTCACCACAACGGACCAGCACAGCGCCCCCATTACTGCGGCAGCCGCACTGATCCGTCTGTCGATCTCCCGCTCCATTCTTCCCTCACTCGTGAACAAGACCCCAAGATACTTGAACTCCTCCACTTGAGGCAGGAACTCCCCTCCAACCTGAAGAGGACAAGCCACCCTTTTCCGGTTGAGTACCATGGCCTCTGACTTGGAGGAGCTGATCTTCATCCCAGCCGCTTCACACTCGGCTGTGAACCGCCCCAGCGCATGCTGTAGGTCTTGGCTAGAGGGGGCCAGCAGGACCACGTCATCTGCAAAAAGAAGAGACGAAATCCACTGGTCCCCAAACCAGACCCCCTCCGGCCCTTGGCTGCGTCTAGAAATCCTGTCCATAAAAGTTATGAACAGGACCGGTGACAAAGGGCAGCCCTGCCGGAGTCCAACATGCACCGGGAACAGGTCCGACTTAGTGCCGGCAATGCAGACCAAACTCCTGCTCCGTTCGTACAGGGACCGGATGGCCCCTAATAAAGGGCCCCCGATTCCATACTCCTGGAGCACCCCCCACAAGGCATCACGAGGGACACAGTCAAATGCCTTCTCCAGGTCCACAAAACACATGTGAACCGTTTGGGCAAACTTCCATGAGCCCTCGAGTACCCTGTAGAGGGTATAGAGCTGGTCCAGTGTTCCACGGCCGGGACGAAAACCACACTGCTCCTCCTGAAGCCGAGGTTCGACTATCGGCCGGACTCTCCTCTCCAATACCCTGGCGTAGGCCTTACCAGGGAGGCAGAGGAGTGTGATCCCCCTGTAGTTGGAACACACCCTCCGGTCCCCATTCTTATGAAGGGAGACCACCACCCCGGTCTGCCAGTCCAGAGGCACTGTCCCCGACCGCCATGCAATGTTGAAGAGGCGTGTCAACCATGACAGCCCCACAACATCCAGAGATTTGAGGTACTCAGGGCGGATCTCATCCACCCCCGAAGCCTTGCCACCGCGGAGCTTTTCAACCACCTCGGTGACTTCAGCCTTGGTGATGAAAGAGTCCAACCCCGAGTCCCCAGCCTCTGTTTCCACCAGGGAATGCGTGATGGCAGAATTGAGAAGATCCTCGAAGTACTCCTTCCACCGCCCGATAATGTCCCCAGTCGAGGTCAGCAGCCTCCCACCCCCATTATAAACAGTGTTGGCGAAGCACTGCTTCCCCCTCCTGATTCACCGGATGGTTTGCCAGAATCGTTTCGAGGCCAACGGGTAGTCCTTCTCCATGGCCTCACCGAAATCCTCCCAGGCCCGGGTTTTTGCCTCTGCCACAGCCCGGGCCACAGCACGCTTGGCCTCACGGTACCCGTCAGCCGCCTCAGGAGTCCCACAAGCCAACCACAGCCGATAGGACTCCTTCTTCAGCTTGACAGCATCCCTTACTGCCGGTGTCCACCACCGGGTTCTGGGATTGCTGCCGCGACAGGCACTGCAGACCTTACGGCCGCAGCCACGGGCAGCAGCATCGACAATAGATGTGGAAAACATGGTCCACTCGGACTCTATGTCTCCAACATCCCCCGGAATCTGGTCAAAGCTCTCCCGGAGGTGGGAGTTGAATACATCCCTGGCCGAGGGCTCCGCCAGGCATTCCCAGCAGACCCTCACTATGCACTTGGGCCTGCCAAGTCTGTCCGGCTTTCTCCTCCTCCAGCGGATCCAACTCACCACCAGGTGGTGATCAGTGGACAGCTCAGCCCCTCTCTTCACCCGAGTGTCCAAAACATGCGGCCGAAGGTCTGATGATACGACAACAAAGTCAGTCATTGACCTCCTGCCTAGGGTGTCCTGGTGCCAAGTGCACTGATGGACACCCTTATGCTTGAACATGGTGTTCATTATGGACAATCCGTGACTAACACATAAGTCCAATAACAAAACACCACTCGGATTCAGATCGGGGAGGCCATTCCTCCCGATCACGCCTCTCCAGGTGTCACTGTCGTTTCCCACGTGGGCGTTGAAGTCCCCCAGCAGAATAATAGAGTCCCCGGGAGGGGCACTATCCAGCACCCCCGACAGGGACACCAAGAAGGGGCCGGGTACTCCGCACTACCGCTCGGCCCGTAGGCCGAAACGACAGTCAGAGACCTATCCCCGACCCGAAGGCGCAGGGCTGCAACCCTCTCATCCACCGGGGTAAACCCCAACACGAGACGGCTGAGCTGGGGGGCAACAAGCAAACCCACTCCAGCCCGCCGCCTCTCCCCGTGGGCCACTCCAGAGTAGAAGAGAGTCCAGCCCCTCTCAAGGAGATGGGTTCCAGAGCCCACGCTATGCGTGGAGGCGAGCCTGACTATTTCTAATCGATATCTCTCGACCTCCCGCACAAGCTCAGGCTCCTCCCCCCCCAGCGAGGTAACATTCCACGTCCCTAGAGCCAGCCTAAGCATCCGGGGATCGGGCCGCTGAGGTCTCCACCTTCGTCCGCCACCCAGTCTGCATAGTTATAACTTACGTTTTTGTTTATTAAAATCTGAGTTAGGGGGAGCATGTAGATATTGAATAGAAGGGGCCCTAAGATGGACCCTTGCGGAACACCACATGTGATGTTTGTGGTCTCTGATGTAAGGTTACCTATTGACACAAAAAAGTCCCTGTCCTTAAAGTAGGATTTAAACCAATTGAGTGCTGTACCAGAAAGGCCGACCCAGTTTTCCAGGCGCTCTAATAAAATGGAGTGATCAACAGTGTCGAATGCTGCACTAAGGTCCAATAATACCAGCACTGTGGTTCTTCCACAGTCTGCATTTATACGGATGCCATTGAACACCTTGACAAGAGCAGTCTCTGCACTGTGGTGAGCACGGAAGCCTGACTGGAAGACATCGAAGTGGTTGGTCATTGTTAGGAAGTTGTTTAACTGTTGAAACACAGCTTTTTCAATAATCTTACTGATGAAGGGGAGGTTTGAGATAGGCCTGTAGTAGCAGCTTGTCCAAGTTACTCTTTTTCAATAGAGGTTTGATAATTGCTGTTTTTAGGGCCTGGGGGAAAACACCTGACAAAAGGGATGTGTTTATTATTTGTGTTAAATCAGATGTTATTACAGGCAACGCTTTCTTAAGGAAAGCTGTGGGTAAAAGATCGAGACAGCAGGAAGAAGAGCTTAGTTGCTGTACGATTTCTTCTAAGGTTTTATAGTTTATTTGGTGAAATTGGGAAATTTTGTCAAAATCAGTTCTAGTTGGAGACAACATTGGTACTGGAGTTGATGTGGATGTGCTGACTGCCCCTCTGATCTTTTGGGTTTTTTCAGCGAAGAAGTTAGCAAATTCATTTCAGGCCCTGGTAGAGTGGAGTTCCGATGCTACAGTTACAGGAGGGTTTGTTAGCCTGTCGACCGTGGCAAATACGGCACGAGCATTGTTAATGTTTTTCCTGATGATCTCAGAAAAGAAAGATTCCCTTGCATTTTTCAGTTGTAGGTTATATCTGTATAGTCTCTCTTTATAGATAATATAGTGAACCTAGAGTCCAGTCTTTCGCCACCTGCGTTCAGCTTTTTGACACTCCTTTTTTTCACTTCTGACTGGTGGAGCACTTCTCCACGGAGACATTTTCTTCCCAGGAACGACTTTCGCTGTAATTGGAGCAATTGAATCAATGATGTCCGAGATTTTAGAATGAAAGTTATCTACCAGCTCATCTACAGTGTTACAGGGCAAAGTGGAGGTAGAAGAGTAAATATGGTTAAAGGTTTCAGCACCACCATCCTTAAAGATGCGTTTTCTTATAATGTCTGTTTGGCAAAGTGAGTCATTGGAGATGATGCTTTTAAAAATAACAGAAAAGTGGTCAGATAGGGCAACATCAGTTACAGACACCTTGGAAATGTTTAGACCCTTAGTGATGATCAATTCCAAAATATGTCCCTGTTTGTGCGTTTAATAATAATAATAATAATAATAATCAAAATATACAGACATGAGCACTTGAAATATGAAATTCCATGTTTAATGAATCTATATGATATATGATTCACTTTTTTGATCAGAATTACTGAAATACGTTTTCATTGATCTGCTAATTAAGTTAGGCACACCTGTATATAGCCAACAACATTGGCCCCAGGACAGATCCTTGAAGGATTACCACAACTTAGATGTAGAGGAGGAGAATATCCCCAATTTACAGAGTAGGATCTACCCAAAAAATGTGAAATGAACCATTGATGGACAGTACCATGCATTCTAACTTTGTACTTGAGACAATTTACCCCAAGTCATCACCAGCTTTTAACAAAACTGATTTTGTGCCTGGACTCTGGTCCTAAACATTACCAGAGGTTTGCTCATAAATTTATTTGGCATTTAAAATGTACATTTATTGATCATGTTAAACTTTTTCTAGAATCATTGAGCGAAATCGTAGCTCACAGATTGATCTGTAATTAAAGAAATTTAATTCATCAGTCTTAAGCTTTTTAATAAGCAGTTGGATCATAGATCACTTTTAATACAAAGAGTTTCTAGGATGAATCCTTGAGGAACACCCCAAAATGATTATCTTAATACCAGTAATTTTTATGAATTTCTTGTCAATAGGCCCATCAGAAATGTCTATACTGAGAAGAATTATGACTTGTTCAATACTCCCTCTGACTTAATATTAGTTTTATTAATCTGAATAACAGCGTTTATGAAGCAATGGGACTTTTCCCTTGTCAAGACTGGAACCAACGGATCTCACTGTAAGAAAGCAAGCTTGCAGGACTAGTACAAGAACAGCTGCAGTGGGTGCAAACTATTCTCATCATGTTCTTACTACAGTAAAATCAAGTGTGAAATTCAGCATTGACAAGGCTGTGTTAGAGAACCTTTCAACACAAAGGGTTGCTGAGATGTTGAAGAAAAAAACTGCTGCAGGCTTAAAGCTGTCCTGTGTGGAAGTGTAATTACATCAATGTCTCCATATGAAGCAGCCCAGTGAGGTGCAGAAAGCCCAACACATCTCTCAGCGGCGCTAAATTAGCTTTGGGGTGTGTCATGTCAAAGTTGTTGGACCTATCCTCAGCAGGAATGTTTTCTTCCTTTTTTTGCCTACTCCCCCTCGACCTGTCAGTTGCCATATCGCTGCCGCGGTGTCAGATGAGTTCTCTCACCCCACAGAGCAGCTCCGAAACCCTGCTCTTCTTTCCCTGTGGCAGCTTGTCACCTGTGTACACCCCATTCTATCACCTCCTCCCTCTCCTGTCTCCTTTATTTCCCATTTCCCTCTCATTTTCTCAGCAATGTTTTTTCCCTCACAAGCTAAAAGAGGAAGCCGATGACCTACATGCATTGGCCTGTAACTTGCTCGCAGAGCTCTTGATTCCTTGTCTCTCTTTCCCACTCTTGAGTATTTCCTATTATTCTCTCTCTTTGCTCCCTCTCTTCTTGTCTGTTTCATTTGATCTCTTACTATTTCCTTGTCCACACTGCGAGGTTGTGCTCACTTTGAGGTTACAGAGTGAAATGCCATTGAACTCTGCAAGGAATCTCTGGCATATCTCCCCTCTGATCCATCTGCAGGCTATAATGAGACCTAAGGAACAGTCCAGGAGGATGCTCTAATGAGGGCGTATATTCCTTTCTTTCCAAGACAACATTTGGAAATTAAAGAAGAAAGATTGTCTTAAAACCCGCAAAATTTTCAGTTTTTATTTTTTCTTCCAGCTAGAAATTCCTAGATCCCTCTCCTAATTCAGGACATTTTCTTGGTCAAACAAGACAGTTTTTTCCTGTCTGATGATTAATGTTAATTCGTTCCTAAAAATTCCTTCCATCCACCTATCCTTTTATTTGTGATTGGGTTGCGGAGGTAACTGGTCCAGAAGGAAAACCTAAACATCCCCCTCTCAGGGAAAACTCTCCAGCTCTTTATGGGTGTTGGGACCCCAGCCAGCATTACAAAATGAAAGGCCAGTATGAACTTTTCTGTAACTTTCAAAATAAATCGCATTAACCTACTTCCAGCACAGCCAGGAAAAGGGGTAACAGCGGACTTCCCGTGACGTCACTGTCCGAATAAAAACACCGCTTTTGCAACAATCTGACCTCTTCCACACAGGTCCCCAGAGGAACTGGATGGAGGGACACAGCACGCTAATGTCTCTTTGCCGGCAAACAGAAATAACTCTTCAAACTGGATCCAAGAGTGTCATACGATCCCACGATCATATGCACTAACTTAAGTAGGAATTAATTGCTGTTTGTGTATCCGGTATTCATTCATGAACGGGGGTAATTAAGGTACAAATGTTGCTTGACTTGACAGAAGCAAACTGTTTTCCAGAGAGTTCCCAGCAGAGACCCTGTCTCTACAACGCCGAGTGGAGCAGTTTTCCCGGTCTGAAGGAAGGACAACGGGACCACATCACCGTGGTTACAGCAGTAACGTGTAGTTTGGCCGGCCGACAGAGCGAGCCGCCCCACCCCACAGCTACAGAGGTTAGCTGCAACTAACCCTTTGTTCACTGTGGAAGCTTTCTTCAAACTTCGTCGCCCTGGACAACTTTTCCTCAGCACGGTTAACGTAAGAGGTTATGTTTGGGCAGAGAGAAGTAATTTAGAATGAAATAACCTAAACGTTTTCTGTTTTATGACGTTTGGTTTTGTTTGTGTTGAAACTCAGCTATCTTAGTGCTAGCAGATTAGCTGTAAGCACATGTGCTCTGTTTGTGTGTTCTGTGTTTGTGTTTTTTTTCTAAAGTTAAAACAAACTTTATTTAAAGGGTGATTTCAAACACAGAAGCTCGGCCATAACGCGCCGTCCAAATTTGAACCCTTTTATTAATGGTATTTTAAAGGTATGTGTTTGATTCTGATGATAAGCTATAAGCTTCTTTTGTTAGCTTTAACTGCTAACAGCTAAGAACATGTGCTTGCCTGCTAAGATCATTTACCCAAAAAGGTTGTTAGTTTTCAATCTAGAAAATAATATTTCCCTAAATATTATTTTACTAAACTTGAAAACTAAGTAAACACATTTGGTTCTTATTCAAAATAATATTTCTTTAATATTATTTTAATAAATAAAGGCAGCTAATTAAACACCGTTGAGAATTGGTCATCCAGAAGGTTGGTTTTATTCAGAAAATCATTCTTTTAAATATTATTTTATTAAAATAATATTTTATCTGATCTTGCATTGTGAATGGTTGTCTAAAAGGTACCCCAATTATTGCCTAAGTTAGTTCCAAGACTAACTTAACTTCACTTCCATATTCTTCAAGATAATCCTTGGTTCTCAAACATAAATAACATTGCATGGTAATGTTGCATCACTCTTTCGGTCATGGTTTTCAACCTTGATTGATCAACTTGTTTATATTGTACATAGCCCATTAGTCTTCCTTATTCTTTAATTCTGCTTGGTAGTTTAGTTGGATTGTTTTAGCATAGTAAAGAGTTTGTTGATTGAAATATGTTTGACTTGAGTTGACTTATTTTTGTTAATAAATTCTTGTATTTTAAGAAATTCTCTGTTCTTGTTCCAGCCACGTTCTATTCTGTCTGTTAATTGTCTTCATCCGGTTCACCTGCTTCAAACTAATCTGTCTCCTAGCTCCACCTGGTTTACTTTCCATATATACACTCCTGTTCAGTTGTTCTTCGCAGGAACATTATTCAGATAATGCCCTTGTCCTGAAGTCACGCCACTCCTGTCTCACCAGCCTGGCCAAGGCTGTTTTTTGCCTGTTCTGCTGCCCGTTCGTTGTTTTGTTCCTTCCTCTTCTTAGAGCGAATTTTTGTTAATAAAGTTTTTTGCTTATCGACATGCTGCCTTCTAGTCTGCATTCTGGGGTCCTATATCTCGCAAGCCATAACAGAATGTTTCCGCCAAACTTGGACCTCGCGGACAGGCAGAAGGACGACGCCTTGGATCGGTGGGTTCAACGTCAGGTGGAGGAGGCGATGAAAAATTTCCAGTCCGATCTGGAGGTTGTGCCCTCTCCACTTCTGCTGGAGGAGATGGAGCTCGCACCTGCTGGTCCTGGGTCTGGCCGCGGTGCGGTGGACCTCTTTACTTTTCTGTCTCGGGAGGCGGAGAAGATGCTTCGCCGTTCTGCAGTGCTGTCAGTGCCGCAGTCGGCTTATGATGTATCTAGGTTGGCGATTCCATGTCCGTGGACAGGTCCCCTTCATCGACGTTCTCTGCCTGCTCCCCTGGTTGCTCACCAAGGTCTGGCAGCAAAGCCAACGTCCTCCTCCCACCGCATGAAACGTCAGCGCGGCGTGCCTTCCTGTGTTTCAGCCGGCGAGGAGTATCCCATGGCCGCTGCTGGAGCGGTGGTTTCCCTGACAGCCTACGTGAGGGCTGCGGCAAGTAGGCCCGCATCTTCGTTTGCCACAGCACTGTCTGCCAGGCTCGCTGCACCTCCGCCCATGCCGTCTGCGCTTGCTCCAGCCCGATGTTCTGGGGCAACACCAGAGGAGCTGGAGGAGCGATTAAGGTTTTTTGCCCGCCAGATAAAGAGCTTCAGGAAGACCAGTCTCCTGTATTTCTCTCCTGAGCAGATCCAGAGAATCAAGCAAATGGAGGAGGATTATGAAACGGCAGTAAGGTTGGTTTACTGCTGTCCTCCTTCACCCACACCAAGCCACATGAGCGCTGCTGCAGCTCAGCCCACGTCAGGTCTCCAGGGCACTGCTCCTGCTGTTGAGCAGCCCACGTCAGGTCTCCAGAGCTCTGCTGCTGCTGTTGAGCAGCCCACGTCAGGTCTCCGGAGCGCTGCTGCTGCTGTTGAGCAGCCCACGTCAGGTCTCCAGAGCGCTGCTGCTGCTGTTCAGCCTCTGCTCACGCCACTGAGGGTCTCTGCGACGCATCAGCTCCTCCTGCACACACCACTGAGGGTCTCTGTGACGCCTCAGCTCCTCCTGCGCATGCCACTGAGGGTCTCTGCGACGCCTCAGCTCCTCCTGTGCACGCCACTGAGGGTCTCTGCGACGCCTCAGCTCCTCCTGTGCAGGCCACTGAGGGTCTCTACGACACCTCAGCTCCTCCTGCGCACGCCACTGAGGGTCCCGCCAACGCCTCAGCTCCTGCTCACGTCACTGAGGGTCCCGCAACGCTTCAGCTCCTAGTCTCCAGGGGTTCAGTGGGAAACTGGTCCTCGTTCTGGCCTCTGAACCCTGCGACGAGGGGTTCGAGGAGGAAGAGCCGCCAGATGATGTCTTTGAGAGGTTCAAAGAACAGTTTGTCCTCGTTCTGGACTCGGAGCCCCTAGACGAGGGTTTCAAGGAGGATGCACCGCCGGATCCTATCTCTGGGGAGTTCAAGGAGCAACTTTTCCTCGTTCTGGTCACCGAGGGTTCCCCTGGCTCTGCTTTCGCACCTGAGGGTTCGCCAGGCTCCACGCTTCCGGAGTTCCACAGAGTTTCTGGGGGGTCCTCTACTCTGCTTGGTCAGCCTCCTGACCAACCTGCAGGTTCCCATCGCAGGCCGCCACGGTTTCTTCGCTTCTGTCGGCCTCCACGTCTTTGTCGCAGGTCTCCACGCCTTTGCCGTCGACCACCCAGAACTCTGTATTGCAGGTTCTGGCGCCCGCCTGAACTCTGTTCCTGCTCGGGACGACCTTCTGGTCGCCCCCCCTGAACTCTGTGCCTGCTCTGGACGACCTCCTGGTCACACACCTGAACTCTGTGCCTGCTCGGGACGACCTCCTGGTCGCCCGCCTGAACTTTGTTTTTGTTTCTGAAAAACAAAAACAAAGATTAGAAAATTAGAAATATCCTATCCAGGAGTGACGCTGAAAAACTAGTCCATGCATTTGTTACTTCTAGGCTGGACTATTGTAATTCTTTACTATCAGGATGTCCACAAAATGCAGTTAAAAGCCTTCAGCTGATTCAAAATGCTGCAGCAAGAGTTCTGATGAAAATTAAAAAGAGAGATCATATTTCTCCTATTTTAGCATCCCTTCATTGGCTCCCTGTTAAATCCAGAATAGAATTTAAAATTCCCCTCCTCACATATAAAGCCCTTAATGATCTAGCTCCATCATACATCAGAGATCTGATTGTTCCATATGTTCCTAACAGGGCACTTCGTTCTCAGACTGCAGGTTTACTGGTGGTTCCTAGAGTCTCTAGAAGTAGAATGGGAGGCAGATCCTAGTTATCAGGCTCCTCTCCTGTGGAACCAGCTCCCGGTTTTGGTCCGTGAAGCGGACACCCTGTCTTCTTTTAAGGCTAGGCTTAAAACTTTCCTTTTTGATAAAGCTTAAAATTAGAGTGGCTTAGTTTAGTGGCTTAGGGAGGAGGGCTCCCTCCCTGTTGGATGGAGTAAGGGGGAGTCAGGTTTAGCCTAAACCGGCTCAGTTATGGTTGAGGTGCAAACACACCCTCCATTTCTGCTACCTGTATCACCCCTTCTCTTTTCCAAAGGTTATAATCAGTCTGACAGAGAGAGGTATCCCAATCCTTGTGGTTTTTAGTATAACACGACCATCAGTGGGACCCTTTGTGGGGTGCCTTGAAACGACATTGTTGAAAATAAGCGCCGTTTAACTAAATAATCTGAACTGAAAATGTCTGTGTAGTTATGCTGCTATAGGCTTAGGTTGCTGGAGGACATAATGACCACTTTCACCCTCTTCGCTACATTCTCACACTGCTCTCCAATTTTGCGTTATTTGCAGTTATTTCGGCTTTTAACTTTGTTCTCTCTCTTTTCTCTTCCTAGAAGCTACACCTGGCCTGACCTCTGTGTCTACCTGTGACACCTTTCTGGAGAGGGGCATCGTCCGGGGCTTCTGCTGGAACAACTTAATGCTTTACCCCCTTTCCGATGATCCACATGGCCCTGTCTTTTAGGGTTTAACCCCTTTTTCTTTCCTAGACATGGCGACTGACTGAGGGGCTTTTACTGTAACTAATTATATATACTCTCATTCAGACTCTAACCTTGAAAACTGGGCTCAGAGTTTACATGTTTCTGACTTTCTAGGTGAAACGACTAAAGGGGCTACATCCAATTAACATTTACTTTTTCTTTCCCAAAAAAAAAGTACCCCCTGGATCAGTGCTTCTTTTTTTCCTTTGTGTCCCCGGCCTCTGTTCTCTCTAACCCCCGGTCAGTCTTAGCAAGATGGGCCCCTCCACGAAGCCTGGTTCTGCTGGAGGTTTTCTTCCTGTTAAAAGGGAGTTTTTCCTCTCCCATGTCCTTACATGCATGCTCAGTATGAGGGATTGCTGCAAAGTCAATGCCAGTGACTGTCCAGTGTCTCTAAATGCTCATCCGGGAGGAGGGAATGCTGCAAGTCACTGACTGGATGCAATCTGCTGGGTCTCCTTAGACAGAAAAACTTTTTATCCAATTTGAATAAATCTGTGAATCTGTGAATCTGTGAGTGAATCTGACTGTACTGTTCAATGGTTAGGACTAATTGGAATGTATGGACCTGACTTTTGTGAAGTGCCTTGAGACAACATGTGTTGTGAATTGGCACTATATAAATAAAACTGAATTGAATTGAATTGAACTATGATCCTGCAGCTAAGGTTTGGGAGCATTTCAGAAATAGGGATGAGGGAACTACAAAGTTGATGGTACAGCTGAAATAGATCTCTAGCAAAGTCAGCAGCCAGACTCTCAAGCTGACCAAGGGTGTAATTTTTGAGCATAAAGTTTCTCATGCTATGAAACAAGTTGTTTTACCATGATTTGGACTTTTTCTGTTCTATTACGCTGTTGCAGAATACTTGTTGACATTCATGGACTGCTTTGTTAAACTAGATTATAAGCACTCTTTCTAAACATTCTTCCTGCATGTTTACCCTCAATTATTAGCTGTGGTAGCGAGTAATTCTTCCAAGCTTTTTGACTCTAGCTGTGTATGATTACCTGTATGTATTTTAGCTTCCCATACATTCACCAGATGTGTGACCAGTGTTGGGCATGTTACTTCAAAAAAGTAATTATTTGTAGTTACTTCTCCAAAAAAGAGTCAGTAACTGAGTTACTCCACTATAAAAGTAACTAGTTAACAGGGATAGTAACTATTGCATTACTTTTTTTAAGTTTAAATATGTCTACGAGGTTTCACAAGCCAGTAGCACAAAGTAGAATTACATAGACAACTACTTACACCAAACTTTTAGTATTTACTTCACAAGTACGTTTCTTACCTTTTACCTCAAGGAGAATAAAGTGGTGTCTGTACTTCCACTTTGAAAATGCCATGTTTCCCTCCAGACCCACCATACTTGCAGCTTACACCTGCTAGTTTGCCTGAGCAGGGCTGCTGTGTGCATTTGTGGTTTGTGTGTAAACTGAACACTGCCTCAGATTGGCTTACAATAAAAGCTTACTCTACCTTAGCCAATTATCATCACTTATGCGATTGTCTTGCCTCTCACTCCTACCTTCACCAAAGAAAAAACTTAGCTCCTGTGGCTGTGAGCCACGACTTATGACAAGAGCTTTAAGGAGTAGCTTTAGTTTATACACCCCATTTAATTGTCAGTAACGATAACGGCGTGGTAACACTGAAAAAAATAATTTGTTTGATTACTCATTACTGGAAAAAGTAACACGTTAGTAACAGCGTTTATTTTAATACCGTTATTCCCATCACTGTGTGTGACACAAGTTTTATGTGCCTTTTAAAAGCAAGCAACATGTTCTCAGAAAACTAACTCTAGACTGATTATAGTTTGAAAGGCATGCCACACTTGGGGCTCAAAATAATGTTTTGTAGTGCAGATAAACCCTCAGGAGGAAATCACAGACAGATAATATATAAGTTACTGCTTTCAGACATTTTTTGGTCAATGGAATGAAAACATCCATCATATGCTGCAACCCCGGACACATTAGAAAAGTTCATGACAGAACAATTAGGATTAGATTAAATTAAATTAGATTTAATCTTTACCTAATCCTAATATCTGGTTATGAACAAATTACTGATTGTCAAAAGTGAAGGATCGGCATTTACTTTCAGCTCTTTATTTTACTACAAAATATACAACAGTGCAGTGGCAGCGATTGTTATTTGTTTTGTGCAACTTTCTCCAATGCATGCACAAGTGGGCAAAATGTCTTTTTTTTCCCCTCCCATACCCAGCAATCTGTTACTGCTGCTTATAATGATAGAAAGGAAAATCACAAGCAAGAAAGAACACCAAAGGCAACCCTCTGACTTTTTTTCTGCCAGGAGCAGCCCTACAGCCTGCTGAGGGGCTTCAGGTTACATTTTGATTCTGCCTGTTTTGGAATAAGATGTTACTGCACATGTACATTTGCTATTTCTTTCTATTTATTGCATTTCATTTTCTTCTTTGACTTATACTGTATGAGGGAGAGAACGATTTAGATCAAATCCCATTTCCCTGTCTTAGTCTTGTGTCCTTTCCTTGGCTCTCAATTTGAAACCACCGTTGTAGATACAATCTTCCACTGTGAAATGTGATACACCTTCAAAAATCCTGGGTGTAATAATTTGCTGCCAAGGCGTTTTGTGGTGTAAAATCCCTATGCCTATTATGTTAAACTGGTTATGCAGTTTAAAAGCTGTCTTTCTTTGCTTCTTTCTTTACTTCTTTCCTTCCTTCCTTCCTTCTTTCCTTCTTTCTTCCTTCCTTCCTTTGTTCGTTCCTTCCTTCCTTCCTTCCTTCCATCCTTCCTTCCTTCCTTCATTATAAGGAGGTTAACACAGTCAACAATGCAATAAAATGCTTGAAATAAGAAGAACCGTTCGACTCGCTATAAAAACAAGAGTACTAATGCGTGCAAGAAAAAATGTACACATAGTACAGCAGCAATAAGCTAATAAAGTGTCACACATGTGGTTTAGTGCAGTATTATTGTCCATAGCTCAGTAGTCTGACAGCTTGTGGATAATGGCTGTCTTAAAATATTTATGTGCGTGCTGCCAGACTGCTGCCAATGATGACCTCTGCCATTCACACCACCCTCTATAGTGCTTACTGGCTCTGACTGGTGCAGTTCCCGTACCCAAATGTGATACAGCCCATCAGCAGGCTCTCAATTAGGCACCTATAGGAGTTTGTGAGAATGCCGGTGTTCATACCAAACTTCCTCAGCCTTCTCAGGAAGTAGAGAGTCCCTCTGGCTTTCTTAAGCCCAGAGTCTGCATGTGCTGTCCAGGATAAGTCCTCAGTGATGTGAACACTGAGGAACTTGAAGCTACTGACGTGCTCCACTTCAGCGTTATTAATATAGATGGGGGAATGCTGGCCTTCACACTGTCTCCTAAAGTCCACTCTCATCTCCTTAGTTTTACTGATTTTAAGAGAGAGGTTATTTTCCTGACACCAACTGGTGATTTCACCTCAGTCCTGTAGGCACTCTCGTTGTTGTCAATAATGAGGCCCAAGATGTTGTTGTTGTCAGCAAACCTGAGGATAACATTTGATCTGTCCCTGGTATTACAGTCATATGTGAAGAAGAAGTAGAGGAGTGGACTGAGAACACACCCCTGAGGTGCACCGGTACTGAGGACTAGTGTGGAGAAGAGGTGTCTGCCGATTCTCACCGCCTGTGGTCTGTTGCTAAGGAAGTCCAGTATCCGACAGCAGATAAACTGTTCCAGGCCCAGGGCGGTGAGCTCGGTGACTAGTTTGGAGGGGACTATGGTATGGATTGCTGAGCTGTAGTCAATAAAGAGCATTTTCACATAGGTGTTTTCCCTCTGCAGGTGGTTGAGGGAGGTGAACTGCTAGGGCAATGTCTGTGGAACTGTTTTCTTGATATGCAAACTTTAGAGGGTCCAGGGTGTCAGGAAGGTGGTTCCCTGTCTGATGATTAATGGTTCTTGATGATTTGCTCAAAGCACTTCATGATGACAGATGTAAGTGCTATGGGCTGAAAGCCATCAGGAGAGGCAGCTGCAGGGATCTTAGGAAGGGAGGAAAACAGTGAAGGTTTTGAGGGTGGTGGGCACAATAGATAGGCTTAGAGACAGGTTAAAAATGTTAGTAAAGACCTTGGCAAGTTGGTCAGCGCACACTCAGCACCCGTCCTGGGATGCTAAGAAGATGTTAAGCTAATTCTGAAAAGACGCACTGGACAGCTCCACAGACCTGCTCCTCCCAGTTTAGTCTGTGATGCATTTCAATCCAATCCAAATGGGCCTCTGTCGTTGCTCTGTTGGACAGACTCCACACTCTCCCTGTACTCCCTCTGCGATGTCTCAACAGTCTTGCTGAGGTCATACGTGGCTGCTTTGTAGTCTTCAGGATCTCCAGATTTAAAGGCATCAGTGCATGCTTTAAGTTTAGCATTTACCTCAGGCCCGACCCATGGTTTCTGGTTGGGGTAAGTGCAGATGGAGGCTTTTTGACACAACATCCTCAATGCACCTTCCTATATAGCCTATCACAGACAGGCTTTGGCAAACAATTCTGCTGTTAAAATTGATTCACAATAATATACATAAATTATCAGAATACAAAGAAAGCAAGACATAATAGAAGCTACTCTGGAAGTAAATACCTTTAAAGGAGAAATATGGACTTTGGAAAAACTTAAAAATAGACACTACCAATGTTTGGGGCCATTGAAAATATGTTTTTAAAAATGTTTCGCAAAACTTTTAAAACAATTAAAGTGCATGAAACCATACGTCATATAATTAGTGGAGTTTAACTGTGATTAGTTGAATCTAATTTAATCAGTATGGATGCAGCTGTTCTGTGAGGGACAATAGTGAACCAATGGCATCATGAGGACAAGGAACTGACATGTTAAGAAGAAAGTTAAGGAGATGTTTAAAAAATGAGTATGGCACATTCGCAAACCTGCTAACACATGGCCGTCCACTTAAACTGAAAGGCTGGAAAAGAAGAGTATTAATCAGAGATGTAGCCAAAAGCCTCATGGTAACTCTGGAGGAGCTCCAGAGATACACAGCTCAAGTGGCAGAATCTGTCAACGGGACATGTATTAGTTTTGACCCCCACGATCCTGGCCTTTATGGAAGTTTGACAGAAATCATGTAAAGGACACAATAAACATATGAAAGGAAGTACTCTGATCCGATAAAACAAGAATTCAAGTATTATATAAATATTATATTATATAAATATATTATATAAAACTGAATGGTTTAGATCAAACCAGATTAATGTGAATGGTGTAATCAAAGTCACGATGTAAATCGAAATTAGAATCTGTTCCCAGATGATCTGACTGAGGCTAGTTTGCAAAGATGAAGTGGCAAAAAATTCAGTTAAAGCTGTAACTTCAGAGAAATGAGGGTGTAAAAACATATGTATGCCACACTTTCAAGATTTGTATTCGTATAAAACATGGAAAGCCCTTTATTACCTTTTCTCCTGTACAACTATGCCAGGCTACTTTGTGTTGGTCTATCAAATAAAATCCCAATTAAACAGATTGGCATTTGTGGCTGTGGTGACAAAAAGTTTCATGGCACTGTATCTTTGAGAAGGAATATAGCTTTATTCTTTAAAGCATTTTCTTAGCAATACATGTATTTTGCTTAAAGTAACATTTTATGATTTCATAATTCTATTATGGGTAAACAAAGATCAATAAAGTATTGACACTTTACAAAGTGGCTTTATCTTTGCCTAATCTTTGCTCTCAGTTTGATCTGTTGTGCTGAAGTGGATTCACTGCTGTGCTAAGAGTGAAAAAAAGAGAGTTTGACTTCTCTCTATTTTCACTTCATCCTTGCCTCCCTTCCGTCTGTTCTTCCCTGTTTCTTTCTTGTTAGTCGCTCCAATAACATCTCACGACCGACAGAAGAGGCAGCAGGAGCAGCAGGGAGTGCTAAACAAGACTTCTGTGGTGGGTCTCTCTCTAATGGCTATGGCAGTATGTTCAGAAATGCTGCAGAGAGAGAAGTAATATTTTATGGTGTTTTTCTTTCTATTCTTCTAATGGGCTCATGAATGCCAGGGAAATAAGCATCTCTTTCTAACCAAGGTGTAGTTCCGTTCCCAGCAACTCGGATGACTATGCTCATTATCTTATGTCAACAAAAAAAAAAGGAGGACACCCAATCTGTGGTTTTATTTTTCTGAATCCCAACCACCTTTTTATTCTCTTTGGGAATTCTGTGCCATCTGGTTTTGTCAGTGCAGTGAGACTGGGCAGGCGCAGCTGTATCAAAGGAAGCTGTCTGCCGATTGATCAAGGTAGAAGTCCTGCAAGAGCCTTGCCTGCTGTCTCAGGAGTAACTTAACCAGCCGAGAAAAGATGATCCAGACATCCTTTCTGGGTGGGGTCTGGTATAATATATGGACTTCCTTTGACTCAGTGTGAGTAATGTCATTAATGTGTTGGGAAGGAGGTAGAAGAAGCATGAGAGAGGGACCTTTGTATTGGGTTTTAGACATGTAGGATATTTCCCCTGTGACAGCTTTTATACCCATTACCTGGAATGCCTTGCTGTCACGGCCACTTGCTCTTTATCATCGCTCTGACATTCAATATTAAAAATACATTCAAGCGTGATTGAATGTTTGATTGTGTTATTCAATGACTATATCTGCCAGCCGCATATTATTTAGTGCATTTGATTGCATTGATTGCCTCTGCATTTGCAGAGGCAAACATAAAAAATTACTCCTCCCCAGCAGCAGCAGAAGCAGCTCCTCCTTTTTCTCCCTGGTTATCACTGCTGCATCCTGAGAAACAAGGCGGTTGACTTGTGCATCATCTTAATGGACATAATAAAAACATGTGAGATGAGCATGAACACCAGCTGCTCGTTAATCCCATTTGTTCCCTCCCATTATCCTTCGAGGTTTCTCATCATAGACTCTCGAGGTAGAGCTGTATCCCTCGTTATCAAGAAAGATAACCATAGAGAGAACATCACAATATAAAGTACATATGGTCACTGACAAGGAACAAGACGGTAGGCATTACTCATCAGACACTTTGTATCTTTTGTGATCTGCAGTATGAATAAACCGATGCTGAAAAATGGCTTTCAGTCTTGCTGAGGTGAGATGGGGTTTTTCCAAGCTACAGGCAGCAGCCATTTTGGAGGTTTGGCACTTTATCCCAAATGAATATTTAATAAGAAATGATCTTATGGATGGATGAACTTGACATACGACAAGGGAAGATGATTAAACTGCCATCAGAGGTATAGACCAGAGGGCAGTGTTGTAATTTATACAGTTCATCCCAATATTATTCACACCCTCTGAGATTTTTTAGATTGGTCACAGATTTTAGATTTTATAAGACAAACTAACACAAAGAACTGGATGAATGGTAATATGGTATTTAACCCCCTATACTCTGATACCCTGACTATAATCCTTTGCAAACAATGTACTACATAAGCCTTAAATCATAATCTAACTAGTATCTGCTTTGAAATAGGATGTTGCTGTACTAGTACATTTGACGCCTCTTTCTGTACTTTGCCTTATTTTAGTTTCCTCTTTGACTTTATGCCGTATCATCAAGACACTGCGTTGGGTCAAATCCCACTTCATATTCTTAGACCTCCATCTATACCGTGGCCCTACATTTGAAGCAACCAAGCAATGTAGTTAAAATAATTAATCAATTTCTGCCATCTTTTTTGGAAAGAGATGCACGCAACAATATGCATAAAAATCATGTAAAACTTGTTACCCAATCTACTAATGACTTTGGCACACAACCTAATTTTTCTCCTTGTTAAGAAAGTTTCACATCATTATAAGTGATAAACTAGAACACGCCTATGACAAGGTGTAACTCTAGTGATATTTTTAAACAAGCACAAAGATAAGAAAACATCAAATTGGACGTTATAAAATTTTAGGATTTAAAATCTATTTTTAACATATTTTTTAAATACAAATCTGAAAAATATGGCAACCTGCATTTTTATTCAGCCACATTTAGTACGGTACCCCTAAATAACGTAAAGTAAAACTAACTGCCTTTATAAGTTATCTAATGAGTAAACAGAGTCGACCTGTGTGGTCTCAGAATATGGTGAATAAAAGCCTTGGATGTTTGTTACAGGATATTAGTGAACAAAGAGCTTAATAAAGACCAAGGAACACAGGGAAGAAGTTTAAAACAGGGTTAGGTTATCAAACAATATCTCAAGCTTTGAATATCTCACTCAGCACTCTTCACTCCATCATCTGAACATGAAAAGAATCTGGCCCAACTGAAAACCTGCAAAGACATGACCATCCACCTAAACTGAAAGGGTAAGGAAGGAGAGCATTAGTCAGAGAAACAGGGACAAGGCCAAGGATAACTCCAGAGGAGCTGGAGAGAGCCATAGCTCAGGTGAGAGGGTTCGTCGACAGGACATCTATTAGCTATGCACTCCTCAACTGTGGCCATTATGGAAGAGTGATAAGGAGAAAGCCATGACGAGAAGGCATGGGTCCCATTTTAAGTATGGCACGTCATTTAGGTTTATGAATTCTTTTGCAAGGCACTGTACACAAACAAAAATTGTTGAAACCAAGCTTTTTATTTTAGGAATTTTGTCTTTAGTTAGTTTTTACATAACCATGAACGACCAATATTAAACCTTTTTTTTGTTGTTATGATGATTTTTCGCTTACAGTCAATAAAAAGATTAGAATATTACAACAGACCAATGAAAAAAAACAAAAACATTTTTAATACAGAAATGTGGGCTTAATTAAAAGTATGTTTAATACCTGCTTAAAGGTTGTAATTTTCAAAAGGTACTTTTAATCTGACAAATATTTCTCATTGGAATGCATATTCTTATTTACTGAGATGTACCTGTACGTACAGGCCTTAAAACTGCACCATGAGATTAAAAATTCTGGTGACCATTATAAAACTGTTCGAGAGGTCTTGTGAGGTTATAAGAAATATAATCTAGGTACTACTTGTCTTATTTGGGGATCTGAACCTAAATATTTTTATAAATGATACTTTATTAAACTATTACCTGCATTTTGTGTTTTTTTATACCTCTAATATTATGTTTGTTTTCTGTGAGTTAGTTAGAAACTTTTGTGTCTGATTGAATTTAACCCTTCTTTTTATTCACAGATGAGCTTTTATGTCTAATTAATTTTTATACCCACCAGAGACACAATGACACATTGCTGAATTTTTACTGTATTGCACATTTGACGAGACACAACATTGTTAAAAATTTTTTGAAACTATATGACATTCGCCAGACCCCTAATTATGATATGTCCAACCCGTAGCTTTTATAAAAATTAACAAAAAGGCTTAGTCGACACCCCAAAATCACTTTTTTGTTGAATATTAAAAGAAATACTTCTTTAAGTGCATCATTTAAGACCCAAGTGTCTTTCTTTTTGACAGGATCCTGGGATGTTTTCAGATGCACAGATCTTGGTTCAGTGGAGTTATAATGACCACACTTGATTGCTGCTGATGTTGTTGCCATCGCTGCAATAATGAGGTGCTGATAAGTCGAACCCTGATAGCAGCGCAACTCAATTACTTGGTAACAACAAACAAGGATGTGAAGAGGCGCAGATTCGTGACCCTGAGAAGAAACAACACATCTTGCTGCTCAGTCAAGATTTGCTGGAACACATTGAGCTGACTGCTTTATTTCATTTATAATGCCCTCCAGATTTTGTAGCACCTTTAGTGAAGATGTGCAAAAAAACTTAAAATAAATCAGTTTTTTTATTGCAATAGAAGAATGTTTCACTAAACTATGTTAGAAAAATCCAGCCCTTAATATGAGTACATGTCTTTTGTAGGGGAAAAGTGTCATTATCAATAATATTTTTGTTATACAATAACCAAGGCTACAATTATTGTTACACATACCAGTTCCTATAAGTGTAAAAGAAGTATTTTATTTTAAGGAGACCTTAAAGTCTAGAAACAACTAATCTGTAGCCAGGTATCAATACACAACAATCACAGTTTGGAACAGTTTTAGTTCAGTCAAGAGAACCAAATAAAAAGTGACCACTATTGAACTGACTGAAGATTTGATTACATTTTTTTTAGAATTAATAAAGGACATTCGGGTATAGCCGCTGGCTGGCATGCTGGCTTATACAACAAAAAAAAGAACACTTGAAAACGGTCAATCTTGTTTATGTATTTGTTAATAAGACTGTTCACACATTTCAGAATAAAAACGTTCATTCAATTCAATTCATGTTGGAGCCGTTTTGATATTTAGACAATCCTGTATACAAGATGTACTTTAATGCACCATAAAAGTGTTGCTTTTAGGAATTCCCCTCTGGTTAGAGAGACTGGACTGGACTATACCAGCATGTTGTTGCATCTGATAAGCATCGTTTAAAACGATGTGGCATCAAGAGGCACCTTCAAAATGGGAAAAACAGTAAAACATTTCAGTCAAGTAATGAGTCAGAAAATAGCTATACAAAAATAGAAACCAGCCTAAATGTGTCAGATCTGCAGTCAGAGCAAAAAGTGGAGTTCAAAACAGCTGGTACTGTCACAAACAAGGCTGGATGACGGATCAAATTTATCTTGCCACCATGCACAGTGAGGATGATTGTGAGAAAGGTAAAACAAATCTAAAAAGATTGTTCACAGGGAGATAACTCCAGTAAAGAGCTGCACCTTGGGGTTATCAAGTCTCTTTAGAAAACAGTAGGTACTAATTACATGCCAAATAGCCATTTGGGAGACAGAGAAAAGCTTTTTCTTGTCTACCATCATAAATGTGATCTACAGTGATGTGGTACAACATTACAACCACCTCTCCAATAGTGTGTTGGTCCCCACAAGATCCGTAAAGGGGCAGTATGGTACTTGGTACCAGATGTAAGCAGCAGATCCTCCATTGACCCGCCAAGTCAACAGCTCTGCTCGTTGTTTCTTAAACCATTGCTGACTGATTTCTGCTCTGTAGGGAACAATATCCTGCTAAAGAAAAGGCCACAGCCATCACTGAATACGGTTTCCATTAAAAGGTGTAAAGCTAAGTAGCCCCATACTGCATGCTAGTTCTGCATCAGAATTTTGAGTTAGAGCAGGTCGTCTGTTGGATCAGACTGGTCTTGTTCGAAAATGTGTTCCCTGAACACTTACCCAGAGTGGTCTGTATTTTTGACAGATCCTGATTTCTGCCGACCTGGAACACCCCACAAGACCTACATGTTTGGACATGGAACCTCATACCAGCCTCTACACAATCATTTTAGCAAGAATCAATTCCTTTTTATTCAAACTGTGCATAAAACACCTCTGTGGTGAATTCACAGCATGTTTATCTTTAAACCAACCACATCATAATAACAATGAGAAGGGAAGTGTTTACTAAACATTTCAGAATATAAGCAGAGTTAATAAAGTACTGCCTCTGAATCTTTGCCTGCCGTATTTTTGCCTGCCGTATTTTTCCAATTCTCCATGTTTAAAATCACTTGCTCCCACAGCTCGTCAACTCAGAAGTCAATACGCAGAATCCTACCTCCAGTTATTTGCTAGTGAGGAAAGAGCACATTGTTGTTGTAAACAGAAAGCGCAATGACTGTTGATTAATACGGGGCATCATATTTAAGTTGGCAGTCCAAGAAAAACAAATAGTCCACACTTTAATTAACTCTGCACAAGTAGGAGTATGACTGAGTCAATATTTATCACGTCTGGCAAGGGAGGCCCACGCTGGTTTTACCCCCACAAGGTCCTGATGCTAATTACCTGAGGGCCAACAGAAGTGCTATTCAAAAAAAGATGAGATGCATGGCAGGTTGTTGCTTAAACTCATTCCAAGAGCCACGGGTAACAAAACAGATCATATCAAGGAAAACAAAATATTTTTTTCTGTTAATTGGCTCTGAACACGGTCTAGATGAAGGGATTATTAAAACTCAAACTGTTTTGTTGAAATAAATTACGGGTTCCTATTTCTGTTTTCACCTGACAGGAAAGGTCATGCTAACTGGAGGAGAAGAGACACCTTTAATTCCTTGTTTAAAATACTACAAAAAAAAAAAAAACATTTGAGAAAATCATTGCGGTTTTTTTCTTTGGAATTGCAGATCATGCTGTTGCCTACCTGCAGAAATATCAAACTTAAACTGATTTTACATAGATGTGTCATCTGGATCTGCAATCTCAGATGAGCTATTAATTATGCCTATTGTAATTCAAATGTTTACTATTATTTTTCATCCACCAAATGAATTACCTTTTTGGCATTTTTAAAATGTTCAAACTTACCAAATTTGGTGGAGGCATCAGTGGTGTAAGAAATGTATGTATTTTTGTGGAAATGTCAGACGTTTATTATATTTATGTATTTTGGGGGTTTGCAAAAATCGCTATAGAAATAGCTCAACAGCGCCCCCCCTTAATTTTCAAAGCTCCCTCCTCATTTACCTTACTTCATCAAAGAGATCTGAAATTTGGTACGCTTATAGTACTCCCTGAGACCCACCTAAAACTCTCTTGCATCTATGTGCTACAACAAACAGGAAGTTGGCCATCTTGGATTGAATTTGCAATTTTGACCTACTTTTTGCAGTTTATAGCCTCTGCATTTGATCAAACTCCTCCTAGAGATCTTGATTGAGCGGCTTGAAATTTGGTCAGTCTGCTCAGAAGGGATGGGGGATCTAAGGTTATCAAAATCATGACTTTTTGAGCATGTTGAAGGGGCGGAGCAAGACCTCAAAGTTTGATGTTTGGTGAAAAAAAAAAATTGTTATAGCTCCTACAAGGAAAGTCGCAGAGACACGACATGTTCTGAGAATAATCCACATCTGACCCTGAACAATATTCAGTGATCAAATCCTGACATCACTGAAGCCCTGTCCCATGAGAACAAGAACTGTAATGCCTTACTTTGGAAGCTCCATATTTGACCTTCACCTAATCCACATGAAACACTCCCCAGTGACAGATAACATGATGGTCTAAGTTGGTCTCCAATACTGAGAGGTTTGGCTTAAAGGTGTGGCTGTGGTGAAGTTTGACATCACGCCATAGCCTTTCGTTTGCCTCTAAATTACACATGCATGGTCCAATTACTGGATATGGTTGATCTTTGTCAACCCCCAAAAAACTCTTTTGGATTACATTGGAATTTTGATCAACAGTGCCCCCTAGGAAATTTCATCTGCCTTATCTCCCTCATACATCATCGGATCCACACCACATTTTGTGTGCATTATCATGGATGATTGCTGAACATGTTGGCATGGTGACCTGATGACATAGTTTTAGCCCTGCCCACTGACAAGCAAATGACAGGTTTCTTAGCTAATTAATAACCTTCCTGGCCAGTCTCCAGCAGTTTGAAACTTTCTCTAATTAGGCATAATAATTTTAGATGACATTTTCAAAGCACAGGAAGTTAATCCTTCGCCACCAAACAGGAAGGGTGTGCAGCTTCCATCAACAAGTTCGAATTTTGGTAAAATTTTCAAAACTTCTCGCTGGAGCAGAGCTAGGCATGAACGAAGATTGTATGAAAGCTTGCCTACAGTGTCGCCTAGTGGTGACATGCGGAATGGAGCAGCTGACTCGACGGTGCCGTGGAGGCGGTGATGCCAGCCTTCTGAGGTTGCAACACAAGTTGAGAGGTGTTAAGCTGCGAGGGCCACCCAATGCTGCTTGCAGCTATAATTTACTATGGGCCTGGACTATTTTCTTTCCAAAACCAACCTTTTTAACAGGAATATAACAAATTTTCCCCGGGCCCACTTTTCCCCAAACCCCCCCCCCCCACAGAAAAAAAAAAATAATGATTAAAATTTTGGAAAAAAGACCCTCTACGCAGGACTACCTGTATATGTGTATCACACGTGAAAAAAATTATACTTATTTTACCTGCTGTATGTCCTACGTCATTCCAAAGCATCTGCTGATGTCCGCAGATTGCACCAAATTAATATCGACTCTTCCCAAACATCCAACCTCCCACATGGTCCCACAAAAAAAGCAAATGAAGGAGAGAAAGTTTGACTGCAGTTTTTGTATAATTGTATATCAATATCTTTTTTTTTTTTTCTTTTACCAACTATCAAGTGTGGTTTTAGTTAAATTAGACTTTTCAGTCCCAAGCATCATGTTGTTGTGGGTGGATTAACTGTAGGCCAACTTAAAGAGCCTGACTGGTGTGACAGACAGTGTCCTCAGAATAGTGTTTTGACATTATTGTGGTGCAGTTAAATCCTCACCCTAAAAGTAGGCTATTCTTACAATGCTGGTCAGAATGCTTGTCAGAACCTGAGCAGAAATTACATATATCTGTAAACTGTCAGGTTGTTTAGAACCATAGCTTTTCTCACTGTGGTGAATTACAGGCAGACCAGCTGAAGAAAGAGCTTTTGAACCTCTCCATAGGGTGCCTGTTTATTAGGTCTCCAAAATGCTGTTGTCAGAGAACATTTCTCCTTCCTTTCTCTTCCTCACAGGAGACATTATCATATTATCACATATTAACTCATAAACTGATGATCATCCCTCTTCTCTTTATATTTTTGGTACATTCTCAGCTGCAGTGTGTTCACAGTTGAAAAGGAAAAGTTGTTAAAAATGATAAGGCAGGCTGTGCTTCACATTAGGAACACAAAGACTTTAATGCCTGGAAGTGTGTAGAGGAAGAGTTTTTCTGAAGCAGTAATCTAAGAATACTTGCAGTTTGCAGGATGACAGTGAGCCTGCTGTTAGGCCACTGAACCAAAGAGATAACATATTGCAACTGCTCAGCATGGGGACGACTTCTTCTCTAGCAAAAAGTATGTCTTTGAAGGAACTATTTTAATTAGACACTTTTAGACATTTTGTGTCTTTGTATCTTTTCCTTTCCCCTAATACTCCTAAGTCTCTCTCTCTTTCTCCCTCTGATATGAAACAGTTTCAGGCACAACTTGCTTGCTGTAATTGTCTCCAAAGTAGAGCTATGAAGGTCGAAGCCGTGTAAGGGTCATTTGAATAATTTGATTATGCCACATTTTTTAACCTGCAAAGCTCTTAATCCTGAGAAGTCGAGGGAATCCTAATGAGTCACCTGCCTTGTTGTGCTGACTGATAAGAGCAGAGCAGGAAGAGAGGAAGGGTACGGTTTGTTTTTCAGTTTTTATTTCGTTTGTCAATAAAACTAAACGACATGTGCACTGTTGTAAGACTATGTCTAACTCTTCAGGGTATCATTTCCGACCAAATCGTAATAGCCCCCAGCTGTTTCACTTATGTGCAGTGGTAACTCATAAGGAATTAATGAGACACTGTGACCCCAGAACACAGAACGGGGCTTTTACTTGCTTCAGTTATCTGTGTGTTTGATCCTTTCAAAGAGACCAAATACAGAAAGTGCTAGGTGATCCCAATTATCGATGTGATATATAGCGTCGTCCACACTTACTGGCATGTCTGGTAAAGCACTGCTAAATGCCTTACAATAAACTCCTTATTGATTGTAGGATAATTTGACACTTACCATGTGTAAGGGTCCATTTCTGCCATAGCTTAATTTTTTTTTTTACAAACAGAGTTTCTCACAATTTGTTTGCAGCTTCTGATTCACAGTAGAATACATTGTGGGTTCTATGATGGTGAGTTAGTTAAGTCCTGAAGCACCAAAGCATCCCCAAGCCATGACACTTCCAACTGAAAGCATTACATTTTGTATGAGGTTCTATTCCTGGAAGACAGTATTTTGTGCATGCAAAACATGTATTCTCTTCAGGTTCCCAAATAATTAAATTTTTGACTCATCTGTCCAACAAACATAATTTGAGAAGTCCTGGACTACATTTGCTCTGGCAACCATTAGCCTGGCCTTCATGTTTTTCTTGAAATGCAAAGGTTTTCTTTTTGCATTTCTCTTTGAAAGCTGAAATTGTGCAGTCTCTTTTCGATTGCACGGACATGCACTTTTATATCAACGATAGTAAAAACCTGCTGTAGGTCCTGTGAGGCCTTTTTCGGGTTTATGGAGACTTCTTTCAGTCTTAGCTGGCACTTGGGGTTGTTAACAGTTGTTTGGAATGTATTTTATAAAACTGGGCAAACCTACTTAAAATGTTGAGTATCATTGTTCTCTGAAAAAATAGGGAGCTGTCCTAAAGGTATTATTTATTAAATATTACAGACATTTTTAAAAAGATGTTTTCTTCAGTTTTTATTGTTTATTTATATCACTTCAATTTTTCTGTACTTTTCAAGTTGATCTTAAATTTCCAAACACACACACTGTTGTAGGCTGTCGTAATTTTTCATATGACCTGCTTTTTATTATAAAATCTCAATAAAATACATTAAACTGAAGCATTTTTACAATATATAAATATACCTATTTATAAATATAAATATATTTTACCTCTTGAAGTCAATCAGAGTATTTAAGAACCTTTGATTACTAACCTATCACATAGTGTTTCTCTGGGGTAAAAATATGAGATAACACAGAGGCCCATTTCTCTTGGTAACTCCTCAAAGTGGGGAAGACAAGAGAACATTTTATTAAAACAACACACACTTGTGGAGTTCTTTATAAATGAAAAAAAATGTAAATGTGTACCAGCCTAAACCTTGCCTAGATCTACAGTGAGCATGCTCTTGTAAATAAGTATTAATAAAGTAAAAAAAAACTGGAACTGTAATAAACAAGGTTGCACAAGCAATCTCCAAAGCTCACTATTAGAGAACTACAGCAAAATGTGGCATCTCTGGTCAGAGCCGCCCAGAGGCATGAGATGTCAGGGGCTTTACACTACAATCAGTCATCCGCCTATTCATACACACATTCACACACTGACAGTTGTAAGCTACATTGTAGCCACAGGAGTGGGGGTTCGAAGCGGCAACCCACCAGTTACAGGACAGACCCCTATCATCATCGCCACTAAGTGGTGAGGGATTACCTAAAACTTAACCTACATGATAGTAAAACCTAGATTTTTTTTGTACAAGTAACTGTAGACTCTCCGTGTTATATGTGACGCAACTGGTTTCTTATTTAAATAATGTACAAAACATATATCTCATATGGCATCATAAGTAAAATGGGAAAAAAGCACGCAGAATGTTCTCAAAATGATCTAGCATCGATAAAAACATAGGTGGCTGCTCATTCCAATGTTCAGCAAACCTTCCACTGTGAGTCATGATTTTATATATATATACATTAACTAGAAAGCAGGATTTCACAACTTTATTAATTAGTATTCATTGTGAAGCTTAGAGACAGGCCAGCATGGGAGTTTCTCGCTGAAATATTCATAAAACTCCCGCAGGTCTTGTCCCATTAAGACACTGGAAAAACAGAAACAGCAAATAACATTCAACTAAATTCATCTGGGGTAAACATTTTACCTTCCTAAACAAGACACAATTACAGGGATTTTATGCTGATTTGCCTCGGTAAAGACAGAGAACAGATATTATCTCTTTTCAATTTCTAGTCGGTTTTTATGACAGTTCGGCACGGTGAAAAGAATACTAATACCTGCTGCTGATCCTAATGCATACTAAGAATCTGAGCTATGTTTGAACATTCAACAACCAGTGCTATTTCACCTCAGAATAAATAGTGTGCTTAACAAATGAGCTATTACAACGCCACAGCAAATAATGACACCATAGTGAAAGTCATTTCCATGATTAGGCATTCAATCAAAGAGGCTAGTAGCTTGTGGCTACTGTGAAGTAGAAGAAAAATAATCCATTTATTTATTTACAAATAAATCTCTGAAAGGCATGGTGTGCATTTGTTTTCAGCACCTCTGAGGTCTTAACAATGATTCTTAATTAGATTTGGGCTCTAGGCCATCCTAACATGTGAATATGCTTTGATCTAAGCAATATAATAGTGCTCTGGCTCTATGTTTAGGGTGATTGTTCTGCATTGTCCATGATGACTACTCATCCTAATGAGCCACAATCTCGCCAAGGCAAACCACTGCCCAAGTTTCAATACTTTTGCAGCTTCTAACATGTTTTCTCCTGTATTTGGCTCCATCCAACTTCATGTCAACTTCCAACTCTTCCTTTAACAACTACCCTGTCCTTGCTAAGAAAATCATCAGCACAATGATGCTGCCACTACCAACAACATGTCTGCACCAGTCATGAAAATAATTAGGTTATAAAGTGGCTTAATGAACTCTATCTTCTTTTCTGTTTTTTTCTTTTTTAAGTTAGTGACAAACTTTGTTGCACTTCAATGGTCCCCACAGCATGATGCTGCCACCACCATATTTCACTGTGAGCATTGTATGTTTAGGGGGATATGTAGTATTTTTTTTTTGTCCTATGACCAGAGCACCTACTTCCACATGTTTGCTGTTTTCCCTACATAGCGTTTTCATAAAACAACTAATAGATGTCTTGTTGACAGATTCTCCTATCTAACCTGTGGATCTGTGCAGCTCCTGCAGAGTTACAATGGGCTTTTTGGCTGTCTCACTTGCTTAGCTTGTCATTTTAGATGGAATCTATAAGATGTTCAAAGCATGGGATATTGGTGGTGGGAGCATCATGCTGTGGGAACAGTGTTTCCAGGGTTAGTTACCACCCTCACATATAATTTTGCATGTAGGGCCAAAAAGTGTCATTTTTTGGTCTTGTGTGACCAGGTCACCTTCTTCCAAAAGTTTCCTGTGTCCCAAAATGGCTTGTGGCAAACTGCAAACAGGAGTTTGCATTGTTTTGTTTTTTACATTTTTTTGTTTTGTTTTTGCTACTCTTCTGTTAAAATCAGATTAGTAGAGTGCACGACCCATAGTTGTTCTGTCAACAGATTCTCCCGTCTGAGCTTTAAATCTCTGCAGCTCCTCCAGAGTTTAAACTTATGGCATTTTAGCTGATGAATGCTATCCTTGCATGGTTAGTTGAGCCAAAATTGAACTTCCTTGGGCCAACATGCAAAACGCTATGAGCAATTCACCCTAAATATACCATCCCCATCAGAAATGTTGATGGTGGCAGCATCATGCTGTGGGGATGCCGTTTTCCAGCAGGGACAGGGAGATTGGTCTGAACTGATGGGAGGATGGATCGAGCCAAATTGATGGAGGGCTATCCTGGGAATAGAAAAATGAAAGAATTACTCATTTTACTAGTTCAGTGACTTTTGAAGCCATTTAGTTGAACTAGATTTTATTTAAGTGTATTATATAAATACTACCTATTACTATTATAAATTACTAGCTACTTTATGTTGATCTATCAAATAAAATGAAGTTTGTGTTTGTGTGCAAAGAATGTTAAAAAAAGGTTCAAAGGATTTCATACTTTTGTATGACATTGTCTGACTGCACTGTTCAATGATTTGGATTAATTGTAATGCATGTACCTGACTTTTGTGAAGTGCCTTGAGACGACATGTGTTGTGAATTGGCGCTATATAAATAAACTGAATTGAATTGAATTGAATTGTGGGTTTGAGTTATTTACACCAAAAGCAGTTCATCCTTATTATTTTACAGCACAACTGAGGTTCACTGAAGCACTCCTCAAGTAGCAATGAAACACAAATGTTAGAGCTGTCTTTGGCTTTCTTTCCATGAGAAGATTTTCAAGCACATATTGACAGACTGAAGTGTGTTCATCACAGTTGCTTTGGAAGTTTGCCCTCACTGAAAGCTGAAGTCCAAACGGCACTGAGCCTCTTCATTACTGGACAACATGCAGTTTTCAAGCAGCCTCACTCGGTTCAGCCTGCAACTAATGAATTCCAAATATGTTCTATGTTGTTTCTGACAAACTCGCTAAGCAGCATTTTTTCAATCTAAAGTCTGATTTCCGATGTGTAACATCACCTGCAGCGCTGATCTGATGAAGAAGAAAAGCATGGAGACACTTTTTTCACCAACACTCTAATCTGCATGTGTGCCACAAAATTGCACCCCGAGGAGTGCAGATCCACCAGTGTCTCCATGACAGTACATAAATCTTCCATAATTAACTTGAGAAAAAAATGTCAGGATTTCTCTGCACCCGTAGCAGCTTGACTGTTGGAGCGCCGGCGTGGACATCCAGAAAAAACAAACCATGGAAGGAAACCAAAAACAGCTAAAATAATTGCTATGTGGGATGATGTCAGGATTATGAAAACACAGCCACAAAGCAAGACAAATGTGCTTTCTGTACTCTGTCTGTGTCTCAGGAAGATTTTCAATAAACTAACTTGTTTTCCCATTTAGATTATTATGCAAAGCAATCTTTGTGTTGAATAACACCAAGGGCTTCTTGTCATTTTTCTTTCCAAATCTTGAAGTTTCTCACATACTGTAATCCACAAAAGACACATGAAACCATGTAGCACAATTGTAAAGGCAGGTGATACATGGATTTAATTTTTTTCAACAATAAAATCTCTGTTCTGAGTTGTGGATCTCTGCAGCTCCTCCAGAGTTACCCAGGGCATTGGTTGCTTCTCTAATTAATGCTCTCCTTAACTGGGTTGTCAGTTTAGGTGGATGGCCATGTCTTGGATTGTCATCATGTACCCATTTCAGATGATGGATTGAACAGAGCTCTGTGAGAGTTTCAAAGCTTAGGATATTGTTTTATAACGCTGCTTTAAACGTCCCCAAAGCTTTACCCTGACCCATCTTCTGTGTTCCTTGGTCTTCATGATGCCGTTTGTTCTCTAATGTTCTCTATAACCTCTGATACCTTCAAATAACACCTGGATTTCTGTTGACTAATTAAATAACATCTGATCGCATTTGGCTGGACGGAATTTTATTCAGGTATATCAAAGTGAAGGAGGCTAAGAATAAACTACACATTCCAGATTTGCCAGTTGTTAAAAAAATACTACTACTGTTTTGGTCTATTACATGAAATTCTAGAAAAATGCATTAAGATTTGTGATTATAATGTGACATGTCAAAATGTTCAAGCGGTATAATGACTTTTACACTGCAATGTGGTAAATTCTTCCTTTAACTTACAGAAGAAAATGGCACAGTGTGATAAAGATGTGGGGTTCCTCATGCAGTATGATGACATGCTTGAAATAAATGCTTCACTGTAATCAATGACCAGCCTCTGTGAGTGTGGGTGGCTGAGGCCTGAGGCCCTGTAGTGTTGAAAAATGATTCCAGACATGACAGTATATCTTCATAAGGAATCCCATTTGTTTACTGCTCTAATAATGTGGACAAAGCTGGTGTGTTGTGATAAGATCTCCCTAAACTAATGCATAATTTGTAGAGGTGAAATGTCCTCAGTATTCAGTTCAGTAGACCGCTCAGCAGGTTGCTGGCACTCTGTGTGAGGATGCTGCTGCTTAGCATTAGCTCCAGCTGGCAAGATTTCCCACAGTCATGCTGTTTAATCTCATCTGTGCTTCCTGGCCAGCAGAAGAGAAAAAAAATCCCAGCATATTTTCAAATATTAGCTTTTCTTTTCACGTTAAAAGCAAATATTTTCCAGCAGCTATTAAATACATTTTGTCATAATATTTGCTAAAGTATTTGCTGATGTGTGGACTTTGCTTGAGCAGAGAGAGACTGTCTCTGGCTACAAATAGATTCTGCTGCTGACATGTCAAACCAGCCAGATAAAAGACCATAAAAGTGAGTCAGTACAGAGGTTATCGATGTAATTAAAAAAATTAAAAAATACTATTCAATAATTTTTACTCAGACAAAGAAGGAAGATAAATAAGTCTAGTGGGGTGAAAAGAAACCTTAAGAGAAATCAACGGCTTTTGTTATTTGTTTAAGATATTTTCCTTAAAACTTTTTTTTTGCTGAATGTTTTTTAATTTCCCAAAAATTTAAAGGGGCCCCTTTCCTTGGGGGGGAAATTCCAAAAAGGGGCAGAGGCCGCTAAACCTTTTCCCCCCCGAAATTAAAAAAGGGTTTCCCCAAGGGGGAAAAGAAATGGGCCCGGGGGGGGTCCCCCCTAATTTTTAAAAAGGAAAAAAGGAAAAAAAAATAGGCACAACTACAGCTGACAGACAAGGTGTTTCCCCAAAAATTTCACAAGCAACCAAAGTCCAAAAAAATTTTAGGGAAGAGGGGAAAATTTTTTTAAAGGCCCTTTTTGGCCCATTTAAAAAAAATGGGAACCCCCCCTTTTTTTAAGAGAAAAATGGTTTTTTTTTTTAAAACAAAAATTTTTATATTCCAAAAGTGGGTCAAATTTGGGGCCCCCTTTCTGAAAGGGTTTTTTTCCCCCCTTTTTTAAAACCCCTTTTTTTGCAAATGAAAGGGCACAGTCCCCCCTGGTTTTAAACAGGAAGAGGGCCATCCCCTTTTTTAAAAAAAGAAAAAATTTGGGGGCACCAAAAAATTTTTTGAATTTCGCCCTTTTGGGGCCCCTTTTTGAGGGTCCCCTTTTTTAAAAGGGGAACCCCAAGCCTTTAAAACCCCCAAAAACCCGGGAAAAACAGCCCAAAATCCCCTAGTCCCCTTTTTTTTGAAAAAAAGTTTTCCCCCAGGTTTCCCCTTCCCCCTGGTTTAAATATTTTAAGCCCAGGGGCAAAGAAAAAAAGGAATTTTTAGAAGGGGAAAAAACCCCTGGGTTTTTTTTCCTTTGAAAAAAACATGTCCCCAATATTCCCCAGAGTCCCCGGAAAATTGGGCGTGGGTTTTTACCCCCTGGGTTTCCAAAACCCCGGGTTTCTTTTTAAAAAAAGGGAAAAAAACAAAAGGAAAACCCCAATTCCCAAAAACCCCCTTTTCCCCGCTGTTCTTTTTAAAAATAACCCTCAAGGGTTTTTTTAGGTCCAAAATAGCATTTTTTCCCGCCAAAAAAAGTTTTTCCCGGGCCTCTGGCCCCACAAATTTCGCACGGCCAAAACCGTAGAACCCCTGCCCCCTGTGAAATTTTTTCGTCAGCTTAAACCCCTTTTTTTTTGGGTAAGTTTTTTCCCGTTCCCCCTTTCCCCCAAAAACCCCCCACTCCCCCGATGTAATACCACTAAAAAGTTTTTTTACCCCGAAATATTTTGTAAATGGGGAAAAATTTTTAAAAATAGACTTTTTTTTGTTAAAAGGGGGCCCCTCCCCTTTCCCCCAAAAAACCCACAAAAGGAATTTTACTGAGCTCCCCCAGAACGAAACCCCCTTTTTTCCAAATTTTTTTTTGGAAAAATCATTCCCCCCCTATTTCCTAGGGGGGCCCAGGGTTTTTTTCCCCCCCTTAAAAGGGGATTGGAACAATTTGGGAAAGCAAAAGACCTTTGGGGCCCAAAGGGTTTAAAGGTTTTTTTTGGAGTTAAAAAGTTTTTAAAGGGGAAAATTAATTTTTTTAAAAAACCCCCCTCCTTTACGGAAAAAAAATAACCCGCCTTTTCCCCCTTTTCTCCTGGTTTTTTTGAACCGGTTTTTTTTTTTTTTAAAATTTTTTTTTCTTTAAAAAATAAAACTAAAACCAAAAAAAGTTTTTTTCCCCCCCCGTTTTTGGAAAACTGTTTTGGGAAGTTTGGGTAAAGTATCACTCTTGTTGGCCCGTTTTTTTAAGGGGAATTTTTTTTGGGGGGGCCCAAAAAGAAAACCCCACAGATAACCTTTTCCCTTTAAAAATTTTTTTCCTTTTTTAAATCATATGGGGCAAAATTTAAAAAGGGGAATTTAAAACGAGCTTTTAGCAAACCAAAACATTTTTTTCCCCTCAATTTTTTTTTTATACAGGGCTCCCCTACAAGGTTTAAAGGGGGAGTGGGGTGTAAAACCTTCCCCCGCGGTTCCCCCCCACCGGGAAACCCCGCAAGAACCCGAAGGGCTAAAAAAACCAAAAGACCATCCACCCCCCCCATTTTTTAAAGCCTAAAAGGCCCAATTTTTAGGAGAAACCCCCCTTTAACCCAAAAGCCATTTTTTTTTTTTTTTGGAAATTTTTTGGGGGGGGAAGCCCGGAGTACCCTGAAAAAGAACCCAAAATTTTCCCCGGGGGAAAAAAAAATTTCCCCAAACCCCCCCATGGGAAAAAAAACCCCCCGGTCCCGGGAAAATGGAAAAAACCCGGACCCCCTTTTTTGCTTCAAAGGCCCCCCCGTGCCCCACCAATTTGGGAAACCCCCATTTCAAACCTGAAGGGGAAAATTTTCATTTCCCCCCCCCCCCCCCCTTTTTTTCCCGTAAGGGGGTTTTTTGGGAAATGCCCGAAAAAAAAAAATTTTTTCATTGTTTTTTGGGAAAAAAAAGGAATTTTTTTTTTTAAAACCCCCAAAAAAAAATTGGGGCACAAAAAGAGGGCTTTTTTGGTTTTTTTTGAATAAATTAAACACAGAAAAAATTTGGGAACCCTTTTTTTTTTTTTTTTTTTTCCCCCCCCCGCCCTTTCCCTATGGGGGGGTTTGGCCCCCATAAAAAACAAAAATTTTTTAAAAATTGGGGGCCCTTTTTTTGTCCCTGGGGGAAGGGGGCAAATTGGGGTTTTTTAAAAAGTTCCCCCTTTAAAAAATAAACCCCCAATTTTTTATTTCCATTGGGGTTCCTTTTTTTGGAACATATTCCCCAAAAGACCCGTGTTTTTTTTTTAAAAATAGCATCAACGGGTTTGGGAAAAAAAAATTTTAAAAATCCCATTTTAACATTTTTTTTTTGTTTTTTTTTTTTTTGAAAAATTTTTCCCCGGCAACCTTAAATGAAATTTCCCCGTTTGGTTTTAAAGAACAAAATGCTTTTCCAAACCCCGGGAAAAAAATTTTTTGGGACCCAAAAAAAAAATTTTTTTTAAAAAGAAAATTTTTGTAAAAAAAAATTTTTTTTGAGATTTTTTCCCCCTTTAGGACAAGACAAAATTAATTAAACCCTTTAAAAAATTTTTTTTAAATTTCCTTTTTTAAAAATTTTTGGGGAAAAAAAAGTAAACAGGTGTGGCAGAGGCCCTTTTCCCCCTCTTTTTTTTTTCCCGATTTAAAAAAATATCTAAAAGGGACTTTAAAAAGAAAAAGGGCATTTTGGGCCCTTGGGAAATTTAAGGGTTTTTTTTTTGAGCTTTTTGCCCCTTTTAACTAAAAAGAAAATTTCCAAATTTTTTTTTTTTTTAAAAAAAGGTCCAAACAACTTTTTTTGGGGGCCCTAAATTTGGGCTAAATTGGGTTTTCCCTTTTTTTTTTTTTCCCCAAATTAAAAGACTTTTTTTTTTCTTTTCTGGGCAGTTAAATTTTTCCAAAAAATAATGTTTTAAGAAGAAAGGGCCCCTCCCCTTTCCCCAAATTTTGATTTCCCATTTAAATTTTCAAATATTTTTTTAGCCCAAAATATTTGGGGTTGCCCAAAATAATTTTTTTGGGAGGGCCCAATAGTAAAAGCCCCCAAAAGACCAAAAGGGCCCTTTTTTTAATTTTTTTTTCATTAAACCAATTTTTTTTGGAAAAAACCCCCGCCAAAAGAAAAAAAAAAAACCCAGTTTTTTTAAACTGGGGAAATTTTGAAATTTAAAAATAAAAAGGGTTAAAGTAGAAAAAATATGAAAATAAATTTAAAATTTAAAATTTTTAAAATTTTTTTGAGGGGGGAACTAAAAAGCCTTTACCCCCCCTTTTTTTAAAACATGGGAACAAAGGGTGTATTTTTTTAAAGAAAAGAGAAATTTACAATGGGAAAAGCAAAGGGAAAAAAAAAAAACTTAGAATTTTTCCAAAAGTTTTTTTCCAAAAGAAAAGGTTTTTTTCTCCCTTTAGTTCCCCCCCCCCACAGACCCGGGGAAATTTAGTCAGGGCCCCGGAAAAAACAAGAAAAATTTTTTTTTGTTTCACCCAAAAAAGGGGGGCTTCCCGACTTTTAAAAATAAAAACACCTTTTTTTTTAAGAAAGCTTTTAGCTGTAAACCCCTTGCCCTTAAAAAAACCAAAAGGGGCCCATTTTTCTGCTCCTGAAAAAAAAAGACTTCAGTGTCCCCTCTTTTTTTTTTTTTTTAGTGTGAAAAAATTGCAAAGAAAGGTTTTTTTTTTAAATTTTTTTTTTTAAACCCTTGATTTTCCTGTTGGGGGTTTGGGGGGGT
This sequence comes from Crenichthys baileyi, assembly GCA_036173005.1. Lineage (NCBI taxonomy): Eukaryota > Metazoa > Chordata > Actinopteri > Cyprinodontiformes > Goodeidae > Crenichthys > Crenichthys baileyi. The sequence continues at coordinate 174,350 of JAHHUM010001483.1, forward strand.
TTTTTGTTTTTTGGTTCCCGCAAAACCAAACCAAAAGGTTTTTTTTTTTTTTTTTTTTTTAAAATTAAATTTTTTTGCCTGGTTGGAAGTTTAAACCAAAAGGTCCCCCCCCCAAAACACGGCTTGGGAAAATTTTCCCCCCTTTTTTTCCCAACCCACGAGGGGTGTTTTTTTTTTCCCCCCCCTGCAAAAAACCCGAGACCCCAAGGGGCATCCAGGGCTCGGCCCCCCTGGGGGTTTTGCAATTCCCTCAAAGAGGAACCCCGGGGCCCCAGTTTTTTTAGGGTCAAGTGTGGGGGGTTTTTCCCTTTGGGTCCCCCCTGTGGGTTTTTTTCCTTTCTCAACCTTTAAAAGCCCCCCCGTTTTTTTTTCTTTTTTTTAAAAACAGACTTTTCCATTTAAAAACAATTTTAATGTTTTTTTTAAACCCCCCAGAAAAAAAAATTTAAGGGTTTTTCTAAAGGGTTTTTTTCCCTTTTGATTACCTGGTTTTACAGAAATTCCCCCTTTTTTAAATCCCCGAATTTTTTGAAAATTTAAACCCAAATCCCCCGTTTTTTTTCCTAAGGTTTTTAAAGCACTTTTTTCCCAAAAAGTTTTAAACAAATTTCACTAATTTGGGGGGGGCAAAAGGGGGGGCCCCCAGACCCCGCAGACAGGTTTTTCCAAACCCTTTTTTTAAAACGTTTTTTTTTTTATTTTTTTTAATTTTTTTTTTTTTTTAAATTTTTTTTATTTTAAAACTAATTTCCAAATTCCCATTTTTTTTCAAAAAATTAATTTTTTTTCCCACCCTTTTTTTGGTTTTTTTGGAACCCTTAAAAAAGAGAAAGTATAATTTTAAAAATTTTTTTTTTGGGAAAAAAAGGGGGGGAAAAACAATGTTTAAACAGGAAAGGAAATTTTTTTTTTTTGGTTTTTTTTTTTTTAAAAGGGTACAAACCCGACCCTTGGGGAAGAAAGACTGCCCCTCAAAAAAAGAAAAAAAAAGTTTTTTTTAAAGGTTTTTTTTTGGTTTCCCCCCTTTAAAATAAAGGGAATAAAAAAAAAACAAGGAGGAAAATGCCTTTCCAAAACCTTTTTTTTCATGGGGCCCCCTAAAGGTTTTTTTTTTTTTTTTTTTATTTGTAAAAACACTTTAAAGAAAACCCCGAAAAAACAAACCCGCAAAAAAATTAAATTTTTTTCACGCCCCGGAAATTTTTTTTGCCAAAAATTTGGGAAAAACCCCCTCCCCCCCCCCAAGGAAAAAAAAAATTTAAAAAAAATTCCCCCCAAAAGTTGGTTTTTAATTTTTAAAAATTTTAAAGGGAACAAATTTTTTTTGAACTTTCCCAAACCCCAAACCCGCCGCACTCCCCTTTTGCTGAAAGGGTTTTAAAAAAGAAAAAAGTTTTTAAATTTTTTAATTTTCCCAATTTCCCCGGCAAAATTTATTTAAAATTTAAAAAAAAACACAAAAATTTTTTCATGTTCCCCCTTTGGCAAAATTTTTTTAAAACAAATTTTAAAATTTGGACCAAAATTCCCCAAAAAAAAGGGATTGGCCAAAAATTTTTTTTCAAGCTTGAAGTTAAAACCCATTGGCCCCATTTCTTTTAAAAAAATTCAACAATAGGCCCCTTTTTCCCCTTTTTCTGACCAAAAACGTAAAAAAACAAAAAGGCCTTTAATTTAAATCTTTTTTTTCCTTTTAGCTTTTTTTTTTTTCCCCTTTGGGCAAACCAAAAGTGGGCAAAAAGGGTTAAATTAAAATTTTAAAAACCCTTCCCCCTTGGGGGCTTTCCCAGCCCCGTTTTCTTTCCAAAGACCCCCGATAGCTTTTTATGTAAAAGTGAAAAACAAAAACTTGATTTTTCAGTTTTTTTTTTATCGGGGGTGGGGGGGGGTTTTTGGGGTTCTTCTCACAGGTCCTTCTCTAGATGACGAATGTATAAACAATCCTACAACTGTTGAAGCACTGGCTTAAATTAGTTTCTACTTACTCCTCTAACTTCCTTAAAAAGCTAGTTTTAAATCAGTGGTAGTAGTAGCTTGTATGTGAGCATGAATAAGTGTTAATTGAGTTTAAGATGTTTTTTTAATTGTTTTTCTCTGAGTAACAAACGTCTCAAATTCTTTACTGTTCAAACTTCCTACAGAAGCTTGCTTTAGTGCAAATGTTAACTCTTATGTAAACAGACCAACAAGTAAAAATTATATTTAAACTAGGTTATGTTTGGCTTTGGTCTATGCTAGATGTGGACAAACTCTACAATCTGTGTTGCTGGATGTGTTCCTGAATACTTGATTGCTGCTTGCATCCTTCTTGTTTGGTGTCATGTGTAATTCTTGCAAGTCTTGGAGAGAAACTCTAAGGATATGACTGAGACAAAGCATTTAAAAACAAGTTTTTCCAAGTCATTTTTGAGAATAGTCCAGGTCTCAGATCAACTGAAAAGGATAGGTGAAATGTCAAAGTGCAGAAGAGCTATGAATGTGATTTTGGGCTTCTCTCTGCAGGAACATGAATAATGAAGCTACAGACTTAATTTGATAGTGGATCTGTTCTGCTCTCTCTCACCAGTGAGCCAACAATCTATTGTGAGCACCCTCTTTTTGTCCGCATTGATCTTAAGGCCATAAGACTGAGCAGAGTGGATACTTGATTATTGCAGATTATTCCTGTGTTAATCTTTAAAACTGTCTGTTTATTTAACCATTGTTCATTTTTAGCAGACTGAAAAAACCCTCTATTTTAAAAAGGTTTTGTTAAAAATCACCTAACATTCACTGGTTGTTTATTGATGGTCTTTGGTGAATAAAGCCTAAAGTCCAGAGCTGCCACAGTAGCTGAAGCGTTATTATATTACTTGATGCCAGCTCCAGGTTTCAGGTTCCTCAGCATGGCCAGATATTTGCTGAGCTGCAGTACTTGCAATGGCTTCTAGTGTCAACAAGTCATTTACCAGGATAAGCAAGAGAATTTTCCACAGCAGGCAGCTAAAAGGGCTGGGATAAAATGAGAAATTTCTTCACTCGAGCATGATATTTGACTCATCTCTGCTACAAGCTGAATGCTCATATAAAACAGGACCAAGTAGAGATTTTAACTTGTTCTCTGTTTATTTTCTTTAGAAAGCGGCAAAGATACCAGCAGAGTAGTGAAAGGAGATTACGTCAGAGACATTCACCTGGTAATTATGTAGAAAAAATTAGATTCAGTGCATGATGCCAGTCCAATGAAAAACCCCAAAGGTGTCTTCATTTCCAGATTTTAACTTGCAATTATGTCAGACTGAATTTAATAAAAGCTGATAAGTGATTTCCCAGGAGCGTTTGCTCTTTCTTTTTTGCTCAAATCTCAAAGATTTGTTAAGAAGATAATTCATCAGACATAGACTTATCCAGTCTTCCACAGGATTTGCTTACTTCTGTGAGGTCAAGAGAGACATCTACCAGTGTAAAGTAGACTCTGGAAGTTCTAAAATTGATTTAAACCTTGGTATAACACACCACAGAGCCTAAACTCTGCAATGTCCAAACCAAAGCTAATAAGGATGGCCGACTTGTCCAACTTATTAAGCACAGCACTGGATCAGAGAGACAGTTGATGGCAGAGCTGCTTTCTCTGATAGAGGACAAACACATTTTCTTATCCTGCATAATTTGTCTTTGAGCTTGGGTGTTGGGAAATGTTCAACAACGGACTAATGTCCTCTGTTTTAAGACTTTTTACTCTTAGTATATGGTTTTATTGTTTTTTTGCTGTTTTCCATAATGGGTAATTTTTACCAACCTTGGCACCTTCTATAATTGGGGGATTTAGGCAAAATGTCCAGTACAACTTCTTGTAAATAAAGGTTGTAGTAGTAGTGCAGAGATAAGCAATATTATCAGGTTATATGTGTGTTGCGACAATTCTTGAACCATGATGCACATGTAAGAGGGGTAGCATGATGCACAGTAAGAGGGGTAGCAATGACACAGCAGAATTTTTCAATGTGTAAAAACCCTTTGGATGCCAAGCTTAACTGGTGATCAAATTTTGCATGCCACAATATCTAATGTGAAATATGGCGATGTCAGACCTTTATGTTTCAATGGCATTGTGTATAACTGTTCCACTGAAAAGAAAGTCTGATACACAATAGTGTGACGTGGGTATTAAGGTCTTTCCTGAAGCAATAAGTAAAATTACAATTAATGTCAAAGACGAGAAAGAAAGCTACAGTTATTTAGGTTTCATCATTAGCTGTGCCCAGAATCATCATCTTTTGTATTTTGCTATATTGTAAATGTGAACACTACCACTACCTGCTGCTGCTGCATGGGCCCTGCAGTGTTTTTTTTTTAGAATTTACAATGTAACTTTTTATTTATTTATTTGACAATATTGTCAGAAACTCCAGAAGATTCAGGTGGAGGCCTCAACAATCTCCTGGATCAAAGAATACCTGACAAACAGACCACAGTTTGTGAAACTGAAGTGTTATGTGTCTAACCAGGTAGTCAGCAGCACAGGACCACCACTGGGGACTGTGTTCTCATCATTTCCTTTCATTCTGTATACCTCAGAATTTCAGTACAAGACAGACTTCTTGTCATCTGCAGAAATACTCGGATGATTCTGCAGTCGTGGGGAGGATCAGAGATGGACAAGAAGCTGAGAACAGGGAGCTGGTGGCCCGCATTGTGGCATGGTGTAGAAACAATCATCTCATCTTGAAGGTGAATAATACAAAGGAGATGATTGTAGATTTTAAGAGAAACAAGAGTAGGTCAAACACTATTTCCATCATGGGAGAAGAGGTGGAGGTGGTGGAGTATAAATACCTCAGCCTTCACCTGGGCAAAGTGTTTGCAGGGAGATGCTGCATATCTTCTATAAATCTGTTGGGGAGAGTGTTATCTCTTCTGCCATCATCTGATGGGGTAGCAGGTAAAATAATTCCACCAGATATAATAATACAGCCTTAACACCCAGTCCGGATGTCGTGAGAAAGAACAGATGAAGAGCAGAAAATTAAGATTAACACTTGTTTAATTTGGTAAATAATAAGTCCAATGATTTCCAATGCAAAATTAATTACAAAAAGAATGACACAAAGAAAGAAAGATTTACCAAAGGGCCCTTTGGGAGAGACTCGGTCAGCAGCATCACCGAGCGGTCTGCCTTACCATAAATGTTAAAACGTCTTATACCTTTTACTTCAAAGCTTACTGACTGACCCTCCCCTCCAAGAATTATTATGAAGTCTGTGTCAGCGCTGAAAACTAGCCAACCCCCATGTGAGTACTTTATTATCTATACCATGTCCAAAAGCCGACATTTATTGCTTTACTGCCCATACAGCCGGCATTTACTGCTTACAGCTGCTGGGAACATCATAACCTGGGGTTCACCCTTGCTCCAGCCTGAAGTCTGCTGTGACCTCTGACTTCTCCCACTCAGGCTCACAATACATGTTATTTTAGTTTTATGGTGCGAACTGAGCTAATAGTATGAAAGTAAATGATTTTAATTCTCAACACAGCATTTAAGCTCAACAAGCTAATAGAGAAGGCTGACTCTGTTCTGGGGACTCATTTGTAACATCTGGAGATCATTGTGCAAAGAAGAAATCTTCATTAAATGAAGAACATTATGGAGAACCCTGATCATCCTCTTCATCAGACTGTCGTACAACAACGTAGTGTGTTCAGTCACAGGCTTCTTCAGATCTGCTGTAAGGCAGAGCGCTACAGGAGATCCTTCCTGCCCACAGCCATCAGCATCTACAACAGCTCTTTGAAGAAACCTTTAAAATATGAGCTACAACAATTAATTTCCCTTTGGGATTAATAAAGTATTTTTGTATTGAATTGAATTGAATTGATATAGTGGGATATGTGAGGGTCATGACTAATGAAGGTAGTTGGCTGATTTCATAAAAAGTTCCTACTTGTTAGTAAGAAATCACTAAACATGGGGAAGTAACACCAGCCTAAGGGTGGCTTAACCAAATGGAAGGGAGGTTAATGATGGTGAATATTGGTGTTTCGCCAGCTATGTTGACTGATCTTTAGTTTGTGTTGTAATAGGCGAACAGGTAGGTTAGCTGTGGTATAGTAAGTAGAGTAGGTGTGTAGGACGTAAGCAAGCAGCCACAAAGTGGTCAGAGAATGATGAAGTATGATGCTTCGGCGAAGGCAGGAGGACAGTTGTGGGTGTATTATTTTAGAACCCAAGGAAACAAGGATTCAGTAACAAAATAATCTCAGCATGATGAAAAAGGTGGGCTGGGTTACTGCAATCAAGATGCACATCTGGCATTGGATGCCGGTCTTTCTGGTTCTTTTTAATTGTGGCTTGATGACCTAATGGTTTGCAAGTGGATAGGCAGTAAATGTTGATATTTTGGCAACAGTTGTTTGGCCTCTTATCAGATGTTTTTTTTGCATACTGAGAGAGCCTAAAATAGGCCATAATATGGTTTAAAATGAACCAGTAAAAGAAATGAAAGTCTTACTAAGAATTTTTTGTTTGAGAAGTCCTTCATGTGTTTGAATGATAATTTTCAGCAAGTAATACTTCAGCAATGAATACTTTGTCATATGTTTTCAAACAACTTCATCTACAGCTGTAAGTGTGAATTAGAAAGGAAAGGGAGTATTATTTTACCTGGACTCAGGGCCAGACAGGTGTTCTTCAGCATTTTAATATTTGCTGGTTTTAATGATGACTACTTTCACTATGTCATTAATGCTACAGGGTTCTAGAATACCTGCAATTTATGAAAGAGAGAAAATTAAATTTTCTCCTTGAACCGCCACCTTAACATGGTGGAGGGGTTTGAGTGCCCGAATGATCCTAGAGGCTATATTGTCTGGGGCTTAAATACCTCTGGTAGGGTCTCCCATGGCAAACAGGCTCTAGGTGACGGGTCAGACAAAGAGCGGTTCAAGACACCCTCATGAGGACTATACAATCGAGGTACGTGACGTCGCCCGGTATGGCGGAGCTGGGGTCCCACCCTGGAGACAGGCCTGGGGTACCCGGCCTTCTTGGGGTCCCTGTCGGGGTTGCTGGATACTGCCCCTCCCGGGGACTCCATTATTCTGCTAGGGGACTTCAACGCCCTCGTGGGAAACGACAGTGACACCAGGAGAGGCGTGATCGGGAGGAATGGCCTCCCCGATCTGAATCCGAGTGGTGTTTCGTTATTGGACTTCTGTGCTAGTCGCGTGTTAGGGTTTGAAAACTTTTGTATTGTTTATCACTCTTCCTTCCCAGGGAGAGGAGTGAGTTATGCTACTATCAGCAACATCTGGGGGCTGCTTGTACCAGTCCCCACTCCCTCTCTGTTTAAAAGCAAAACACATGCACCCTAACCCTTCTGACCCCCCCCCACACACACACAGACACACATACACCCCCTAAATGCTTGGAATGTCTGTTGAACTGTGTGTGTGAACCACATATATAAATAAAGAGAGATGGTGCAAACACTTTGTAGTTGCACCGCAGAGTGGGCTACCATCTTGCTGCAAGATTAACAGAGACTCATGTATCGTTCCTTCTGAGCTTGACTATTTGATAAATTAATACCTAACATCACGGATTGTCCATAATGAACACCATGTTCAAGCATAAGGGTGTCCATCAGTGCACTTGGCACCAGGACACCTTAGGCAGAAGGTCGATGATCGACTTTGCTGTCGTATCGTCAGACCTTCGGCCGCATGTTTTGTACACTTGGGTGAAGAGAGGGGCTGAGCTGTCAACTGATCACCACGTGGTGGTGAGTTGGATCCGCTGGAAGAGGAGAAAGCCGGACAGACTTGGCAGGCCCAAGCGAATAGTGAGGATGTGCTGGGAACGTCTGGCAGAGCCCTCGGCCAGGGATGTATTCAACTACTACCTCCGGGAGAGCTTTTACCAGATTCCAGGGGATGTTGGAGACATAGAGCCCGAGTGGACCATGTTCTCTGCATCTATTGTCGATGCTGCTGCCCGTAGCTGCGGCAGTAAGGTCTGCGGTGTCTGTCACGGCGGCAATCCCCGAACCCGGTGGTGGACACCGGCAGTAAGGGATTCTGTCAAGCTGAAGAAGGAGTCCTATTGGCTGTGGTTGTCTTGTGGGACTCCTGAGGCGGCTGACTGGTACCGTGAGGCCAAGCATGCTGCGGCCTGAGCTGTGGCAGAGGCAAAAACCCCGTCCTGGGAGGAGTTCGGTGAGGCCATGGAGAAGGACTACCGGTTGGCCTCAAAGACCTCGAAGGAGGGGGAAGCAGTGCTTCGCCAACACTGTTTACAGGTTGGGGGGCTGCTGACCTTGACTGGGGACATTATCGGGCGGTGGAAGGAGTACTTCGAGGATCTCCTCAATCCTGCCATCATGCATTCCCTGGTGGAAACATAGGCTTGGGACTCGGGGTTAGACTTTTTCATCACTCAGGCTGAAGTAACAGAGGTGGTTAAAAAGCTCTGTGGTGGCTGGGCTTTGGTGGTGGATGAGATCCGCTCTGAGTACCTCAAGTCTCCGGATGTTGTAAAGCTGTCATGGTTGACACACCTCTTCAACATTGCGTGGCGGTCGGGGACAGTGCCTCTGGACTGGCAGACTGGGGTGGTGGTCCCCCTTCATAAGAAGGGTGAGCGGAGAGTGTGTTCCAACTACAGGGGGATCACCCTCCTCAGCCTCCCTGGTAAGGCCTACGCCAGGGTATTGGAGAGGAGAGTCTGGCCGATAGTCGAACCTCGGCTTCAGGAGGAGCAGTGTGGTTTTCGTCCTGGCCGTGGAACACTGGACCAGCTCTATACCCTCTACAGGGTACTCGAGGGTTCATGGGAGTTTGCTCAACCAGTCCACATGTGTTTTGTGGACCTAGAGAAGGCATTCAACTGTGTCCATTGTGGTGCCCTGTGGGGGGTGCTCCAGGAGTATGGAATCGGGGGCCCTTTATTAGGGGTCGTCTCTGTACAAGCGGAGCAGGAGTTTGGTCCGCATTGCCGGCACTAAGTCGGACCTGTTCCCGGTGCATGTTGGACTCTGGCAGGGCTTCCCTTTGTCGCCGGTCCTGTTCATAACTTTTATGGACAGGATTTCTAGGCGCAGCCAAGGGCCGGAGGGGGTCTGGTTTGGGGACCAGTGGATTTCGTCTCTTCTTTTTGCAGATGACGTGGTCCTGCTGGCCCCCTCTAGCCAAGACCTACAGCAGGTGCTGGGGCGGTTCGCAGCTAAGTGTGAAGCGGCTGGGATGAAGATCAGCTCCTCCAAGTCCGAGGCCATGGTTCTCGACCGGAAAAGGGTGGCTTGTCCTCATCAGGTGGCAGGGGAGTTCCTACCTCAAAGGGAGGAGTTCAAGTATCTCGGGGTCTTGTTCACGAGTGAGGGAAGAATGGAGTGGGAGATCGACAGACGGATCAGTGCGGCTGCCGCAGTAATGGGGGCACTGTGCTGGTCCATTGTGGTGAAGAGAGAGCTAAGCCGAAAAGCGAAGCTCTTGATTTATTGGTTGGTCTACGTTCCTACCCTCACCTATGGCCATGAACTTTGGGTCATGACCGAAAGAGATCCCGGATACAAGCGGCTGAAATGAGCTTACTCCGTAGCGTGGCCGGGCACTCCCTTAGAGATAGGGTGAGGAGCTCGGCCATCCGGGAGGGGCTCGGAGTAGAGCCGCTGCTCCTCCACATCGAGAGGAGCCAGTTGAGGTGGCTCGGGCATCTATACCGGATGCCTCCTGGACGTCTTCCTCGGGAGGTGTTCCAGGCACGTCCAACCAGGAGGAGGCCCAGGGGACGGCCCAGGACACGCTGGAGGGACTATGTCTCTCAGCTGGCCTGGGAACGCCTTGGGCTCCCCCTGGAGGAGCTGGAGGAGGTGCCTGGGGAGAGGGACGTCTGGGCATCTCTGCTGAGTCTGCTGCCCCCGCGACCCGGTCCCAGATAAAGTGGAAGACGACAAGTACAAGTACAAGAAAATCAATTTTGAGACAAGCTGATAAAAGTCTTGTGCACCAACTGTCATTAGCATACACCGTCTCTCCCTCTTTCTCAGGAATCCTACTGATAATTACTTCCTCTGTCACACATTGGCTCAGTCATAGTTAGACTGACGGTAACATCTGGGTAGTATCCCCAACTCCTTTTGTCCACTTGTGTCACAGAACTGCTTGTATGCTTAATACTTTTACTGGTTTGATATATTTGATGCATAACCTGTAACATTTACAATGACATGCAAAAATATCGACACCTCTTGAACTTTTTCACCATCTCAAACATTGCAACCACAACTCCAGTGTATTACATTAAAATGTACATAAACTAACACAAAGTAGTGTATAACTGTGATGTGGAAAAACATTTTTTACAAATAAAAATCTAAAGGTTGTGGTGTTGTCAGACCCATGCTTTGTACAAATCCCCTCTTACAGCAATTACATCTGCAAGATATGTTAGGCATGTCTCTGTCCGCTCGGCTCTTCTAGAGACTCAAATTTCTGCCCATTCTGCTTTGCAAAACAGTTCAAGTTTAGTCAGATTGGATGGTGAGCATCTGTGAACTTCAACTCAAGTCTTGCCACAGTTTCTCAATTGGATTTTGGTCTGAATTTTGATTGGGCTATTAAAACAAATGAATATGCTTTGATCTAAACCATTTCAATGTGTCTCTGGATGCATGTTTAGGGCTTTTGTTCTGTTGAAAGGTGAACCTTTGCCCAGGTCTCAGTTTCTTTGCAGTTTCTAACAGGTCTCTGTCCAGTAAAGGTCTACATTTACTCCGTCCATCTTCCCATCAGCGTTTCCCTTCTCCTTATAACAAAAATCCTCCCCACCGCATGACCCTGCCACCATCACGTTTAAACATAGGGATGGTGTGTTCATGGTTTTGATTTTCTGCCCAGCAGTGTTTTGTATCCTGGCCAAAAACATTAATCTTATCTGACCAAAACACTTTTTTATTTTGGATGTGTAATGGCAAAAATGTTTTATGACCGGATTGAACTTTGCTTTCCATAATCTTATGACTGTGAATGCATCATACTGTTATGTCTTTATTATTTTTACATTTACTGTCCAACACTGAAGGTCATTTGCCGGAGCTGAGCTTTACAGCTGTATTGGAGAAAGATAAAAACAGTCTATTCTCTCACTAACTTACTGAGAAGTTACTTTCTCACCCCTTTGTCCTTTAGAATAAAAGAACTATGCAAAACTTTGCAAAACATAGCAACACTCTGATGGATACTTTGCTCGCATCTTGAGTGATCTTCATCATAACAGTGCTTTGATAATCTAATTTTTCAGCAACAGTTGTCAGAGTAAAGTTGCAAATAAAATAAAAAATGTTGGTTTTATTTACTGTATTTTTCAAATTCCATCATCTTCTTTAATTTTACAGTTATGCACTACTTTGTGTTGTTCTGTCTCATAAAATTCAAATAAAATACAGAAAAATTTGTCGTAATGTGACAAAATGTGGAACAGTTTAGGGTTATTTTTGCCAGGAAATTAAATAAATCTGTTACTTAAGAATTGATGAATACATAACCAGCAGTGACAGGACTGCAAACATCGGACTGGCATTTATCAGAAAACCTGACTTCAAATGAATGTCATGCTGTTTGATGAGGAAATAAGCTACTCCGTTTGTGATAACTTTACAGAGTTATATATGTTGTTTTAAATACACCAAACTTCATAAAACCTATTGAACTTAAATACAAACTCTATATTTCCCCTGTTTCTGGGCTCTCTACTGAGAACTTTCACATGTCTCACACTGCGTACCAAGATAGAGTGAGATCTTGTTCCTGTCTGCAATCTCGACTCCCTCTCTTTGTCAGCTCCTGGCAGCCATCATTTTAAAGTGCAATCGATGCATCCAGCATCCTCTCAGTTCACCTTCAGTTTTCCTCAGATTCAGCGCAGTAAGTCACTGTTTTTTCACTCATTAACAACCCTCTTCAAGATTTCATCTGTTTGCATCTTCTGCTCTTATGTGTTTGTCGTTTCCCATCAACAAAACTGTCCTTTGAGACCTGTCTCTCTCTCTTTTGCTTGAAGACATGATTACCTACATGGAAAATTTGCAGGAAGCTTACATCCCTCTGACTTTTCCCCCTGTTGTGCAGACCGCATCAAATCATTTGTTCGATAAATCCCTGTGGCCTGCTCTCTGATCATATTTCCAGAGTGAAAATCAAGAAAGTGTACAGTTGAAAGTCATGGATGCCTCATTTGCCAAACCAATTCGCAGAGCCCTGACTCTGCAGATATTCAAACTCGTTCATATTTTCTTCTCTCGAGTGCAGTAGTCAGCACATTCGGGCTTGCAGAGAGAAGAAAAACACAACAAAAGCAGAGAGACGACAGCATGTAGCCACAGCGTGGCTCCATCGAGGAAAGGGAGCTGTTTTAAGCGTGTTGCCCTCATTCTGTTGCAGCGAGCGATGCATTCTGTTACAATGTGAGTTTTGAATCTCTCCCTCATCTATGTACTGAGCCACAGTTTGATGGTAATTTTTTGCATCTTTTCTGTCAAAAAAAATTCCAATAAATACAATAAGGTTTGTGGTTGTAGTGTAATAATATGTGAAAAAATTCAAGAGTCAAGGTTGCAGGGTTGTCATATAAATTGATGCTTTGAACTCAACAGCTGATTCTCTAATTCTCTGATCTCATCAAAACAGCTGGTAACTGCAGCCGTCATACATGACAAGTTGGACAAACGATGTCATTTATCAAATAAGAGTGGAGATAAATGGAATCAGAGCCATTTAAATGCTGCTCTATCAGGGAGTTACCAAGCAGTGATGATCGTAATGTTCTTGTCTTTTCCCGTTTTCCGAGTTGAGATGACAAAAAGATCACGTTAATGAATTCCTCCTACGTGCTGCTATAATGTGGTGTCATCTGTTTCGGTGATATTGCCTTTCTGACAACGGCCCCCATCAGGCCGTGGACAAATCTCCCTGACATGTCGCGAGGATCTAATGATGTTCCTCTTCCTCAGCAGCTGTCGTCTCACATTCTCTTGCTCAAAACGTGATTGATTGTATCTTTTTTCACAGGTTCAATTGAGTATTTAAAGGTCAAACCATGTTCTCCAGAGAGCACGAATTGCATAAATGATTGCTAAATGTCAAAGCCAACTGATCAGACTTTCTAATCAGCCAATATGAATCTTGATAGTCAGTCCATCTTTTAGAGTTTAATAAAATATTTTCAGTAAGTCCTAACCTTCATTCTTCCCAGACTACTTATTCATCTTAGACATCATTTCCATTTATATTTCATTAAAACTGATGAAATCCAAACAGTGAATTATTTAAGGTTGTCAAGTACACTTTTTCACTCCTTCACCTAGGTGGAATTGCATCATTCATAACCAAGCAGCTGTTATGGAGTGTTATTCCTGTGCTATGGTAACGGGACGCGGCTGTGTTTGGAGCAGAGAACATCAAACATCACTCTGAAGAAATTGACATAGTTCTACATTTGGAAACTGTTCTTTTAATTTTGAACGTACTAATGCAGCATGAAGGCATAATTCATAACTGTAGAAAAGAAATATCTACAGTACGTACAGTAATATAAAAACATACTTGCCTCCTTACTTTCTTTGGTTTTTGATTTTTTTGTCACACTGTGTTTTAAATCATCATGTTCAAATCATCAAACAAATATCCTGAGTAAATTCCAATGGTTTCTGTTTTCAGAAAAAATAAAAATGGCCCCCATGTGAAGAGTAATTGCACGGTAAACCTAGAAAGTTGAGCCTTGGCAGCAACAATTACCATCAAGTGTTTGAAGTAACTGGCAATGAGTCTTTTACATCACTTTAGGGAAATTGTGGCCCACATTTCTTTCCACAATTGTTTTGGTTCAGATGCATTTGAGGGTTTTCAAGCATTAAACAGCAAGCATTACATCTTAAGAGGTTGGATTGTTTTCTCCTATTCTTGCAAATAGCTAACGATGGTTAAGGCTGGATGGAGAGTGGGTGTGTCCTCAGTTGTTTTTTTGGTGTGGACTTTGACTGGGCCATGTATCATATGCAGATGCTCTGACTCGAATCCTTCCACTATAGCTCTGGGTGTATGCTTCACATTGCAGTTGTCTTGGAAGGTGAGCCTTCACTCCAATCAAGTCTTTTGCAACCTCTAACAAGTTTTCTTAAATGTTTTTGAACTTCCCATCAGCTCTGACCAGCTTTCCTGTTCCTGTTGAAGTAAAACCTTTCCAGAGCGTGATGCATCATTTTCCACCATGGGGAATGAATGAGTGATATGCTTTCTTCTTGCATTTTTCTTTTAAAGGCCAGATCTGTTGAGTGCACAATTCAAATTTACACAGCAAATTTCCTCGTTGAAGCCTGTAGTTGCTACTACAAAACTGTTTAAATTGCATAAATGTTTTTGGAAAAGCACTGTACTTACTGTAGCTCTCTACCTGCACTTTCATTAGCTTCTGGAAAAGTAACAATGTGATATAATTTATACATCCTACTACCACAGTCTGAAGGATCTAATAAAGTTTTTATTACTCCCACAAACCAAATTTCTGATTTAAATGCCATGCATGACTCTTGAAGCTGGAAAGGTCTGCTAGATATGGTTTTTTTTTCGATATTATCATATAATATGAAGAAGTGCAAAACAAAAAGAAAGTAAAAGAGAGTGAGCTGCTCTCATAAATGCAGATGACAGCCAAGCAGTAGACAAGTGTTGCCGTTAGCCCATGAAATACCCTGAGAACAAAAGCATGAGCATCCATCAGGCTGCCATTGAACAGAGCTCCCCTGGGGAGCCATGGCAAACAGGCCTCTCCTCTCTCCGTCTCTGCGCAGAGCTCACTACGGAATAAGGATAAGCCCTCCTTGCTCTTCTACTGTGTATGCAGAGAAAACAATTACATCTCTTTCTTGTTGTGAGGAAATAGTGGGAAAGATTTCGTTGGTATTCGGCTGCCACATGATGATGCTGTGTTAAGAGAGACAAAGAATGTAACTCTGACCTTGCTGCCATTGATTTCTACAGCTCTGTCATGTTTCGTGACAGCGAGATACGGTACATCCATGACACAGTGTCGCAGGCTAATTGTAGATTTGGATCTCGAACATGACCGAATGACACTTGAGGCTAGGAATACTAATTAAGCAAGCAAGTGGGGTTTGTGCAGAAAGTGTTTGAGCAGCATTCAGCATTGAGCAGCTGCTTGGAAGTGTGTTTGTTTATGTAATGAATAAGTCATGAATGGTGAATTATCTGGGTGGTTACACTGAAAAAGCAGTGTGGAGGCTATGGGATAGCAGTTGAGGGAATACGGGATCTTTGGACTTCTTATTCCAATACCTAATGAACAAGTAGTCAATTCTTAAGATGAACATTCAAGTTAGATATACTAAAAAGCCATATTTATCGATGAAATAATGTGAACATGAAAGGGCATATATCATCATTTTTACAATTGTTGCCATTACAGTTGTGTTGGAGTAGTATGTAGTGGGGGCTTCATTGATTTCCATGTTGAATGTCGACAAATAAATAAATCAGCATAATAAAAAAAACAAGCACAAGGCAGCTGGAAGCTCAGTAAAAAGTTGCTCAAGAGTAATCACGTTGCACATAATGTCATCTCAAGAATAAAGTAGTAAATAAAGGTCTCCAGCTCAAATGTGAGATCACAAGGTCAAGATT
The DNA here is from genome assembly GCA_036173005.1 of Crenichthys baileyi. NCBI lineage: Eukaryota > Metazoa > Chordata > Actinopteri > Cyprinodontiformes > Goodeidae > Crenichthys > Crenichthys baileyi. Next base: position 190,022 of record JAHHUM010001483.1, read on the forward strand.
TACAGTGGAAAATAGATGTTTGCATAAACTGTTTAAAGGACACAAAACCTTTTGTTTTAAGGAAAATCAGACTACACCTTTCCTATTTTAGGCCAGTTAGGATTACCAAAATTATTATTTGATAATTGGCAAAATAATGAGGAAGAAATTTAGAGACTTTTAATAACTTTCAACAAATTAAAAAGTGTGCATACTTTAAGATGACTTAAACAATTTGAGAAAGCCTGGTTGAATATGTCATGACTTAGAATGCTATTGACAGGTTAATTCGAAACATATAAGTTAAGCAGAGGCATATCTGTGGGTGTATTTTAAGGCAACACCTCAAACACACTGCTTGCTTGTGTGAAAAATAAACATATATATATATTTCAGAGAGAATTGTTTAACTCTAAAACTGGTTTATTCTTGGGTAAAATTTCCAGATGCTGTTGAATTTAATGTAAGTACAAATAGCAGAGCAATGTTCAGACATCATACCACTCAGGAAAAAGACAAGTTGTCTTTCTTATTGACAATGCATAACGCATTCATGAGTTGAGCTTCCATTTTTTGAGAACATTATACTCAACTATACTGTTTTTTTTCACGTTAGAAACATGAAGAGAGCCTAAGAGCTCATCTTGATGTTATTCAATGCTGTCTATTTGTAGGTGAACAGCAGAATGAGACATGATTCAGCGGCAAAATTTAGATATTTCTTGCAGAAAGAGCTGGAGCATTTTCCCTCGTGTCGAGTACTGAGTGACTGTGTGTCTGAATGTGTGTGTGTGTGTGTGTGTGTGTGTGTGTGTGTGTTTATGTGTGTGTGCTGACCTGCACAAGATCTACATTTAGGGGGGCAGCTGTTCCACACAGCGTCTACCATTGCTTTAAATTTGAATTTGCACCCTTTGGCTCAGTTTTATATGACACAGTAACTGAAGGATCAAGCTACAACCCTTAAAACAAACACATTAAAATGAGGTTTTCTTTGTACTCAAGGTTTTTATTTGTGGGTGAGGGAACCAGCAAAGATGCCCAGAGAAATGCAGCTCACACAAGTAAGTAGGCCAAGTAACAATTAATTTTCTTATGATTGTTGATTTTAATAAGGATTTTTAGAAACATTGAGGTGTTTCTCCCGAATTATATATCAGGCACCTATATTTAATTTTGATGTTTATTTGCTGTATAATTATTTAAAAAGTGCAGTTTGTGAGCACTTCTGCTTCTTTTTCAAAGACAACTTTAACTTTTAGTAGGGCATATGTTAGGTATTCAGTGTTAGTCCGGGTTCTTGACTGGTTCATTGGCGCAATAAAAGTTTAAAGGGTAAAATAAAATAAAAAACACAAAGCCAAAAGTTTAAAAGTGAACGCTAAAAGTGAACGCTATTACGTTTTATGGAATATTTAAAATATCAGACCTAATATCAGACTACTGGCAAGAAAATTTATAAATGAACTAATTCATTTTAGAGCTTTAAATTTAGTACAGAATATTTTGATTGTTTAGGAATTACTTTATTTTAAATGAAAACTAATGCTTGTTCAGAGTAAGCATGATTTGGTCTGATAGAGTACATATAAAATCTATACTAAAAAATACATTTATTTAATTCTACCATTTGGTCTGTACTTTCCAAAGAAGTTTTTTTGTACTAGAACAGTGTGTTCACTTTGTGAATTTTTATAGGCTTTGAAAAACAACAGAAAGGCAGATTTTTGTTCATAAAAAGTATTCTATAAATAATGTTTAATAGATTGCTTTAATAGATTTAGCTCCCACTCTGCATGGTGTTTCCATGTCAAACAAGACTGCAGCGTATAGAAAAGGTTACAGGTTTAAACTGTATGGTAACAGACGGATCACCAGTCAATCATCCAATGAGTGCATGAGCAAAAAAATTGAAACTTACCTTTTGGATAATTCACAAAGGGGAAAAACTTCAAGGTGCTTAAAATCTAAATCTATCTTGGGCACAACTACACAGTTAGAGGGGGCTTAGTGAAAGTTCAGTCAGATAGAGAGCATCATAAAATAATCATTCCTCTCCTCTAATATGAAAAAGCAAAGCCCTCCTTTGGCTTGCATCATACAGTTAGCCAGGCTAAAGTCTTCCTACTGCTTCTCACCCACACCTTCTCAGGAATTAATAAAAATTCAATATGCTTTTTTAATACCTTAAACAACTCAATAAGTGGCTTTTCTCAATGTGGTTATTTGTGATGTTGAAAATGTGAAGAGTTTTCAAAGTTTGAACTTTAAAATGGTATTTGCTGTTTAAATTGGAAAGTATAGCTTAGAAATGTTTGAAATAGATGAGATGGTGTGAATTGCCTTTTAGACCCTAAATTTGGCTTGTTGCCTGTGGAAATCACAGAACTGAAATGCATAAACAAATTGAGCGAGGTACATATAAACATTGGCCAACAGCTGCTGCCTCGGTGGTCCTCAGTAATTAGTGATTTAAAAAGATCACCTGTGTCAACTTTGATTCCTCCAAAGATTATTTCTCATGCCATCTGTGCTATGCTTTCCGGCTCTGAAAGTGGAGCATGCTGACCTTTTCAAGACTTCATGCTGTCACAGATCAGTGAAAAGGGAATTCTTAAAGAACAGTGTGCATTTCCACATCATTATCCAACATACGTGACACCTTAAACTTGGCATCATTTTTTTTTTCCTAAGACCAAGTTGGTTCCACTGCAGAAAACTACTGTAAAACTCTTACTGATCAATAATGATTAAATAGAAAAAAACACCGAAAAGGCTGAAAACCTTCCCTGTATTCATTTTAAAGACTAGCCCCTTTTCCATTTTGATAAAAATTTACCCGGGTAATTTCACTTTCCCGGGGTTTACTGGCAGGGGTAAATGGTCCTGCTCTGGATTAGGTCTTTCTAGATTTCCCCAGGACTGCTAAAGGGGCGGGGTTGTGCGCAGAGAGCCATGGCACCAGCAGATACAGTAATGGATCAGGTAATTGTACAAATGTATTGTTTTTATCCCATTAATTTGTCACAAAAAGTCGTTTTAGGATGTTTGTATACCTGAAAGTTGAATTTAAAACTTCATCTGTGCAGTCAGTTCATCAAGAGGCTACTTTGAAATGTTTTTTTCTGACTTTTCAGAGCAGCAGAGCTCCTACGAAACACTTTATATTCATTTTCCGTCAGCACAAACAGATAACAGGTAGTGGGAAATCCCAGAGTGCCAGGCAGTTAGTGGGGAAGTCCCAGTCCATCCGCCTGGTTATCTTAGCTTAGCAGCCAGACCTGCCTGTAAGCGGTATGTGGTGAATAACTGCAAGTACCAGGATATAAAGCAGACAATTGTAAGGCAGAAAGTTTTCACATTTTGAGTTAATTGGCAATAGCTGGCATTAACTATAACCGTTATTATTATAACCGTAAGACAAATATTTTAATCCACTACAGAACACAGAAAATTTTTGTTCTACATAAAAAAATACACATTTCCCTAAGATTGTCTTTTCCTGTAAACCTAACTTAGTTAGAGTGTGAATTCTCCATTATTTTTTTGTTTTTCTTAGTTTTATGCAGACAGCTGTGCAGGAGAAGAGACCACAGTTCCAGGTTAGGATGTCATTTCCCAGAAGCTCCGTGATCCTCTTTACCCTCGTGTCCTGCCATCGTCTGCTCCACTGTCTATGCATCTTTTACTTCAGTTCCAGAAACAAAACAAATAACAGAAGCAAAGTTTGGGCGGGCGAACCAGCGGTCATTCCGTTCGGACACAGATTCCAGGTGGGCGACCCGGCGGTCGTCCCGTTCGGGCACAGAGTCCAGGGGGGCGACCGGGCCGTCGTCCCGTGCGGGCACAGAGACCAGGCAGGCGACCAGGAGGCCGTCCCGTGCGGGCGCAGAGTCCAGGGGGGCGACCCCGCGGTCGTCCCGTTCGGGCACAGAGTCCAGGCAGGCAACCAGGAGGTCGTCAAGTGCGGGCACAGAGTCCAGAGGGGCGACCCGGCGGTCGTCCCGTTCGGGCACAGAGTCCAGGCAGGCGACCAGGAGGCCGTCCCGTGCAGGCACAGAGTTCAACTGGGATCCAGAACCCATAACTCAAGGACCTGCGCGGCTGACGACATCGGAGAAGACCTGGAGGCTGGCAGAGACTTGGAGATCTGGGCAGCCTGCGGCGGCTGAGCAGGAGTCTGGGCGGCCTGCGGCAGCTGAGCAGGAATCTGGGTGGCCTGCGGCAGCTAAGCAGGAGTCTGGTCTGAAGCAGATGCTGAAGCATCTGGCTGACCTCCAGCGCAGACTGAAGCAGGAACTGAGGCAACCAGAAGACCCTCAGTGGCGTGAGCAGGAGCTGAGGCGTCACCAAGACCCTCAGTGGCGTGAGCAGGAGCTGAGGCGTCGCCGAGACCCTCAGTGGCAGGAGCAGGTGCTGAAGCATCTGGCTGACCTCCAGAAGTATGGAGGAGCTCAGAGAGGAAGCCACAAAGAAACCCAAGAAGGAATTCTGGAGCAGGAGCCGAGGCGTCGGCCGGACCCCCCATGACTGGAGCTGTGGAGTACCTCTTACGACGTCCTCTGCTGCGCCTGGAGGAGGTTGAGGCAGACTTGGGCTCTGCAGCAGCACTCTGGAGACCTGACGTGGGCTGAACTGCAGCAGTGCTCAGGAGACCGGACGTGAGCTGAACTACAGCAGCGCTCTGGAGACCTGACGTGGGCTGAACTACCGCAGCCTCCTGGAGACGTGGCGTGGGCTGAGCTGCATCACCGCTCTTGAGGTCTGAGGTGGATGAAGGTGGGTGGCAGTAAAACTGCCTTACTGCTGCCTCGTAATCCTCCTCCATCTCCCTCAACTGCTCCTTCAGCTGAGGAGAAGGATGGAGGAGACTTATTATCCTGAAACTATTGATCTGACCAGCAAAAAACCTCAACTGCTTCTCTAGCTCGTCTGGTGTTGTCACAGAAACCTGGGCTGGAGCGAGCAAAGACGGCATGGGCAGATCCACAGTGAGCCTGGGAGACATTGCTGGGGCAGACAAAGGCGCAGGAAACAACATTGCAGCTGTCCCAGCAGCGGACATGGGAGCCTCCTCCTCGCCGGCTGAAAGGCTGTAAATCACTCCATGGTGGGAGGAAGATGCCAGCTTTGCTTCCAAGAAAGGAGAGGAAAAGAGGAATGGCGACTAAGGGGACCTGTCCCCAGTCATGGTTTTGCCAACCTGGAACCATCATAAGCCAACTGCAGCACAGACAGATCTGCAGAATGGTGCTGCGTCTTCTCCACCTCCTGAGATAGGTAGATGAAGAGGTCCAGGGAGCTTGCCTGCCATTTGTCCGCAAGGTCTGAATTAGGTGGAAACATTCTGTCAGGGGCAGTGTAGCGGAGGACCCCAGAATGCAGACGGGCAGGAAGCATTGGTGGTGAGTAAACTGATTTAATAAATAAAACTAACTTTAGCATGTGGTGACAGAAGCAGACATGGACAGGCATGCATGAATCATGGCAGACTTGGCAAAACAGGCTTGGCATGAGCAGAGCGATAAAAGAGTGAACTGAACTGTAATGTTTCTGCGAGAAATGAACAGAATGAAGATTTATAAATGGAGCATGATACAGGTGAAAAACAAAACTGATTAACATGGTGCAGGTGGACCAAATAAAGCTAATTGCAAACAGACAGGAGAGAACAAAACGTGGCTGGAGCAAAACAAAAATTCAAGGATACAAACTAATCAGGAAAACATAATGTACAGAACATGAACTAGAAAACAATAATAAGAAACTAAAGCACAGCCAGAAAAAATAGAAAACAGAAACAATATCCAAAACAATAACTGGAAATAAGAATAACTAGAACCCAAACAAAAACCCAAATATCCTCAATTCATGAGAAATTGTTACTAAAACACGTTTCTGTAGTTATTTGATATGAGTTTGTGTTAATCAGTGTTGTTGTGTTAACACGAAGTGTGTTAATCAGTGTTTAGTATTTTAGTTATAAAGCAACAACTCTCGCCAGATGCAAGTTGGTAAAAAATTAAATGTAAAATAATGATTTAAACTTTTCCTGCTTATTGATCCAGTGCAACTTATTGAATAATGGAATGAATTAATCAACAGTAGAACTCTAAAGCTTCTAATCATTTATCAGTTGAAACAAAATAAAAAAAGGATTCATTAGCTAATAGTCTTGTAAACGCAGTAAATGAGTAATGTCATCTGTTGGACGGAAGGTGTTGTGCAGGTTTCTTCACAACTTCCCCATATGCCATTAGGCTGATGCCTACTGATGTATGTCCATTCCTTTTCTGACCAATGGAAACAGAATGTACACAATTCCCCGGGATTCTTTACCCAGGTAAAACAAATCCTGGGGCTTTCAGTGGAAAAGGGGCTAATGATTTCATGTTGAATTTTTCAGTGTCAAATGTACTTTAGCTCCTGGAACTACATAGGAATGCCACAGTTGTTCAAGAATGGTTGCTTTCATGAGTCACATAAATCTGCAAACTTTGAACTTCTCCATTCATCAGTTGTCCTATTTTTATCAGACCAGGTCCAGCAACTAAACTCAGACATTCGTTAACCCATTGTCACTCTCCACATTATTCTGGGCAACCACAATGTATTCCCAGGACAGTTGGGATATCTTGTTCCTACAGCAAGTTCTGTACCTGCTCCTCCTAGTGGGACAAACTCATAAAACCTCTAAACTCTGGAATCCAGATGGTTAAACCAATTCACGAGATTCTTTTGATGTTAGATGTAGAAATGGCTCTACTCCAAGCTCGCCCATCCACGACTGACTGAGCATTTCAGCAGCTGACTTTCATATCTTGTGACTATGGGTGATGGTTGGAATGCAGTTTGACTGATAAATCAAGAGCTTTGCTTTTTGACTCAGCTCTTTTATTACTAAAAATGACTATAGTAGCTTTTCTTCAGTACAGCAGATGAGACCCCAAAGTGCCCGCTTCATTCTCACATCACTTGTGAACAATTCACCAAGACACTGGAACTTCTCCACCTGAGACAGAGACTGAACTCTGACCCAGAGGCAGCAATTCACCTTTTTCCGTTTTAGAACTGCTGCCTCAGACTTAAGGCCTTGACATACACAGCAAAAACTGAAAACTGCTCCTTCTCCCAGAGCTAAGAAAGATGAAAAGGATGACCTGATTCAGGACTTCTCTCTGTCTGTTTTAGAAAACATAACGGGGGCTGTGCTTAAAGCTGAAAAGTGGAAATGTTGTAATTCCTACTTTTTGACTGGTGTAGACATTCCCTGGGGTACTACTCTTGAGTTTCTTGAGTATGAAATGTGCTGGCGAGAATAAACTTGGCTGTTGTCCCTACCACCTCGAGTAAAACTGATTTCTTAAGCAGAACAAATATATGGGTTCTTGCATATTATGAAAAGATTTTTAGACGAGCTAATGCTCAACTGCTTCACACTTTGATAAACTTGAAATTGCTTAAAACAGGGAGATTATTAGGTCACAATCTTGTACACATTCACTGTCACCAAACTGTGAGACCTCTGTGAAAATTCTTTACAACTATAACCACAAGAGAAATTTCCTTCCTGCATATGCAGGAAGTTGTTTCTTTGTCCACACCTGTGGGGTCATCACTTACAAACACTGAGTGTACACTGAGGCTGCAATATATTAGGAAATCATGCAATGGTAATGTTAATGTTCATCGTTATGGTAATGGTGTGATAAATCCCATCTGGTTTCATGCCTCTTGGCCACAATCATCTGTGTTAGGTGTAGGCATTTACTACAGCCAATAAATATTACATTCAAAACAGTCCTTTGAAACATGTATTTTATGTACACTGATAATTTAATATTTTTTCAATATATTCCGCAAACCTATGACACCTGTGTTCTTTGAGTAGGCTCTGGTAAAAAAATGTATTCGCGCTGACTCTATTTAACCTTCACTATATTATTGAAAGGGTGTACATTAGCCTCGAAACCTAGAAAGTGAACTGAGGTGAACTTGAACTCTAGATCTCAGCTTGCAGGAATAAAGGGAAGAGCAAAGACAAAAATTACTTTATGTAAATTTGTCTAGAGCAGCATATAGAACAGGAAAAGAAACAAACAAAGAGATGTCGATATACTAACTGATACATGACGCCATATACAAAACATTTTTAGAAGACTATCTTGTGAAAAATGGTCAGATTATATACAGATCTGGAGAGTCGAGTCTGGGCCACAAGTCACACGCAACCTGTTGAAAACAGACTTGACTTACACTTCTGCTCTCAACATTCAAGACTCAACTTGGAATTTAGGTCTGGGATTTAAGTCTCATGAGCAATTTGTATGCTATGTAATTAGGGATGAGAGTAATAGGGTAAGTGTAGATAATTTAAGTAAATTATTAATAATTTCCCCTCTGAGTTACTGTAGTGTACACAAATCACTGGTTGTCATGGTGATATTATGCACAGTACAGATGGGTTCTCTGATATCCCTTTCTTTTAATCCCTCCATCCATCATTTCTGTTAATCTGGCCAATCAATCCAACCACTTATCCATCCATCAAATCATGAACCAACCCAGAGAACTGTCCTTCTGTCCATCTATCATTCATACACCAATCCAGCCGTCAGTTCATTTAACTGTCTATCAATCCCTCCAGACGTGAATCATCTATCTGTTTGTCAATCTGGCCATATTAAGCCGTCCACCCAGCTATTAATGCACCAGTTCATATGTCAGTCCGACATTCCTTAAAACCAATAACTTGACCTGCAGGTATATCTGAAATTTATAGTGAGGTTTGAACATTGTTGTGAGTTTGATTAACTTTGACGATTTATCCATTACTGTGTTGATTCCTTGTTAGCTAAATCAGTTCTAGTAGAGAATAAATCCACACAATCCTGGGATACCAACACCAAATAAAATGGCATGTATCTAGGACCGTAGTGCTAACTTGACCCCAACATTTTTGGTTTTTTTTTTGGAGTTTGTACCCTTTCTGATCCTTTTTTTCAACAGCAGAGAGGGGGAATTTAAAGATGAAAGACCATTTAGACATGTAGACTCACAGTACAGTAAAGTCAGATATGCGGCGTACACTATACTGTCTCCTGTTTTGAGCGGGCCTCCTGTGGGTTTCCCATTATCTTCGATGGATGTGACGATTTTAAATACCATCAGTTCTCCAGCTCTAACTAGTAGCTGAAAGGAAGACAGGAAACCACATTGCAAAAGGAGATTGAACATGTGATATGTGAGACTTTCAAGAATATTTTTTCCAGTTGGTAATGAAAGGAGTTACCAATTTAATCTTGTTGGAGATCCTTTGCTTAAAATGTTCCAACCGGGAGCTTTCAGTGATTTGTGGATGGGTTTTGTTTTAGAGGATTGATGCTGAGAAACAAGAGTAATGAACTGCACCAGACTCAGATCTGCAAAGCTGGTTTACCTCTGTCAAAAAAAACAAGGCCACAGGCCCCAGGCTTCATGTTCCACTGGTTAAAAAAGCAAAGTGCATGTAGGGGCCATTTCTGCTCTGACTTTAATATCAGTAGTCGGCTGTTACTCACAGCCCGTGCTAAGAGACAGGCTGCTTTTTTCTGTTGGCAGCTGCAGCAACAAGGTATGAAGGAAAATATCAAAAAGCCATCAGGAAAAAGGGTTTTAGAGGTGTTATATTAGATCAAGCTAAACATCCAGAGTTCATCTTGGTGGATTGAATACCTGGCTCACCTGGCTCAGTGAGGTAAGGATGATTTTTTTAATTTATGGATTTCTACAAAACAGGTAGTCAAACTGATACACCGAATCTCACAATAATTATTAAGAAATTATTTACTTCAATCAACCTTTTCTCATGAATCAAAGACGTTCTTATAATTATTAATGATTTAAAAGGATAGTTTAGATTGTTTAAAGTTGGAAATTATCTTTTTGGTCATTATCTTGCCTGCAGTAGACAACTCAACAGAATAAAGATAACAGGATCAAATAACGCAGAGCTGGGAAGAACTGATTAATCCCAGAAAAATATAAATTAAAATCCAGCACACTGTGACTTGTAAAATGTATTATTCAGACAATCCTATTCCAATGCTAAGAATATAGAGTTCTAGTAGTAAAGAGACTTCTTTAAGACCAAGACTGTTCTTGATGCCACATTTTATAAAGCCTTGGTCTTGCCTCAGTAACTACTGTAACTGTCTCCTCATAGTCTCCTCTCGATCCTGAATGTGCTGGACTCAGGACCATGGCTGCAACATTCTTTTTTACTGCAATCCAGCGTGCAAATACATAGCTTTGTTTCTGTATGTACAACAGGCAGGAAAAAGAATGTAAGTCCTTCACCTCCACCTGCTGCCTCCACTCACTCTGCCTGTAGCTAATGCTAAGTAACTTAATGTTAAGCTGGATGGTTACAGTACTTATAGTTGTCTGGTCTCTTTAACTTTTTACCAACTTGTCAGCTTTATTGGACAAGTTACATGTAGTTGAGGGTCTACTTAGGTACAAGTGTAGCTTCACCTAAATGTGGCAGTAAACCTATATGAAAAAGCTAGGTAAAACCAGTAAGTATGGAGTCCTGTTGTCTCTTAGCTTGTTAATAAGCTGCCACAGGCAGATTTTCTTTAAACATTTGCAGCAACAAATACATTATTATTATTCTGCGATTGTCCTGAAAATGATTTTGTCTTTCTTCCTTCACAGTCTTGGTGTGCTCAGGTCTTGGTCTACCAAACACTATTAAATAAACACTATATAACACTATTAAATAAATCTTAACAGTCTTTCTCCATTTTTTTTCCTTACATTTCAAATGTAAATGGAGTTTAAACAAAAACATTTTATCACATGTAGAGGCACAAGGTAAAAATACTCATCTCTACCATATATCGAAAATGACATTAGGAAATATGTAAACCTACATTGCAAAGTAGTGGATGTGATTTCCCATTACGATACACCAAAACTATGTTAGCCTGCTTGCTTGTTTTATTCTGAAATATGTAAAAATGTTATGTTGCAGAGGCTTATGGGAATACCAAAGGCCAAACAGTATCTGTCACATCTCCTGAACCAAAGCCATTTTGCACAGATAGACATGCAGCGAGCATACTTGCAGGTGTAAGCCATCTATCATGTTATCCTCTGAACCAAACATTTAATATGAAGGGATGACGTTGAAACGCAGACACAGAACGGCATTAGCAGAAAAGATTATGACGTTTGTAAGCTGCACCTTTGGGTGTGTTACACTTAGATTTCTTACAGTCCTTTCAGTAAGTCTTTTTATTTAGCAAAAAAATACTAAGAATAATCTTTTTTAGCCCATACTTCTATGATTAGCAGTCGTGAAGGACAGCGTTCAGGAGCACACTGTAAATACCATATGTTGGTAAAAGTAAATGATCATCAATTGTTAATTGTTAAAATTATAAAAAAGTACATAACCTGAGACCCCAAAACATGAATTGCATGGCATTCAAAAAGTACATTAAAATTAGTGGAGAAAGAATGCTATGGTTTAGAAGTAAAACTCATCTTCATAGGAGAGTTAACAGTACACAGCAACTTTCCAAATCTAAGTTTTACATTTCTGAGTTTAGTGGAAATCTAAAGTGGAAAATCTTACAGTATTGGATGAACAAATCAAAGACTTTATCGTACATCTTTAGCATGGAAGAGAAAGGCAGATTATATGTCAGCCCTCCTTCTCTTTTGCATTGAATTGGATGAAATGCTTGTGTATGTCCACTTGTAAAACTTGTGCAAGATAATTTGGTTTAATGGAGGGGTTAACATACCAACTAAATCCTGCCCATACATTTTTATACTGGAGACACAATGAATGCTGTATGACTAATTCAACCCTCTTTACTCTGAAGATTTATATCTTCAACACTCTGAACAGTCCTGACCTAGTCAAATCTCAAATAAGCCGGTCTAAACCGGGTTTGTCATAACGGATATAACTTTCATGAGCTTTTGTGATTTAGAAAAGTGGACAAAAAACATTCAAGTTAATTTTCTACCCCTCCGTTATTGAGCCTATTACCATCATTTCATGTATTAATGCACTACCACGTCTGGTGTGTTGAAAAACTACCCTGTTCTCATCATTATAATTACTCTGCCAGATAGATAATATATGTGTCCTTTGCCCTTTCGCTTTGGAGGAAGATAATATCATGCTTGAATCTCTGACTTTATTAGGTCATGAATTTTGAGCTCTAATTGTGCATGCTACATTTTAATTAGAAACGTATTAAAGGGGGTTACATTGCAGATGTGTGTGGCCCTGTTTGCTTAGCCACAGACTTAATGTATTTAGCAGAGAACATGACACCTTTGTTTGAATCTTTTATTTTGATGTGATGGCAGGGATGACCCACCCAGTTTTGTGGAGCTCTTGCAACCACATAAGGGTAGATTCAGTGAACCAGTTAGGATCTTTCTCCTGTTGGCTTTAAAATAAAATAAAATATATATACAGATACCATCTGCTTTTATTGGAGTTCATTCCTAAAATCATACTTCTTAAGCAGATCATTCCAAGAAATGTTTAATAAAGGAAGCATCAACCCTAAAACAGCTCATTCCTGGGTGAGGGACATGAGAGTTGAAAATTTACAAATGAGTTTAGGCAACAAAAATAGGTTTTAAGAGAAACATAGTTTGCCTGTAATTATGCTCAGACACACAGCTATAAGTGGTATATTGGTATAGTGTTATATTGCACAGGCTAAAAGGTGTCAGAACAAACAGTCTATCACAGTTTGTGGTGCATGGAGCAACTAAGCTGTAGACTAGGTCAGGGTGCCCTTGCAACACTGGGCATGTGAGCATCAGAACTGGAACACAAAGCAACTAGAAAAGGTGGTCTGGTATAATAAGTCATGTTTTCTTTCTCGTCACATGCATGTGCTTCATTCACCCAGATGCACTATGAGATCAATGGAATCCAGGGGAGGCAGTATGATAATTTGAGAAATGTTTCATTGAAAAATAATGGGTCACGCCATCTGTGTGCAGGTTATATTGACACCAGTGGTTGAGTTAATCAAACATTTGTAATTTCAGGCTCCATTGTGGCAGCAGAGCACATATTCAGCCTCCAGAACATTAAAACAGCCACAAGAGGTCGTCTGTCTGAGTCAAAAGTCCAAAACCTCATGACGATAGCCTCTGCAGCAATCAAGACATTTGATTACGCGCAAACGAGTGTGTTTAGGCCACAGCAGGTTATCTGTTCACCTGCTGCAATCGTTTAATTTAATTGTTTATACACTGCTCCAAAAAATAAAGGGAACACTTAAACAACACAATATAACTCCAAGTGAATCAAACTTCTGTAAAATCAAACTGTCCACTTAGGAAGCAACACTAATTGATCAGTTTCACATGCTTTTGTGCAAATGGAATAGACAACAGGGGGAAATCTTTGGTGATTAGCAAGACACACTCAATAAAGGAGTGGTTCTGCAGGTCGGGACCACAGACCACTTCTCAGTAGCTATGCTTTCTGGCTGATGTTTTTGGTCACTTTTGAATGTTGGGGTGCTTTCACATTCGTTTTGGTAGCATGAGACGGACTCTACAGCCCACATAAGTTTGCTCAGGTTAGTGCAGCTCATCCAGGATGGCACATCAATGCGAGCTGTGGGGCAAAAAAGTTTGGCTGTGTCTGTCGGCGTAGTCTCCAGAGCCGGGGTGGGGTTTTCCAGGAGACAGGCCAGTACACCAGGAGACGTGGAAAAGGAGGCCATAGGAGGGCAACAACCCCCAGCAGGACCGCTAACCTCCGCCTTTGTGCAAAAGGAGGAATAAGAGGAGCACTGCCAGAGCCCTGCAAAATGACCTCCAGCAGGCCAAAAAATGTGCATGTATCTGCACAAAAGGTAAGAAACGACTCCAATGGGATGGTATGAGGGGCCCGACATCCACAAATTTGGGGGTTTTTTGCTCACAGCCCCAACATCGTGCCAGGACGCTTGGCATTTGGCCAGAGAAACACCAGGATTTGGGAAATTCGCCACTGGCGCCCTGTGATTTTCACAGATGAAAGCAGGTTCACACTGGAGCACATGTGACAGAATGTGAGGGGAGGGAAATCTGGAGACAACCGTGGAGAGCGATCTGCTGCCTGCAAACATCCTTCAGCATGACCAGTTTGGCAGTGGGGGTCAGTAAAGGGTGGGGGGGTGGGCATTTCTTTGGAGGGCCACATGGGGCCCAGAGGTTAGCCTGAACTGCCATTAGGTACCCCGAGATGGGATCCTTCAGACCCCTTGTGGGGACCATATGCTGGTGCGGTTGGCCCCGGGTTCCTCCTAAAGCAGGACAAACTAGACCTCATGTGGCTGGGGGTGTTTTTCAGCAGTTCCTGCAAGATGAAGACATTTGGAAAGCTATGGAACTGGCCCCGCCCTTTTTCCCCCCGACCTGAATCCGATTGAGCACATCTGGGGAAAAACATGATTCCTCGCTCCATCCACCAACGTCATGTTGGGCACCACAGACTGTCCCAAGGACTTGGGGGATGCTTTAGTCCAGGTCTGGGAGGGAAAATCCCCCAGGAGCCAAACCCCGTTTCATCAGGAGCATAACCCAGGTGTTTGTAGGGGGTCATTACAGCGAAAAAAAGGAGGCCCCCACAAATTTTTGAGCCCCCATTTTTGACTTGGGTTTTTAAGGACATTACATCAAAATTGGATCAGCCTGAAGGTGTGTTTGCCCCTTTAATTTTTTTGTGTGACTCCAAAAATCCAGGCCTCCATTGGGGGTTTAATAAATTGGGGATTTCCATTGATGATTTTTTGTGTGATTTTGTTTGTCAGCACATTTAAACTTTGTACAGAACAAAGTATTCAAAAAGAGAATATTTCATTCCCATTCAGATCTAGGATTTTTTTTTGAAAATGTTCCCTTTTTTTTTTTGAGAAGGGGGTTTTTGAGTTACCCGGGGGGCCCCCAGTCAGTGTTTTTTGTCACTGTGGAGAAAAAGTTAAATGTATTCATCTAGATAATGGTGATTCTCTGTTCAGCTTGTTCAGACTGAAAATTAATTAAAGTGAATGAAAATAGATGCTATTAATTGTTTATTTCTTATCATTTAAAAAAATGAAAGTGACGGGTAAAAATAAATTATGATTAGGGACGGATACCTTTCAAATTTGAAATGATACACGGTACCTGGGAATCGGTATCGGTAGGCCTACTCAATTGTACCAGTTTTCGGTGCTTTTGTGTGTGTATATGTGGTAATAAATCTTTCTTTGTTTAATAATAAAATATCAGAATGTTTCAATTTAACATATTTATTTCTCAATATATAAACTTTAATGAATATATCAAAACAACATCTGGCTGTTTGTATTGTAACATGTCAATTGTTTCAAACATTTCTTCTCTCACGTTGCTGGCTGCAGTAGACGAGTCGCTAACGAATGCAGGCGTGCTAACGGTGCCGAATGCAGGAGTTGTAGCTGTAGATCTGAGGCTTGCGAAAATTGTGCACTCTTCAGCCTTAAGAGAAATCTTGTGCTTAACCCGATTCTTCCTCAGATTAGAAGAATTCCCGCCGCTGGCCTTGCACTGCACATCACAAATATTGCAGCGAGCGTAATCTGCATCGCATTTTGAAAAGGGGAGCCATACTTTCAAGCGCTTTCTATCAGACATGCATTGTTGACTGTATGTGCAATGTCTGTGCAATGCTGTGTTCATGTCTGGTGTGGAAAACTGCCCACTTTTCCACTCCCTCAGTGTCACAATGATGCGTTTAGGTACCGAAACAGGATACCGCTTGATTTTACGTGAATCGGTATTCGGCTGTAGCGATGGAATTAGGTCGGCACCTATAAAAGTACCGAATTTGGTACCCATCCCTAATTATGACAGGATTTTTTTCAAACCTTTATCTAAGCAAGTGATCATAATTAAATGTCAGATCAATGTACATAACAAAAGGCAACAATCATAACAAAAACAATCACAAACCAAACCTCCGAAGAGTAAGACTAAAGACACAAAACCAAAACTTAAACAAGTTAAGAACAGAGCGTAAAATTCGTTTCCAGTTATTAAAGCCTTAATGTTTCCTGCTATAAGTTGTCATGGTCATCTTTCACTTTTTCATGCATTTTCTCTGCTCAAGAGGTGAAAAGAAGAGTTGATAATTAGGAAAAAGGTGGACATTTAACATCAAGGATAATGATCACCCTTATCCACACCAACATAATGAACATTTCTTTCATTCCCCTTAACCTAGCAATCTGCTGAGTTTAAAGGAATTTACCTACTATCTTCCCAAGAAAACAGAACCATACGACATTTCAGTGGAATGGACATAAACTTTGAAGTGCAACAGCTTCTTGACACTTTTATAATCTGAACAGGAGGCTTTCAGAAAGTATTTTCAAAAGAGCAGTAGGATGTCTGAGTCTCGGTAGAGTGCTAGAACATTTCCTCAGATATTAAGAGTACATCTTGCTATAACACAATGTGTTCCCCCACCAGTAGCTCCCCCATAGATGGTCTACACAAAAATACAGAGGAAAGTTTCTCTAGAAGTTCCAGCTCTTGTCTCACAAACAAGACTGTTTTTGCTTTGAGCCACAAACACTTTCCTCAGCTGTTCAGCCTTCATCATCTGGCAAGCTGCTCGATAAAAAGAGAGCCTGCGTCAATCTGACACTTGTTTAGGTTTTGTTGTGTCATGCCAGAATTAAGCACATTAAAACGGCAACGTGGTAATCAAAAATAGAAAAAAAAAGAGGAAAAGTTCAGCTCTTTGAAACTCAATTTGCTTAACAGTAGCACGATTGCAACATGAGTTACTGAGGTTTTTCAAACAGGAGTCACCATAGAGACCCCAAGATACCATGCTAAAGTCAGCGTAAATGTGTCAGTCGTGTTTGTGATGACTGAAGGCTTGTCACACAGGATTCTCAGAGACTTGATGTCGCAAAAATCCAATGACACCCTGTCATGTTTTAAGAAGAAGAGAAAATCAATCGTAAAGCGTGTTATAAATATTCAGAGGCTCCCACATGGATGTCAGAAAATGGAGACCATGTAAATATGTGTTTCCGTTTATCAAACATGATACAATCTTGTAAAAGTTTAAAAGAAACATACATTGTTAATCTCACCTACATTATATTTTACACCAGCCAACAGGTAAATACAATAACACGTACAGACAGGGAA
Source organism: Crenichthys baileyi (assembly GCA_036173005.1). Taxonomy (NCBI): domain Eukaryota; kingdom Metazoa; phylum Chordata; class Actinopteri; order Cyprinodontiformes; family Goodeidae; genus Crenichthys; species Crenichthys baileyi. The sequence goes on from JAHHUM010001483.1 coordinate 207,203, forward strand.
ATAACTTAAAGACAAAAAGTGTTTTAAAGTACTATGTTGATACGTGTGTGAGTGCGTGTGTGTGTGTGTGTGTGTGTGTGTGTCTGCGGGTGTGTGTGTGTGTGTGTGTGTGCGTGTCTGTGGTTTTTCACAGACAGCCGGCAAATGGTCCTGGTGGATGTGATGATAACAGGGATGAATATCCTTGTGAATGGAGAGGTTTGCCTGTAAGTGAGCCAACACTGGGAGATGCATGGTCCTGCAGGCCATTTGTTGCTCATGTTTTGGAATTGGTTGGTGTATGATGAAAAATACCAGAGACCCAAAGTAGGACTATAATAACACAAACGTTCTAAACAAAAACACTTATTTAAAAACAGAAAAGCAACATTTATTCATTCTGCTGTTAAACTAACACTACATATTAATTTTTCATACAGATGTATTGAGAAATTAGCTTTTACTTGCTGACAGTCTTCAGGTTGAGCAGATCTGACCAGTGACCAGTGATATTTGGGTCGGACACCCCAAAAATCCATTCTTTTTCCTGTCTGAATGCAGCATTCATTGTTGCTAACAAAAGATTCTTTGTTGAGGACGTTTTTAAAGTAGGAAGAAGACTGAAATGTACCTATTTTCAGTTCTTATGAATAAGGCGTTTAAAAATATATAAAAGGAAACTGTATTCTTTGTGGAGGTATATCAGCTGTTTATTCAGGCTGGTACAAAAGAGTAAAACTTTAAGCAGATAATAGAAAGGCTGCATGTATTACAGCAATGTTGCTCTGCTTTGCCTTTTCGCATTCTCTCATTGAACATGCAGGCTTTGGAAATTTTGGAAGCATAGTGGAAATTACCAAATTAGGGTAAGGGTCTACATTTTCGAATTTACACACCTTTTTTTTCTGTAACCGCTCTAATTGCAAATGTAAGGAGCAATAGACGGTCTAAAACTTAATTATAAATAGTGACAGGAAAACTAGGAACGATATATTTCAAAAACTGAAAAAGGAAACAGGAATTGGCTAAACATTGATAATGGCATGTCAAAGCTTTACAAAACCGGAAATCACAAAACGGCCACAAGCTAGGTGATATTTAACATTTATTTTTATTTTTAAGGTGAGTTTGTTCTCACTCACCCATGTTCTCAAGTGAATTCAGACCTTTAAAACCAAATTTGAATTAGACATGTTAGTATTTTAAATTGCCATGAGATACATAAATGAAACTGACTGATTTTAGAATTTTACTGTAATCTGGTCAAAAACACCTTTTCATTTGACGGATGTGTTACTCTCAGCCTAAAGAAGGTACATCCCTTTTTTGGATTCGTATTTTTGGTTCATCCTGACCCCATAACTATTTAAACATCTTGGTGTACAGTTTATGAAAAATGAACTGGAGAAACATCTCAAGAGCCTGCCATTATTGTGACATTTGAGGATAATGAACCTAATTTGTTCTACACTTATACGTAGTAAAATTGGGCTTTCACCACTCTCACTGGTTAATCATAACATCGTATATCCACCAGCTTAAACTATGCTTTAAATGAAGTAAGAGGTCTGACTTCCTGGCACTCTGCTCTTCTCAAAGGCTGTTAAATGGGACAGTGCTTCTCTGTGTGTGTATATATGTTTACATTTGAATTTTTCTAATATGTTTGCTTTCGCTTGTCTAAGTCAAGCACACTGAGTTAAAGTTTCCAAGAGAGCTGGGGATTGAATCTTCTCATCACCTGACAAACAGACTAACACCTCTGACCTCTGACATAAACAAGGGATTTTCACCCGCACAACTGCTTCTTACTATATAATTTCTTTTTTTCAGATGATCTTCACTCAACCAGAGAGATGGCTGTGAGTGAAATTTGCAGTAGGTCAGCAGTTTCTGAATTACTCAGACCAACCCATCTGGCACCAACAACATGTTACATTAAAAATGTGCCTTAATCCCATTTTTTGATTCCTAGTTTGAAACTGAGCAAGTCTTCTTCACCACGACTAGGTGCCTAGAGCATTGAGAAAGGTAAAACAGATTTAGCCTATTAAACTGAATGCATTTACTTTACACAGTATCACCATGTATACAACTTGGCTTTGTCTCCTTATCAGCTGTTCTCTCATACCTATCATAGAAGAAAACTTGCTCAGTGAACTGTATGACCCAGTTAACTTCAGCTTATTGAGCTTTCATTGCTCCTTGAAGCCTGTCAGATGTGTATCAAGTAGACTGATCACGCTAATGGATGAGTTAATCTCAACAAAATGTTCCTTTTTTGCAGGCAAGCTGGCTTTCTAATGGAGAGAGCACATAGCTCACATAAAAACCTGGGTAATTCGTGTAGAGGAATAAAGCAAAGCTAAGAAACACAGGACATTAATCATTAACACATGGGTAATTGGTTGATTACAATGTCAGACAGCCATATCTCCTTTAATGTCCTCATATTTCTCTCAAATGTGTTTGTTACAAAAGTATTTAGCAGATCACTGATTAAAAAAAAACCTCCCTGCTGCTGTTTTTCTGTTCATGATTATAAAATATTTCCATTTCCTCTTAAATTAGCCTCTGTGCATCTGCCTGTACTCTCAGTATTGAGCAGCATGTCAAACACAGCGAAACTGAATGCATCTAAACTGAATTTTATATTGAAGCCTGGGCGATAACCAGGCCCCACTTAACAGCAATAAACGTCCCGAGATTGAACAGGATCATCTACAGACAATCTTTGCTTGTTTACCAAACTTTTATTACAAATATATCCTTTTATAAACTGGATACAGTGGTTCCAAGCAATGTTCCAAGCCATTACATTTAAGTGTGTAAACAAACTGAATTAGAAAGGCAATACATTCATTAATTTGTTCTCAAGCATTGTTTTTAGACTGGTGCAGATTTGTTGGTTTTATTTAAACCATCTCTGACTGACAAGAACATTTGTTAGTTAAGGTTATTCACAAACTGTAACAGTTTCCTGATTTAGTATAGAAACCCACATTGAATGTGTAGTCTGTACTGGAGAAAGAGCATTTTTAGATAATCCAATCTTGTGCATTTGACCATTTGTGGTTGGTGTGCAGATGGAAAAAATTGTGTTTTGGAGACTTTGCAATTTAAATTTTTGTAATGATAATACCTGTTTTAAGACAGTTCTGTAGAGTAATCAAATGCAAAATAATATATTGCAAAGATCTTTATTACCTACCAAAACTTTGTAACAGGAATCGACTTTTGTGGATTATCATAAACTTCAAAATTAGAGGTTCGGCCATTTTTCATGAAGGCCAAATATGCTTCAGAATTATGCTAGCTGTCCGGAGCTTGTTTATCATTGGCAGCACGTATGTGGGTGAGTGCATATGCACACAAACTGAGACAAAGACCAGCCCTGTGGCAAGAAAGACAGCAAAGAATCCATCTCAGTCCAAGACAACAGGACTGAAATCCTGCAGGAATAACAACGGTACATAGCAGGGGACTGGTGCAATTTTATTTTCTCCAGTAGATTCTCCTTCTGATTGTTTGGTACATCTGGCATTTGTACATAGATTAAGTTGAGCACTAACATTAGTCCTGCCGTGCAAACAGTGATGCATCCTGACATAATTTCAACAATTCCGACACAGTTTAGTGATTATCAGTGCATTTTCCAGCATGATAAAAAACAGTGTCAATAGTAAAAGTTGGTAAATGGTTCAAAGATCAGTGTTTAAATGTTGCTCCCCAGGGCTTTATTGAGTTGAGAGCGTGTGGTTCTAATAAGACAAGAATGGGTCACTATCAGTCAGAATATGGCCCTGTTATATCCATAATATATTAGGTTAGGGAGGGTCAACACCATTCTACAAGAATATATAAAATTTAATTAGACTAAACTAACAAAACTTCCATCTATTATATAAATTTTTTTTTGGCACTGATTAACACAAGGACACAAGTTGAAAGGAAACGCAAAACAATCAGATCGGTTTAATTAAAAAAACATTACGGCACAAAAATCACGTCTTACTATAAACAGAATTTCAATAAAGGAAAAAAATTGATCTGCAATGTAATTCAAACTAATAGCAGTTCTAATTATAGTGGCGGATTTTTGTTAAAAAATAGGACGTTCAATCAGAGTTTATATGTCAATAAACTGTTTTCATCTTTAAGTATGTGGAAAAAAAACTTAAAGATGGTGGCACAATGATCCCTTTTTCTACCAGCATCAAATCAAAAAGAGACGAGTTTAACAGGCCACTGGTTTCCTGCACCTCTGCGACTTACAGTTAGCCTCTCTGCCTTTTTACTTAATCTCTGCCTGGGCTTCATTACCCATTGACTACAAAGGCTTTCTTCTCTCTGGGGACTCACACTGCATGATCACCAGCTCCTGGCAGTCAATGTTTGTGTGTCTGGGTATTTGTTTGAGTGTGGGTGTCTGGGCTTTATTGTTCTCATTGCTCATTTAATGTCTCCTCTGAGGGATGTGGTGGCAATACACACAACTGTATTAGAACACGAAATGTTTCCTTCTCTCTCCTGACCACTGAAACGGTCGCTGGGATCGATGCTCCTGGCAGCAAGGGTGACAACCACAGGGTCACTCGCCACATCAAGCAGCTGATAGCAGGGGAGGATGCAATTGTGGCAGCCTCAATGGGTTTTTAATTAAAGCATTTATTGGAAGGAGAACTGTAGCATTGCCCTCAAGAAAGTACCATTCATTCTCTTCAAGGCTGACCTTGGAGCAGGAGGAGCTAAAGTTTATCTGTATAAGATTTTCCTGCATCCACAAAGTAGTATGTAAATAAAAAAAATTTCTTTAAATTTGTTGAACATTTTCAAAGATTTTATTTTGCGTAATTTTTACAGGAAAAGTTAGGCTTAGAAAGTATAAAAAGCCCCTTCGCCAAGCCAGAACACTTATTTCTATCATTAATAGAAAGAGAACAAGAAACCTAGGGTTTTCTCTTTAGTACAGTGCTAAACTTTGTCCTAGCTCTGTTGAGCCACCCTTCCCTTAGCCTTCTGCAGTCATAGTTTATGGGATTCTTTTTAAATAAAATTGATTCTATAAAAAAGAAAATCTTTGATATACTCCCCCAAAATATTACTTTATCCCAACAAATGAGGGGCAAAAATTGGAAGTAACGTAGAAAACCCGATCTCTGCTTTTGGGCTGCTTTGATCCTGGTTAGCTCCCTGGTTTTTCAAAATATTTGTTTTCTAAAACTTCAACTTGTTGTTGACCCAAAACCCAACCAAATTAATTAAGGGGGTGTTTCCTCTATTACAGCCCCATTTTAAAATATTTTTAATTTTTCCCCAGTAAATGGATAGTCCCACAAGCTTTTTTAAAGGGAGCTTAATTAAAACCGTGCTTAAGAAAACCTTCACTGACCCAGATGACTTAATAAATTTTAAAACCTATATCCAATCTTCCCTCTTATCTAAAAATTTAGAAAATAGTTGCTAATCAAATAGTGGCATTTACACAGCAAGACCTTTTGAAGAGTTTTTCAGTCAGGTTCCGGTCATCATAGCCGAAACAGCCTGCTGAAAGTCACCCGTTACTTTTAGGCTAGGCTTAAAACTTTTTTTTTTTGATAAAGCTTATAGTTAGAGTGGCTTGGATATCTGAGTATCTTCCTTATTTTTTAAATCGTCTTCTTTCCCCCCTGTTGGATGGAGTAAGGGGGGGTCAGATTAGCTTAAAAGGCTCAGTTTTGGGGGGAGGTGCAAACCACCCTCCAATTCTGTTTCCGTATGACCCCCTTCTTTTCCCAAAAGTTATAACAAACTGAAAGAGAGGGTATCCCCAATCGTTTGGGGGTTTTTGTATAACAATGGGCCCTAGTGGGCTTGTGGACAAAAAATGTCACTTTTAAGGCTAGGCTTAAAATTTCCCTTTTTGATAAAACTAAGGGTTTGAGTGGCTTAGTTTTCCTGAGCTATCTCTGTAGTTATGCTGCCTTAGGCTTAGGCTGCTGGGAGGACCATAATGACCACTTTCACCCTCTTCGCTACTTTCTCACACTTACTCTACAATTTTGCTTTATTTTTCTGTTATTTCAGCTTTTAACTTTGTTCTCTCTCTTTTCTCTTCCTAGAAGCTACACCTGGCATTACTCTGTGTCTACCTGTGACACCTTTCGGGAGAGGGGCATCGTCCAAGCTTTGCTGGCAAAACTTAAGCTCACCCTCTACCGATGATCCACATGGCCCTGTTTTCAGTGTTTAACCCTTTTTCTCTCCTAGACAGGCAATTGACTGAGGTTTTGCTGTGACTAACTCTATGTGCTCTCTTTCAGACTCTAACCTTGAAAACTGGCTCAGAGTTTATCTGTTCTTTCTTTCTAGATGAAACGACTAAAGGAGCTACATCCATTAGCATTTACTTCTCCTTCCATAGAAAGGACTCCCTGATCAGTGTTTTCTTTGTTCTTTTTGTGTCTCTGCTCTGTTCTCCTTTTAACCCGCAGTCGGTCGTGGCAGATGGCCGCTCACACTGAGCCTGGTTCTGCTGGAGGTTTTCTTCCTGTTAAAAGGGAGTTTTTTCCTCTCCACTGTTGCTACATGCATGCTCAGTATGAGGGATTGCTGCAAAGTCAATGCCAGTGACTGTCCACTGTCTCTACATGCTCATCCAGGAGGAGGGAATGCTGCAAGTCACTGACTGGATGCAATCTGCTGGGTTTCCTTAGATAGAAAAACTTTTTATCCAATTTGAATAAATAACTGAATCTGACTGCACTGTTCAATGATTAGGATTAATTGGAACGTATGTACCTGAGTTTTGTGAAGTCCCTTGAGATGACATGTTTTGTGAATTGGCGCTATAAAAATAAACTGAATTGAATTGAATTGAATTGATTTGAATTGAATTTAATTTAATTGAATTGAATTGAATTGAATTGAATTGAATGACTGAATTCTTGGACACAGATAAGAAAAAGAATGAAATAACGGAAATAATGTGTTGTAGGTCAAATAACTTATCTCCAGCCCCAGATAATTTATATTTCCTGGGACAAAAAACAAGCACTGAAAGAATATTTTGGCATTTTACTGACCTTGACATTTAGTCCTCTCTTAAAGCATCTGTCTACCTGTTACCCCTCTGTCTTGCAACATTGTACATGTTTTTTTTTTCACAGTTGGACTTTAACTTTGTGAAGAAATTCCTCCAAAAATGAGCCATACATATATTACTGATAAAGGATAGCAGCTTAGTTAACATTTGTAGCAAGTGTATTGACCCATAATAGGCTGACACCTCCTGATTCCAGTGCCTATTGTAGACATTTTCACATTGACAAAAATATAATTCTTCCATTGACTTTCAGTTACATGGGTGCTGGTTCTTTTGCCCTTTGACCATTTTATACATTTTGTCTGACTGTTCTGACTAGAACATGTATCAATTCTCACCTGCGTTTGACACATGCTTGAGAACCAAAATCTTCAAAAAATACACAATTCAATTACATTTTGAGATAAGAGCATTGTATGATTATAAAAATGCAACAGTTAATAATAAGTGTCAGTTAATAACAACTTAATAATCGTAAAATGGTTGGTTTATGGGGTATACTATGAAAATAGGTTGAGACTTGGTAGCATGTGGGTACAAAATCAAGGTATGAAATGCTTAAGAAGCAAAGTGATCTGAAACCACACAACCCACACAAGTCCCTAAAACTGTCCCTTCCCTCAATAACAATCAACAAATGGAGTAGAAATTCTACCCTTGAACATCCATCATGAACTGACATGGAAAGATAACCATAAATACAGAACTAAATCTATGTGTAAAATGCAACTTTGTTTATTATTTTCAGTAAGGGCATTAATCCTGACTTGGATTGAATAATTTCCTTTTGGTCCCAGACTAACAAAACAGTATTTGTTTGGCAATTAAAAAACAAGTTTTGGATCTACAGTTATCTGTCTGTTTTTACCTTGAACATTTTTTTCCCAAAAGCTGATGTCACTTATTTTGCTACATATGTTGGGGTGTCTAAAAACTTTTTTTATGGGTCTAAAGACGAAGTAATGACGCTTATATTCTAAAACATCAGTCATGTGTGGGTTGAAGATAAAATTTACACTGTGCTACTGCGTAAGGACCGAGTAAGATTTTTTTGGTGTCCAGTGTCCATATGTATATATTCCCTTTTTCACATTGGATAATCACCTGACCATCTTGGGCTTAAAGTTAAATGCTCAATACAAAGACTATGAGTGCCCCTAGGTGGTAAAATCATTACAAGGGTAATTATTGCGTAAATAACTTCAACTCCCCTGCTATGGCAGCCACTTCAGACATTCAGCATGCTGTGGTCAGCGGTTCTTCACCAGTGCAGACAGAGCCAATGCATAGGATATCATGAAATAAAGTAATTATTGGGCATTGCTCAAGCTTACTTGCATTTCTTTTGCATTTCTTTGCAGTAGTGCCTGTGTGCAATATATATTTATTCTATAAATTGCAATGGTTGCATAGCGTGGCAAAGCTTCAGATGAAGTTGTGTGTGCCACAATATAAAATATGTTTCATATGCCTTTTACATGCAAGGAAGATAATCAGTATCATGAAGAAGGCATTACAATTGCTGATCAAGATAAAGTAGGAATGTTTGTTCTTTGTTCAGGCAATATCAAGGACAAAACAAATTTATGTTTGACTTTATCATTACCCTAAAAAAATATGTTACTGCTGACAAGGAAATTCCCCCAAGCTTTAAAGAGGTGTCGATGTTTGCCTTGTGTGTCTCTTTGTTGGACCTGGGATTGACTAGCAACCCCCCACAGAAAACCAAGCCTGCCACCCGATGATGGTCAGGAAAGACATTGGCTCAATATACCATTGTCTTATAGGCATCATTAAATCTTATTTGTTAAGAACTAGGCTATGAAAATAGCAACCGTAACCATTCTCTACACAACTTCTGTTCAATGTAATTAGACCAACTCTGCATACTGTTTTCCCTTTTAGTTCTTGCTTTAGTTTGATCATGGAATCCAACAAAGTCTCCTTAAAATACCAACCAGTATTAGAAACTCTACAATACAGTCAGTAAACCCAACAGAACATTTTTTTGAAACAGCAAAGTTTGAAAACACACTCTGCCCACAAGCAAAGGACATTCTTCGGCCTATGAGTACAAGTTTAACTCCAAGGTACTTACACTGTCATCTGCAAAGCCTGTATAAGATGATTATGCACAAAATATTGCATACTAATCAAATCTATATTGAATATTCACCTCTTTGATGCTGGCAGGCTCTCATTTCAGCAGAGCAAGTGACAAAATAATTAGCAGTGCCAACACCAGCAAGAACAAGTACCCTCTTATTTTTGACTTCCGCTTAGTTTAGAAATGAGTTTGGAAGAATTTGAAACTTTCTTCTGATTTCTAATGACTGTTATTCTTTATGAGAGCTGTAGATTGTACATGCAGAGAAAAGCAGTAATTTTGCCTAGAATTCATTAACTGTCATAACAAGAGAAGCAAGAATAGCTGTGTACAACCACTGTCAGTGATTTTAAAATGCCAAAAAGAAATAAAGAAAAAAGCCAGCAACTGTCCTATAACACATAGGCTGAAATACAGTTAGAAATGTACAGTCACTCATCATGAGGATAAATGTCAAGTTAATTCTGGGCTTTTTACAGGGTGGGATGTGTATACAAGAGTTTCAGGCATATATTTGATTGTTAAATGTAATATTAAACTCACTAATATTTTGTTTTCATCCCCTTATCAAGCTTGTTTATAGCCCTAGACAAGCTTCTGGCATAATTCTTGCTATATATTTGACCGGTCTTCTTGGCAAAATTAGTGGCGTTTATTTAAACTGATTTGTTCCCTGCCACAAAGCAAGCTTTTAGCATAATCCATACATTTTTAATAGGATTGAAGTTGGGCTTTTTTTTTTTATATTTGTTTTGTAGCATTAGTGGCCTTTATTTTGTTATTTGTCGAGTAGGCAGACAGAAAATAAGTGAAGAGAGGGGGAAGACATGCAGCACAGGTCATTGTGCCCAGGACTTCAACCAGGGGACAGCCACATCAAGGGCTGAAGCTCTACCCCTCCTCCAGCGCCGCACCCACGATTGGGCTTTTCTAGAAGCCCAATGCCTGCTTAATCCATTCCAGAACAAGTTTCGAAGGGTGTTCAGGAGCATTATCCTGTTTGATCAGTTTCAATTATCTAGATGTGGATTTTTGATAAAGTTGAGGAATCTAGGGGTGGTCCACAGAGACTAAATGTACATCCTTCAATCAAACGAGGTGTGAAAATGTTGACAGGTGGGCAGGACTTCCGGTGGTGTAACCGGATATCGTCATTAACCGGATGTTGTCATCACAAGGAAGCAAATCTTTCTAATTGTATGTTTTTAGGTATTTTTACATTAAAAAAAACATGTAGTTTCTCCACTTTAAAGGTCACTCAGGTTAATGCAGGCACGTCACACAAAATTCTGATAAAAGTAAAGGTCACTCAGGTCAATGCAGGCACGTCACACAAAATTCTGATAAAAAGAGAACCTGACAGACTTGTAAATTCATTTTGTTTTGACGCAGGGGTTATTTAGATGGATGTTTTTACATCTACAAAACAAGGAAGACAAAAAAGTAGATACAGAACCTTTCTTCCTCTGCTCAAATGTTTGAGCAATCTAATCTGCACCAGCAACTTGTAGAGATGATTTAACAACAGAGAAACAAATGAACTGAAAAGAAACATAGTTAAAAAGTAAGCCAAACATGGAATTATCTAAAATTTTATGAGTGCTCAGTATGCTGTTTTCAAATTAGAAATGGATTCTATAGCTAAAAGACTTTGTTTGGAATCATGAGAGACTCCATTTGGTAAAATGGATGATAATTTTAGTTACCTTAAGCTTCTCTTATTTCATCTTAGAGCAATAGTTATTGAGGATTTAAAGAAAACAGTTTTCTCCTCATCCCACGTAGGAGCCAGAGGTTGTATCCTGTAGGTGTGGTCTATGTTAAACATCACAAGAAACTAAAAAAATAAATATAAAAGTTATAAAGTCCTCAGACATGTCACTGTTTATTGAATTAAGGCAGACATCCGCAGCTGTTTCTTGTGAATTGTCTCTGACAAAGTCTTCACACTGACTGTAGTCAAAGTAATTCAGACGACTGTGCCCCTTCCTGAGCCAAAGTGTCGAGCATTGTCTCAGTCATAACACATCCACTGTTTATTGAATAGGTGATCAGACCTCAGACATGTCACTGTTTATTGTGGATTGACTCAGACAAAGTCTTCACACTGACTGTAGTCAAAGTAAATAAGAGGACTGTGTTCCTTCCTGGCCTAAAGTGTCGAGCATTGTCGCTGACAAATCACATCCCCTGTTTATGGAATTAACGCGTCTGCGGCTTTGCTGAGGTGTCTCGGGGGGTGTGGCCAAGGGGCGTAGCCCTGCACGTTGATCGGAATCTTTACTGGGAGATCGGCTTCAAATCTGGTAGCTAAAAGTTTATAATTAACCAGTTACACTGAAATATTGTTAGAACACTTGTAAAGAGAAACAAAAAATTTCAGAAGATATTTCAGGAAACGAAGAAGGTGGTGAACATTCTGCTTCTATCGAGAAATACAACCCTCAGTAGTAAGTATTCATCTGTAAGAATTCCTTAAGTGCTTGTGAATGCTCGATGGATAATAATAATGTTTAACTTATATTCTTTAGAACCCACAAGTGACGAGCTGGATGGTATCGTTTTAACACAGTCTGACTATGGTAATTATTAACTGCTACAACATCTGGTTTAGTCAACTGGTGAATGCTATTTTGTGATTTAAAAAATAAATGAAATAAATTCTACTTACAGATTTAACGAGAGGCGTATTCCTGAACGTTGGAGAGGTCAGCGTTTGTAACCCTCTGCCTCCGAAAAAATCAAAGTTGAGAAGGAAACTTGTCTTTAAAAAAGACAATCCGATCCCAGTGTCAAAATAAGGTGAGATCTTTCCATGTAATCCATGCAACATTCATTAACTACTCACAGCTAAGTCCATAAAAATTACAATAAATATATTTCTGTGTAATCCATCAACAAGTAATAAAATACACAGTTGAGGTAGTGGAGAGTGAAACAAGCATATTCCTATATTCTGGAACTGAGAAGACTGGAGAGGCCTGTGTGGAGATACATATTAACTGTCTTATCTTTTGCAGAAATATAAACAAGTGTATCCAAAGAAATGATGTATGATGATTTTCCATTCTTTTACAAGTATTAAATGAAATGAGTAATCTTTGATTATCAAGCTAAAAGACGTATGATTGAAATATGATTGAGAACTAATAATTAAAACAAAAAACATTAAGGTTTAAAATTCTCAATCAGCTATATAAAAGACATATAATGATTATTTGTGATGTATGAATAAAAAGAATGAAGTGATGATTTTGTAACTGTGTCTTAAAGTAAATGTAGAAAGCTGAGAATGGAATGTGTAATACTGTGTAAAGTTTAAGACTGAGCTGATTAGGGAGAGAACTGCAGGATGACTAAGAGTGACGAGAGCCGGCTGACAGCGAACCTTTGAAGACCAACGGGAGGAAGGGAGGATGCTACTACAGCCAGCTGCGTGGCTATTAACGGCATCTCCAAGGCCAAAAAACAGTATCAGAAGTCACGATGACTAAAGTATTGAGCAATAACAAAGGAGCTGAGCGAAGTAGGTTGCGCCATAACTGAGAAGCCTAACAAAGGGCTGACTGGTGAGAGCATCTGCACTATAAAGGCAATGCTGAAGGAGGGAACTGAGGTTGATTCCTCGCAGAAGACCAAGAACAAGATCGGACGGAGAAAAGACACTCAGATGAAAAAGGACCAGAGACACAGCCCAGCTGATCGACTGCATTAAAAAGAGGATCAACCCGTGTGCCCTAGAAGGACTGTGCCTCAAGATTAAGAATCTGATTTCATCTACAGCCTTTTTATCCAGACAACAGAAGTGAACTTGATCGGTGAACAGCTGATTGCTCTAAGTTTCAGGCTTCTGGAAGTCCTGAATCAACCTTAATTATGTCCCCGGTGTTTCCTTCAACTCTTCAGCCTCTGGAAGCTATTGTCCTCTGAGACATATGACAACAAAGTTTCTGTTTAACCATCGAAGCCTGGAGCATCAGTGGCTGCCACTTAAAGGAAGAAAACTGAAGATTAAGTCGTATTCCCTTCAAGAAACCACTCGCTGTTACCAGAAGAAACATCTCCATCAGGTGCATGGACGAGCCTCCGTCTTCAAAGCCTCTCCAAACTCACTAGTTTCAGCATCAGGGAAAGACAGGTTGAGTTAATTGATTTATTTCTATTTTTGTATTTATTATGTGTTGCCGAATTTAAGCTGTTACTGACCCCTGCAAAAGCGTTACTAATTAAAGAAAGCATTTAAAATTCTAGTTAAATCGTGGACATTTAATTATTTGAGTCACAGTATTTTTGATTTTTCATTGGTAGTAAAAAGTCTTGTTGCCTGGTTCTAGGATTTTTAGGAGGTTTTTATAGGTTGCCTTAGCCAAGATTGTTAAAACAGTGCCCTTGGGGCTCGTGCCGAGCCACTAAAATTAACCTAGCCCATACACCAAGAGCCAGTTGTAATATTAGGGAATGAGCAGCCGTTAACAGAAGTGACTGTTGAAATGTGAATGACTGCGGTGGGCTACTCAGTCATCCAGACCTCCAGTTGAAGAAGGGCGAGACTTTTGTATGAAGGCTGTCAAAGGCTAGGCGAGTCATTTCCCGACACCAGCTTAAACAGAACTTTCAGTAAACCTGCTTAGTAAGACTTTTCAGGTTTAGGGAAGTCCAGACCCGTTGGATGGAGAGCTGGATTGAGCAATCCCCTTAGACATAGGGAAGTAGGAGGGAGGGGTTAGCTCATCGGACAACGAAACCAGCTAAACATATCCATGAAGGAGAGGGTGAAGCCATTCATGCGCCACATTCCCCTGACCATGTGCCCGAAAAATTAACAGCTCCGGAAGAGGAGAGTAAGTAAAAAATATATATATATTTTTCTATGCATATGTTTTCACGGGTCTATGCGATATTGCAGACTTGTTTTAACCCCTGAATAAATATTTTACAGATATATCGAATGATTTAATCCAGAACCCAAGCCTGGATAACATTCAGTAGAACTGTACCAGTTCAGTGCAGGAAGAGTTGGAACCGCCCGGAACCGTTCAAATACCCCGTGTACGGAGTAAGATATAGTATTTAAAATTCTGTTCTATCCAAATCTTTACAGAAACGAAAATTTTTTTTTTCAAAAGACCTGCATTGTAAGGTAACTTTATTTTATTTCACAGAATATCTTAAATTGAGGAAAAGACTGCGACTCTGTGCTCTGTATACCAGGGTGAAGCTTGTTAGAGGTTTAATGAATGGTACGTTTTATCCTTCTTATACTCATTTACCTACTGATTTAATTCGTATATTTCATTAATTTCTTTTTTCTTTATCTTTCCAGAGGCAGCGTTGATGGTGGAGCAGATTTCATCAAGACCCGGACAACAACAGGGCAGACAGAGAGTTTCTCTATCCTTATGTGACCGTCGTAGTAAAGCATCAAGCTTAACGCTTTTGGCTGCATGCCAGACTATGTTTCTGAAACATTGCGCTGATATCAAGGTAATTTAAACCGATCCCTGTGTTTTATATTCTTCTTATACTCATTTACCTACTGAATTAGTTTGTATATTTCATTAATTTCTTTTTTCTTTATCTTTCTAGAGGCAGCGTTGATGGTGGAGCAGATTTTATCAAGACCCGGACTGCAACAGCGCAAACAGAGAGTTTCTCTATCCTTACGTGACCGTCGTAATAAAGCATCAAGCTTAACGCTTTTGGCTGCGTGCCAGACTCTGTTAATGAAACATTGCGCTGATATCAAGGTAATTTAAACCGATCCCTGGGTCTTATTCTTCCTCTTCTTTTTATACTCATGTTAATATGGATAACCAGATCACACATGCACTGAATGAGATAAGGAATGTTGTTGCTCAACTCAGTGAAATTCTCGTTAATGCAGAAGTAGCAGATAATATAGAGTTAAATGCCTCTCCTGCTAACAACAGTGAAAATGTAGTAAATCAAAATCTGCACCGTGACGTTTTACGCTCATTAGAACAGGCTGTTGAAGATTTAAATAGAGCACCGTCTCCACCCTGCTTTCATCTAAATTCAATTCAATTCAATTCAATTCAGTTTATTTATATAGCGCCAATTCACAACATGTGTCGTCTCAAGGCACTTCACAAAAGTCAGGTACATACATTCCAATTAATCTTAATCATTGAACAGTGCAGCCAGATTCTGTTATTTATTCAAACTGGATAAAAAGTTTGTCTATCTAAGGAAACCCAGCAGATTGCATCCAGTCAGTGACTTGCAGCATTCACTCCTCCCGGATGAGCATGTAGAGACAGTGGACAGTCACTGGCGTTGACTTTGCAGCAATCCCTCATACTGAGCATGCATGTAGCGACAGTGGAGAGGAAAAACTCCCTTTTAACAGGAAGAAACCTCCAGCAGAACCAGGCTCAGTGTGAGCGGCCATCTGCCACGACCGACTGGGGGTTAGAGAGAACAGAGCAGAGACACAAAGAGAACAAAGAAGCACTGATCCAGGAGTACTTTCTATGGGAAGGAAAAGGTAAATGTTAATGGATGTAGCTCCTTTAGTTGTTTCACCTAGAAAGAAGGAACAGATAAACTCTGAGCCAGTTTTCAAGTTTAGAGTCTGAAGAGAGCACATAGAGTTAGTTACAGTAAAAGCTTAGTCAGTAGCTATGTCTAGGAGAGAGAAAGGGTTAAACACTGAAAGACAGGGCCAAGTGGATCATCGGTAGAGGGTGAGCATTAAGTTGTTGCCAGCAGAAGCTTGGAGGATTCCCCTCTCCAGAAAGGTGTTACAGGTAGACACAGAGTCAGGCCAGGTGTAGCTTCTAGGAAGAGAAAAGAGAGAGAACAAAGTTAAAAGATGAAATAACAGCAAATAATACAAAATTGAAGAGTAGTGTGAGAAAGTAGTGAAGAGGGTAAAGGTGGTCATTATGTCCTCCAGCAGCCTAAGCCTATAGCAGCATAACTACAGAGATAGCTCAGGATAACCTAAGCCACTCTAACTATAAGCTTTATCAAAAAGGAAAGTTTTAAGTCTAGCCTTAAAAGTAGACAGTTTGTCCATCTAGAGCCCACTGATGGCCATTGTTATACTAAAAACCACAACGATTGGGATACCTCTCTCTGTCAGATTGACCATAACCATTGGAAAAGAGAGGGGTCATACAGGTAGCAGAAATGGAGGGTGTGTTTGCACCTCAACCGTAACTGAGCTGGTTTAGGCTAAACCTGACTCCCCCTTACTCCATCCAACAAGGGGAGAAGAAGACGGAGCTAAAATAAGGAAGATAGCTCAGGATAACCTAAGCCGCTCTAACTATAAGCTTTATCAAAAAGGAAAGTTTTAAGCCTAGCCTTAAAAGTAGACAGGGTGTCCGCCTCACGGACTAAAACTGGGAGCTGGTTTCACAGGAGAGGAGCCTGATAACTAAAGGATCTGCCTCCCATTCTACTTCTAGAGACTCTAGGAACCACCAGTAAACCTGCAGTCTGAGAACGAAGTGCTCTGTTAGGAACGTATGGAACAATCAGCTGACTTACAAATTCCTTCAACGTCACACGCCGCTGATAATACTGGGCAGCATGGCGGTAATTTCAATCCGGAGGTTGCTGTCAACCCTGATCAGATTGAGGGAGATCCTCCTGCGACTGTTGAACGTGAACGTTTTAATAACATTGAAATAAGGAGACCTTTCACCATCCCACCTCCCTGCCCTGGTAATGTCCCTGATCTCGCTGCAGTCTATATAAACATCATGCGTATTCTAACTGAATTAGCCAATACTGCAAGATCTTTAGCCAGGCGTAACGATGTTGTACAGCTAGAATTATTCGGGGAAAATCTCAACCGTAACGTCACGTTTACCATTACCGATGATGGAAATATGATTCTGCCTGCTTTCGAGGATTTTTTAGATGAGTTAGTACAGTCCAACGCTGAAATGCCTGCAGATAATAACCTGGAATTTGTTCTACAGGTAGTTAATGACCCTGCAGGAGGGTCGAAACGTAAGGTTAAAGTAACATTAGACTGTGAACTGATTAATAAGAAAAAGCGTCACCTGTATATTGTAGATAATACCGGTAATCAGTTATGCTTTGCCATCAGTCTTGCACACGTCTCTGACCCTAACCTTACTGATAATCAGGCTTTAGAGCTGGGCAGGATGTGGCAAAACATTTATAAGGAGAAAAATTGTAGTGTTTCACAGAACCGTTACAGGCTCTGCAGCTCTGTGTAAATTTGAGACCAGTTTCCCTGATCGATCAAACCCTCTCTTTCTGCTGTTATTTCAAGGTCACTACTATGGGGTAAAAAATGTCAAGGGATTCTATAGGATCGAGATACATCTATCCATATTGTTATGGGAATTATGAAAAGCCAGACACACACCACTGTGAAGGCTATTGTCCGGTTTGTCACTCATACCAGTGTATGCATGAAATTAACGAACCTGTCGCCTGTGCAGGTTGTCACAGAATCTGTCGTAATTCTTCATGTTTCAGCAGACATAGGGAACCCCGCAAAAGGCCTAGTGCTGACAGGCCTATGAGTGACTGTGAGTTGGTAAAACTGTGCAAGGTGTAATCAGCAAGCAAGATAAACCACACGTGTGTAATGTAAAATGCCATATTTGCAGTGAGAATATACCTCCTGATTTAGATGTGACGTGCGATGGTCATCTGTGTTACATTCAAACCGCCCAAGCCTGTAATCAGTTAGATGATAAACTGATTTTTGATGAATTTGAATGCTTCATTGATGAGAACGGTGTGCACATCCCCTATCTGGTCTGTGTTAAAACGCTGAAAGGTAAGGAATGGCATGCTTATGGATTGAATTGCACCCAAAAATTTCTTCTCCATTTCAGGAGACCGATGTATAGAGGCTTTACCTTAATAGCGCACAACGCAGGTGGGAATGACAGCTACCTGATTCTCACAGCTATGCTGCAGTTAGGCATTAAACCTAATCTCATCATGCAGGGAAGTAAAGTTCTCTGTTTAACCGACCCTGATTACAGGTTCAAATTCATTGATAGCCTGTCCTTCATGTGTATGAAGCTTAGTGCGATGCCGAAGGCATTAGGTTTTAGTGATCAGACCAAAGGTTTTTTCCCCCACCTATTCTCCTCTGAACAACGTCCCCAGTATGTGGGGTCTTTTCCTCCTCCATACTCCTACGCTGTAGAACGCATGAGCCTTCAAGAACAACAGGTGTTTAACAGCTGGTACAGAGAAGTGAGCAAAGGGGTCTTTGACTTTGAGAAGGAAGCTCTTCGTTATTGTAAAAATGATGTGGACATTCTATTTCAAGGTTGTGTTAAATTCAGGGATGAGTTCTTTAAGGAGACAAGTGTGGATCCGCTTAAATGCGTCACGATAGCCTCAGCCTGCATGAAGGTTTTTGTAACCAATTTCCTTCCTCCTAAAACCTTGGCCATCCTCTCACCTCTGGACTACAGGCGTAGTAGTAAGACGTTTTCCAGCGCGTCCATTCAATGGCTTGGCTGGGATTTCAGACAGCAGAAAAATAGACATCGAACATGCATTAAACAAGGGGGAAAAGAAAATTGGCCCATATTCTGTGGATGGGTATGCAGAGATTAAAGGTGTCAAAGTTACGTTTGAATTTTACGGCTGTTTTTTCCACGGCTGTAAAAAGTGTTACATGCCTCATGACAAGTGTCCTTTGAGAGGGGTAGCATTTGAACAGCTTTACGCAGCCACTGTTGAGAGAAGCAAGGTACTCCAAACTGTGTACGGCCTTCGTGTCGAGGTCATCTGGGAGCATGAGTGGACTGAGATGAAAAAAATCAGACCTGGGGATGATCAGCTTTCTTGAGAAAGTTAATGCACCCGAACCGCTATCACCCCGAGATGCTCTGTATGGTGGTCGCACCTGCCCTATGAGGTTGAGGTACACAGCGGGGCCAGGTGAAACTGTACACTATGTGGATTACACATCTCTGTACCCTTATGTAAATGCTAACTGCGTCTTTCCCCTTGGGCACCCCACCATCATTTACAAAGATTTTGATGACCCCAGCAGCTACTTTGCCATCATCAATGCTGTGGTCTACCCCCCACGAGGTCTCTTTTTCCCTGTTTTGCCTCACAGAACATCCCAAGGTAAACTCATGTTTGCTCTCTGCTGCACATGTGCTGAAATAAATAACCAGTCAGGTCCCTGCAGGCATAATGATGAGGACAGAGCTCTGACAGGTGTGTGGGTGAGTGTAGAGTTTTGTAATGGGTTGCAGTGTGGTTATCGCGTTGCTAAAATCACTGAAGTTTGGCATTTTGAGAAGAGCAGTGACACAATCTTTAGAGGTTACATTCATTGCTTTTTAAAGGGTAAGCAGGAGGCTTCAGGCTACCCTTCCAAAGCGGTGGATGAGGAGTGCAGGTCAAAGTATGTAGCCGACTACAAACTCAACCAGGGTATCCAATAAGACGCAGGCAAAATCAAGGTGAACCCTGCCAAAAGACAGGTAGCAAAACTGTGTTTAAACAGCTTTTGGGGAAAGTTTGCACAGCGAAGTGATCTGTCTCAGACCACAGTCATCACTAACCCTGATGAGTTTTTCAGCTTTATGTTCTCGAGCAAATATAGGGTTAACTACTTCCATTTCTTCAACCCTGAAATGTGTGTAGTGCAGTGGAACTACAGCAAACGTGTCATCTCTCCCCCGAGCAAGGTAAACAATGTGTTTATTGCATCATTCACCACCGCTTATGCACGTTTAAAACTTCTCAGCAGCATGGAGCAATTGCAGGACAGATTGATTTATATTGATACGGACAGTTTGATTTATGTGACAAAAGTGGCGAGACTCCTTTGCAACTGGGAAATTATCTGGGTGATCTTACAGACGAGCTCGCAGGAGACAGCATTTTGGAGTTTGCATCAACAGGACCCAAGAGTTATGCATACCAAACCAAAAACCAGAAAAAACTAGTGATACGTGCTAAAGGCATCACTCAGACACATGAATGCAGCGAGAGGGTCAATTTTGACAGCATCAAAGGGCTGGTTGAGGGCTACATAGCAGGATCCAGTGAGGGTGTCATTGAAATTCCACAGCACACAATCAGGAGGGATAAAAAGAGATTCCGCTTAAGAAATGCTGCATTTGTTAAAAGGTTTCGGTTGGTGTATGACAAGAGATGCCTTTTTTCTGACGGGACAACTCTGCCTTTTGGTTATTAGAGCATAAGAAGAAAAAGAAGAAAGATAAATTTAAAAAATGTTGCATTCTGCCAATTTACAGGAGATTGATTTTGATCTTAGATTTAGAGCGCCTTTCTCATGTATGATTATAGGACCCAGCGGTTGCGGGAAAACCTTTTTTGTAAAAAGTGCTTTGCAAAATTGTAACCATGTCATGGATGTTGTTCCAGAAAATATTGTGTGGATTTACACATCTTTTCAGCCGATGTATGCTGAATTGCAGAAGATGAATAAAAATATTAAATTGTGGAAGGATTGCCTCATTCTTTTGAAGATGAAAACCTGTTTCCTCCTGATCAGAATCATCAGATAATTCTAGACGATGTTATTGCTCAAGCCTCAGATGATGAAAACGTGAAGGTCTTTACCCAGTTTCTTCACCATCGTAATATGAGCGTCATGCTGTTGACTCAGAATGTATTTCATCAGGGAAAGTTAGTTTGAACTGTAATTATATGGTGTTGTTTAAGAACCCGAGAGATAAACTGCAGTTGAATGTACTGGTCTGCCAAATGTTCTCATCGCAAAAGGGTGTCTTCCTGGAGAGTTTTGAAGATGCAACGAAAGAAGCTCATGGTTATTTAATCATCGATTTCATTGCTCTGAATATTTTAAAAGGTAACATTAAACTATCTCCTTCTCAACACCGGAAATTGAAGAAGCAAAGAAAAATCATCAGGTTGTTGGCTGATAAAAGAACTGGTATCAAACGTAAACAGCTGGCTCTCAAAAACCAGGGAGGTGGTTTTATTCTCCCCATCCTAACAGCTCTTGCCCCCTTGATCGGTGATCTAGTGGGTGGAATCATCAGGAGATAATGTCTCTCAGAACATCGCAGATGTTTCTCATTTCCCCTCATCAGTTAAGGCGTCTGACCCAGTCAGAAACGTCCATCAGACAGACGGCGGAGGAGAATTTGGATGCTGAAATGAGAGCGATATTGAATGACCCCGGTTTGACTTCTTATGAAAAATGTAAAAAATATGATGCACTTTTGCAGAGGTATCTTACTCTACTCAAGCAGGGTGTGAAAGAAGAACCACGGGTGAGTTTGACGCTTCACATCGACACATCGAGCGAGACTCCAGAGCATGAGCAGCATGAAGAAAAACATGGCCCGGGGCATGACCAGTTTGCTCCAGATCAGATTGTTATGGATGTACTGAAAAGCCTGCCAAAGCATAAGCGTAAAAGGCTGAGTACATTTTGAAGAAATTATCCGAAAGAAGTGGGGGTTGGACTTCGCGAGGAGAATTTGTATTTAAAGGAAATGTTGTAAAGGGGTCCCATATGATTGACTTGCTGAAAAATCTCATGCTACTGTTTAAAACATCTGGAGCACCGCCACCCCAAGGATGGTCAGACTTTCTGCATACTTCGTCAGAGGTAAACATCCCCATATCTTCAGTCAATAACCCTTATGCTCGTGATGAATATAGACGGCTCAAAACAGAGGGAGAGGGATCATTTTATGAAAGTGCTGAAGCATTGCCTCACATTAAGCAGAGAAGAAAAAGGCAGATAACTCTTTCTCCCCATTGGTTGAGATCCGAGCAGGAAGACCCTAAAAATACTAGTGTGAAGCCAAAAAAGACTCTTCGTAAAACAATACTACCTCCCCGATGGATCACATTTACATCATAAACCGTTATAAGAAATTGAGACGTGTAACCTATGTTGTGATTATTAATTTGACAATATTATTTAATTTTTCATATTTATGTTTTAATATTTTATCAAATAATATTTCGGTCTGTTAAGGGTTGTCCTGTGAATACCAGCCCAGTAAGGCGATGGTATTAGGACAAAGTTGAAAGGTGTGAGCCAAGCTCTGACATTATTGAACAGCATAAACTCTGCACACACATGGAATGAATTCACACAATTTCTTAAAATACAAGAATTTATTAACAAAAATAAGTGAAGTCAAAGTCAAACATATTTCAATCAACAAACTCTTTACTATGCTAAAACAATCCAACTAAACTACCAAGCAGAATTAAAGAATAGGGAAGACTAATGGGCTATGTACAATATAAACAAGTTGATTAAAGATGATTGAAAATCATGACCAAAAGAGTGATGCAACATTACCATGCAATGTTTATGTTTGAGAACCAAGGATTATCTTGAAGAATCTGGAAGTGAAGTTAAGTTAGTCTTGGAACCAACTTAGACAATATTTAGCAAACATTAAGACAACCATTCACAATGCAAGATCAGATAAAATATTATTTTATCAAAATAATGTTTTCAAGAATGATCTGCTGAATAAAACCAACCTTCTGGATGAATAATTTCTCAATGGTGTCAAATTAGTTGCCTTTATTAAAATAATATTTGAAGAAATAAGGGAATATTTGGAAAAGAGCCAAATCTTTCTGGAGAAATGGGGCTTAATGGTGTTTACTTAGTTATCAGATTTAGTAAAATAATGTTTAGAGATTATTATTCACTAACTTGAAAACTAACAACCTTCGGGTTAATATTCTGTAGCAGCAAGCACGTGTTCTTACCGTTAGCAGTTAAGCTAACAAAGAGGGCTATAGCTTAGCTTAGCACAAGAACCAAACACATACCTTTAAAATACCAGGGTCAATAAAAGGGTTAAAATGCATAGCGCGGACGGCGCGTTATGAGCAACCTTCTGTGTTTAAATCACCCTTTAGCTAAAGTTTGTCTTAATTTAAAAACACATAAACACAGAACACAAAGCTGATCACGTGTGCAGTCTACTAGCACTAAGGTAGCAGTTTCTCACGCAATCAAACCAAACTTCATAAAAATGAAAAACATTAGATAATTTCATCCTAAATCTTTCTATTATTCACTCTGCCCAAAACCTAACCTCTAACCATGCTGAGGAAAAGATGTCCTGGGTGGCGAAGTTTGAAGAAACGTCCACAGTCAACAAGCGGTTAGCCTTCGGCTAACCTAACGAAGCTGTGGGTGGGCGGCCCATTCTGTCGGCCAGCCAAAACTGCACGTTACCGGTGATGCGGTTACTCGTCGTCCTTCTCTCAGGCAAGGAAACCGCTTCACTCAGGTTTAGAGAGACGCAGCGTCTCTGCTGGGGACTTTTTCTGGGACACCGTTGCTTCAGCAGGCCTCGGAGAGAAAGTCAAGCCAGGCGTGTACCTTAATTCCCGTTTTCTGAATGAATACTGGGTACACAAACAGCATATGATCGGTGATCATATGAGACTCTTGGATCCAGTTTGAAGAGATTGTCTTTTTGCCAGCAAAAAGACCTCAGCGCGCTGTGTCCCACCGTCCAGTTCCTCTCGGGAGCTGCTTGGAAGAGGTCGGCTTGTGGGAGAGGGGGTGCTCTTATTCAGACAGTGGCATCATGGGAAGTCTGCTGCTACCCCCCCTTTCCTCAGTTGCTGGAAGTCAGTTAAATGCACTTTATTTTGAAAATTCCAGAAGATTTGTACCGGAGTTTTAATGTTGAAATCCATGGCTTAGGGTCCCAACACCTATTTCTTTCATTCAATAAAATCTTTATTGATTATATTTTCATGTATAGCATCATGCTCTACTTCACACACACACACACTCATATACACACCCATATACATTTTCATTAGAATTTAAACAAAATTAAAATGAAAAAAAAGACAATTTAAATTCCATAACAATCCTGAAACATCTCCAAGGAGCATGCAATGCAGAACTCTGATTAATGACACATTTCTGGTATTTTTTACAAAGTTGGATACCATTAAATCATTCTTAAACACATCTCCGGTGTATTTAGACAATACTTGCGGCAGAGTAAGACCACATGCTTTATGACAGAGATAATAGATACAATGGTGACAGCACACTGTGGACAGAGTGTTTTGAAGCTGGTTATTGTGATACAATATTTTTGATGATCTGTCTTTTAAAAATGTTACGATGCTTGACGGGTAGAAATCAAAATTCGGAGGGAACCCGTAAGAGTCAAAAAAACTGGCTTCGCTATTCTCTTCCAGAGTCAGAGCTAACCAGTGTTCTTCCGGCATGTGTGACGGATGTGAGTTCACTATAAAGAATGCGGGTCCTGTGAATGTGTCAGCGAGCAGCGGCAGCTGGTCGCACGCCCATACACCGTAAAACAAATCCCCCAGCAGATGATGCAGTAGGTCCTCAATTTCATGATTATTCATGTCTGATTAGATTAATAATAATCCACCAGCACACGCCTCTTTGAATCAATCTCTAAAATAAAGTCATAACAAGCGTTGATGATCAGAGTGGTTGTATGAGGCAATGGTTGCCTGAATCGCATTTCCAATCTTAAATTCCCGCTGGAAAGTGGAGATAGAGCATCTGTGTCCTCACCCGGGTTAAGATTAAACGCGAATAGAGAGTATCCATGATTAAATTCTTGACGTGTTATGCTCAGCGGAAGATCTTTTAGATGTCGTCCTGTAGCCGTAAACAAGTTGTAATACTCTCTCACTGAATTGCCTTGGTTAAAATTGGGCTGAAGGCCTTAGCAGAATTTTGTCTACCATCCTTGCATAAGGCTAAATATTCCAATATCAAATGATTAAGTCAAACAGATTGAGATCAGGGTTTCCTGTAAAAAAAGCGTTATGATCCAGTAAAGCAATCACCACATACTTGGGAAAGACACCTAAGAAGATTCTCTTGGTTGCACACCCTTGAAGTTTTCGGGATGGAATATGTTTTTACATTCACACTGAAAGTGGGGATAGAGAGCATTTGCTTTCATTAAGCTGTAGTGTGACCCAGTCGTCCAGCTGGAGAGACGGAAATTTTTTGATGAAAAGAGATGCTCCTAATATCCTGAGTTTGGAAAGTGGAGTCCTCTTGCGGCCATGAAGATAAAAAGAATCGTTGGCTCTTGTAAGTTTAATTTTGAGGTCAACAGAGTTTAAAAAGAAGTCTCTCGCAGAAAAATATGTCTGCATGCAAGGGTCCTAGAAGATGTACCTCCCTGGAATTTGCCGTAAAGCTTGCTCTGCTGTTAAGACCTTGGTTAGGGCCGTTAGTTGTAACAATAGAGTTCAGAGCCCCTGCAGTGTCCTTGAAAAAAAGACCAGAGCTAAAGTGGCTTTTCAAAGAATCCTCAGAAAAGTTTAACAATGTCTCAATCATGGCTCTATATGGATGTGTGGCGCTTGATTGTGAAATCAATCGATCTCCGAGAGTGACATCACACTGACTGAAGATGGTGTTGAACGGGTAGTTGATGAGCCCTACAGGTGCATCATTCGGCAGGTTTGTTCCATCCTTGTTAGTAATTTTCACTCTGAGATGCAACAGCGTATCATTGAGCTCCAGATACTTTTCTCCGTCTCCCGGAATGAAAAACTCGATCGTGCCTCCATCGGTGATTGCTGATAAAGGCTGGATCTCGGTGTAAATTTTATCTTCAATCGATAGCTTCGTCATCGGGGCAGAAAATAAATCTAACTCTGCCAGCGTGCACTCTGATGATTTGTTATGTAAAACAGCCATTATTAAAATATATCAAAACTTGCGGAAGACTTCCGTCCTCTTCGTTTGTCAGCTCCGACTTATCTCCTTTTTCGTGCTTGTCGTTTTTTAACCGTCCTTAAACAATTACCAGGGGGTCTTGTTCTGGGTCTTTTGGATAAAACCATAATTCCTGAACCTTCCTGACCGTCGGTGTGTGTAGAACCACTCATTTTACTCACGGCTCTACCTATGACGTCCGAAGCGATATTTGATGCAGCCGTTTTAAGATGGTGTTTTGCAATAGCAAATCCTTTTTTTAACCAGAGGGGATACGAAGTGGAATAATTTTGAAAATAATGATCCAATTTCACGTCCGTACATGACCGGGGCCCCATAAAACCCTGGCAGATTACCGCCTGATTGACTTACATAGTAATTTACAAAGCAATTTGGATCACGTCTCAGACTTAGCTGTGCCATGTTCTCGCTTGCCTGCTTGGTGCACAGTGTTGAAGGACCAGGGGAATATGAATGATAACCAATCGATCTTAGACGTTATATATATCTCTCTGGAATAGTTTATACAAATAAAATTTTATCTCAGGCTACGTTGTGATATTACCAGTTTGAAGTGTAGTCTTATGACAGTCTTTCTGTAGACGAAATTTACAGGAACGTTTTGGTCCGATTTAATTTCTATATGGATATTTTCAATATGTCTTCTGGAAACTGGAAGGTAGTGGGCGGGGTTAAACGTCAGAGTAACCATATCACTGAAGTCGCCTTGTCTGCAGTAAAGGTGCAAAAGCGTCGCCTACTATTTGCGGGCTGACCACGTCGCTGTAACAGTATCCGCCGGAAAAGGAGCCAGTGTTGGTTCACCTACATGAATCCATTCCCCTGGTTTCACACCCAGCATATAAGCTAGAGTGTTGAAGAAGCGTATTTCATACTGACCGCTTGCTTGAAATGCAAATCTCTTTTGAACTCTGCTGAATTTCATGCGGATATCCGAGTTTATTTTTTTGAAAAACATTTCCATCTCTGTCTCGATTTGAATAACGCTGTTATAGTAGCCTCCTCTAATCCTCTGCGTATGGATCTCCACATCACCAAAATTCCTCCATTCAAAGTAGGCTACATGATCCGGTAAATTATGCCATGTATGGGGGTATGAAATCTCTGCTAATGCAAGCACCCATTGGCCTTCTAAATCATTATGTTGAGCTAAATTTACACGGAAACTTGAGCTGGTATTATTTTTAAACACTTCCTTGCTAGCGTTAGAGGGAAGGGTAACGTAAAAACCACCATCCTCTGCCTTGCTGTCCATGATGCTGTATGAATCGTAAGGTTTTAGCACACACCTATTTTATACACTTCGTAGTTAATCAAAACCTGATCCACTGTTTGATTTGCTCAGGCCATTTTTCACCGTACAAAATCCTGTTTGACACCTCTTTACTGTGTGGTCGATTTTAATATTTTCTCCACTTGATACATCTTGTCCATTAAATATTTTTTACTTTTTGAGTTCCTCAGCGTAAAAAGACACCCCGATAGGTTTCTCCATCCAAATCTTTGAGCTTGTATGAAGAGGGTTCGGGTATCCACTCATACACTGTAAACACTTCATCCGTAAAACTCTGTTTGTATTTTTTTGTCAACACTCCACGTACCTTGGATATTCTGACAAGATCTCCTTGTTTAAACAGATTGTCACTGAAGCCTGCAATATCTGTTGGACTTGACACCATACAGATTCTAAAACACTTGAAAGGCAAATTTTCTGAGGTCACTTCCATAGGGCTCATTTTAATGCTGGTGTGGTAGCTGTGGTTGTAGCTTCTAGCTAAATTTTGCAGGACATTAATTTACCGCCGGGTGTTGTTAGCAGTAAAATATCTCCACATCCTTGTTTTTAACGTACGGTTAAACCTCTCAACCACGGAGACTTTTGCTTCACTCGCTGTGGCAAAATGTTCAATACCGTGTTTTCTCCAATAGAAGCTTAATTTTCTTGTTAAAAAATTCTTTACCTGCATCAGTCTGAAGTTTTTTAGGGACCTGGCTTTCTTTAAAAACTGATTCAAAAGCCTTTAGCACCTGTGCAGCAGTTTTCCTCTTCAAAACACGTACATACACCGTCTTTGAAAAGATGTCAATGACTGTTAATAAATAATTGTAACCGTCATTTTCCTTGGCCAGAGCTTGCATGTTGCAGAGATCGGCTTGGAACTGTCTAAATGGTCCGGTGACAAAAACTCTGTTTCTCGGGAACTTTATTCTTGCAGGTTTATTTAGAGGATAGGTATCTTCTCCCGATAAAAAATCTTTAACTTTTTCAACCACTACCTTCTTCCCCGTTTCATCTTGCAAAACCCTCCTCAACCTTTCTATACCGACTAAACTTCCTGGATTTGATAGGTTGTAATATACATTCTTCATCATCCTTCTTTCAGACATCCCAGTCGTATGCTCACTCTGACAACTACTTGTTAAATAATGAGAAAAAAAAACACCTGAGGGTATATTTATAGTTCTTTTTTATTTTTACCCGTATTTAATAGAGAAACAGAAAAAACACATTCAGATAATAAAGATCAATTCAAACATTGCAATCTTTAAAAAACAAAAACAAAACAGTTATATATGTATACCAGTAGAAAGCCGAGAGAGAATACAGATAGGACAAAACAAGTCATCAAACATCTGAGATTGGATCGTAGCACTCTGTCTCAAGCAGCTTAACTCTGTTTCAGTCATTAACGCTCATCTTATCGTACATATCCGTGATTGCACTATGGAAGCCTTGTACCGATTTCAGTTCATATAAAACCGTCTCTGCAGTCGTTTTCACTCTGAAGTCATCTGCTTGTATGCGTCGAAGTGTCAGAAGTTTCTGATTAGCAGGAAGAAGCTTGGGGTTAATGAGTCGTCGCACGATGCGTTGAAAGTTGATTTGGTAATACTCCTCCTCCAATATCTTCAGGCACTGATGCTGTTGTTGGCTCGGGTGGTTCGTTATGCACCCGTAACAGGTATCTTTGAGATAGTTCAAACAGGTTATGTTGAATAAATGAAGTATCGCTGTTTTCACCGTATCCTGTAGGTGTGCCTGGACTGAATAGGGACTCAGAGAGCTGCGACGATGAGTTGGCTGGTGAGTAGAGGTCCGGAGAAGGTGGATGATACGGCCCGGTGGAGGGTCTCTTCTTGCTGATTGTAAAGGTCCCAGTATGGTGTTTTCCCGTACGCTCCACACATTCTTAAGGTCTGCTGTCCACCGTTGTGAAGAAGAGTCTGTGAGCTCGCAGTTAGACCCTGGTATATAGCGAAGGAAGGGGGAGGGTCCTCAAAAAAGGGGGGTTGGTCCTGAAAAGAGGGTGGGTCCTCAAAAGAGGGTGGGCTTTAGATCCACAACAGGGAACATCAGCATTCTTTTCACTGACATAACATCAATCCAGCAGCGTGAGTTTTGGAAAATGTTGGAAAGACGCTGTCCAATTTCATTCATCTTCTCAACCCAAGCATCATACGTTAGAGCCAGCACTGTCTTGAATACACCGCAGTTCTGATTGAATGCCTCCAACACAAACAGATCTGAGGGGATCGTCTGGTTGTTCTTGCATTTGCTTGCAATGATGAAAAACTCTCTTAACTCCACCATTGTTCAACGAGTGTTCTTTTCCAGTGAATGCTGCAGGTAAATTGCAGCGTTTTCTGCTAGTATTTAAAACAGACACTGAAGCACACCCCTCTGTTTTTTTAATTCGTTGATTCTAGATTCGTCCCGTAATGATGACAACCGTTCAGCACGCATGGTTACACCCATTGGTCACACACCCCCCCACCGAGACACCTCAGCAAAGCCGCAGACACGTTAATTCAATAAACAAGGGGATGTGAATTGTCAGAGACAATGCTCGACACTTTAGGCCAGGAAGGAACACAGTCCTCTTATTTACTTTGACTACAGTCAGTGTGAAGACTTTGTCTGAGTCAATCCACAATAAACAGTGACATGTCTGAGGTCTGATCACCTATTCAATAAACAGTGGATGTGTATTGACTGAGACAATGCTCGACACTTTGGGTCAGGAAGGGGCACAGTTGTCTGAATTTACTTTGACTACAGTCAGTGTGAAGACTTTGTGAGAGACAATTCACAAGAAACAGCTGCGGATGTCTGCCTTAATTCAATAAACAGTGACATGTCTGAGGACTTTATAACTTTTAT
Organism: Crenichthys baileyi; assembly: GCA_036173005.1. Taxonomy (NCBI): domain Eukaryota; kingdom Metazoa; phylum Chordata; class Actinopteri; order Cyprinodontiformes; family Goodeidae; genus Crenichthys; species Crenichthys baileyi. Next base: position 237,261 of record JAHHUM010001483.1, read on the forward strand.
TTTTTATTTTTTTCATTTTCTTGTGATGTTTAACATAGACCGCTTCTACAGGATACAACCTCTGGCTCCCACGTGGGATGAGGAGAAAACTGTTTTCTCTAAATCCTCAATAACTATTGCTCTAAGATGAAAAAAGAAAAGCTTAAGGTAACTAAAATTATCATCCATTTTACCAAATGGAGTCTCTCATGATTCCAAACAAAGTCTTTTAGCTGTAGAATCCATGTCTAAATTGGAAACAGCATACTGAGCACTCGTAAAATCTTTGATAATTCCATGTTTGGCTTACTTTTTAACTATTTTTTTTTCAGTTCATTTATTTCTCTGTTTTTAGATCATCTCTACAAGTTGCTGGTGCAGATTAGATTACTCAAACATTTGAGCTGAGGAAGAAAGGTTCTGTATCTACTTTTTTGTCTTCCTTGTTTTGTAGATGTGAAAACATCCATCTAAATAACCCCATCGTTAAAATAAAATGAATTTACAAGTCTGTCAGGTTCTCTTTTTATCAGAATTTTGTGTGACGTGCCTGCATTGACCTAAGTGACCTTTAAAGTGGAGAAACTACATGTTTTTTTATTTAAAAAAAATTAAAAACATACAATTAGAAAGATTTGCTTCCTTGTGATGACAACATCTGGTTAATGACGATATCCGGTTAATGACGATATCCGGTTACACCACCGGAAGTCCCGCCCTAGCAGGGTTTTTCTCAGTCAATACAGATATAAAACTCCTAAACTTTAGCCAAACTGTCATTCTCAAAGGAGGTTGGTTAGGGTGTTAAAAACAACCTTGGAACCACAGTCTCAAAACTATCAGACTAGAAACTCATGTTACTGTCTTAAGTAAAACTAGTTTTGGATCACCACAAATATAGAGGGACTCAACCAAAAAAGAAGTCCCTGCTCTGACACGTTCAGGTTGGATTGAATTTTGTACATGCCCACATGGACAAGCTAAACTTTTATGGTCAGTTGAGACAAATATTGAGCTGCTGTTTGAAGGAACAAAGGCAAACCTAAAAACACCTATCTAGGGGGACCAGTGCCTGGGTCGGGTTCGAGGCGCTTGGCCTGATTAACTAGGTCCTCAATCTCCCAAACCAAAGCCCCAAAGGTCCAATGAGGAGGAACGATAGGCACAGCCTCTTTCTCTGTGCTATCTGGGGAGTACAGTCGGGACAGAGCGTTAGGCTTAATATTCTTAGAACCTGGCCTATAGGAAATGGAAAGATCGAAACGGGGAAAAAAAAGTGACCAGCATGATTGGCGCGGGTTCAGTCTCTTAGCTGATTGTAAATTCTTGTGGTCAGTCCATACTAACACGGGGTGTTTAGCACCCTCAAGCCAATGTCGCCATTCCTCCAAGGCTAGTTAAATAGGTAACAACTCCCTCTCCCCCACATCATAGTTTTGTTCAGTGTTGCTAAGTCGTCGAGAAAAAAAGGCGCACGGATGAAGTTTCCCATCCGTGGGGGATTGCTGTGAAAGAACTGCACCTACACCTGTATCAGAGGCGTCTACCTCCAAAATAAACTGCCAGGAGGAATCTGGGTGAATCAAGATTGGAGTCTGTGAGAACCTTTCCTTCAGAGCAGAAAAAGCCTTATCAGCCTCTGGTGTCCAGGAGAACACAGTGTTCGTGGAGGTCAATGCAGTGAGCGGGACGGCCGTCTGACTAAAGTTCTTAATGAATCTGCGATAAAAGTTTGCAAAACCTAAGAAACGTTGGAGGTGCTTGCAGGAGTCCGGAATAGGCCACTTGAGGACTGCCTTGATCTTCTCTGGGTCCGAGCGAACCTGTCCACCATCAAGAATGAATCCCAAAAATGTGACTGATGTCTTATGAAAGACACATTTTTCAGCCTTCACAAACAACCGGTTCTCCAACAGTCTTTGAAGGACTATGCGAACGTGACGGCGGTGCTCCTCAATGTCCTTAGAATAAATCAGAATATCATCAAGATAAACAAAAAAAAAGACATTCAAAAAATTCCTGAGAACATCATTGATGAGCGACTGAAAAGCTGCTGGTGCATTAGAAAGGCCAAAGGGCAACACCAAGTATTCAAAATGTCAGCAATGGAGTTTTAAATGCAGTATTCCACTCGTCCCCCTGGCGGATCCTGACTAAATGATAGGCGTTTCTGAGATATAATTTAGAAAAGATTGTAGCACCGTGAACAGGCTCAAAAGCCGAAGTAAGGTGTGGGAGTGGATATTTATTCTTAACTGTAATCTGATTTAGCCCCATGTAGTCAATACATGGGCGAAAAGATCCATCCTTCTTACCTACAAAGAAAAACCCGGCTCCGAGTGGAGTTGATGAGGGGCGAATAATGCCGGCAACCAAAGACTCATTAATATAGTTTTCCATAGCTTTCCGTTCGGGTCCAGATATGTTATACAGCCTACTGGCTGGTAGGGGAGCGCCAGGAAGTAAATCTATGGTGCAGTCATAAGGCCCGTGCGGGGGCAATGTTAAAGCCTTGACTTTACTAAAGACTAGTTTTAGGTCATGGTAATCAGTGGGAACGCGTGAAAGATCGGTATCTTCACTCTCACCAGAAACAATGTCAGTAGGTAGTGGGGCAACAGTTGACTGAAGGCATGAGGAAAGGCAGCTAGTGGACCATGACTCGACTCAGCTACCCGACCAATTAATATGGGGGTTGTGTTTCTGAAGCCAAGGGAAGCCTAAAACTATGGAGTTCAGGGCAACAGGAAACACAAAAAAGATATCTCCTCCCTATGATTACCCGACAACACTAGAGTTAGAGGTTTGGTTCGATGGGTTATGCGTTGTAATGTCTGCCCATCCAAGGCTGAAACTAACTGGGGTGCGGGAAGAGACTCAGTCTCAATCTGGGCCTCATTTACCAATTTTTGGTCAATAAGGTTCTGCTCACTCCCCGAAGGGGCAGAGAGATTCTGTATATAACGGTTGAATATTAAAGGCAAACTAAGTCTGGGGGCAAAAGGGTCATTTAAACGGTCCGCCAGTTCCCCCTCTACTACTGACGGACCCAATCTTTTGGTCCTGTGGGGCAAACAGGGCAGTTGACTGGGAAATGCTCGGAAGAGCCACAGTAAAAACACCGATTAGTCTGGTGGCGTATCTGTCTCTCTTCAGGGGAGAGATGAGAACGCCCAACCTGCATGGGATTAGCCTCAGACGTCTGTGCTGAGGAAAAGGAGCGAATAGCTAAAGAAACCTGGCTGGGGGGTTGAGTTCTGACAATGCTACGATCTAGTTGGGACCTCTTTCTCTCCCTAATTCGATTATCAAGTCTATTTGCTCAGTTGATTAACACATTCAGAGTCTTGGGTTCATTTATTAAAGCTAATTCGTCTTTGAGAGGCTCATCTAAAGCCTGAAAAAAGGCCGCTTTGAGAGCACAATCGTCCCATCCAGAGGCTGCTGCTAGGGTTCGGAAATCAATTGAAAAATCAGCAACTGACTGGTTTCTTTGTCTTAAGGACCATAATTTACAGGCTGTAGAAGTCTGGTCAAGTTGCTGAGAAACCGGTGGGGCTGTAGCGCCCTCTCTGACCGGGGCGGTAACACTGCTTAGTTTGTGTTGTAGCATAGAGGCTAACTGCTCGATCTGTAGGTTAGTCTGTCTTTGCTGCTCGGCAAGGGACCGGAGAGTGGAGTCATGGGCTTGAATTTGATGGAATTGTTCAGAAAGTGTTCTCCTGAATGCCTCTGCTGGGTCAGGTTGGCCAGAGTGTTCCGTCATAGTTTTAGGGACAGATTTCAACATGCAGTAAGCATTCAGGAGACAGGAAAGTTTTGACAAAGATTTTATTTGCAGGGAACGAGGTGGTGCTGAAAAAACCGGAACCGGGAAGCCAACTGTAAGGTAAGTAGAGCTGGTAAGTAAAAGTGGATCTTAGAGTGTATTTTCTAAATAACAAATCTGTCTGACTAGGAATGAAGAGTGATCCGCCAGGAGGGGGGAGTGACGACGAAGTTGCGCACAGATGGGACCGGACCTGGTGGGTACTTGACACAAGTTGTTTGGCACTGAGGTTCTGGTGGTGGTTCTGCAGTGATGGAGGGTGGACGGCTCACCTGAGGAGGTCCGTGATAAGATCCAGTCAGGAAGCTGCCAGCCAGTTGTTGACAGACGAAGTAAGCAGGAATCTCAGATCTTAATCCACAAAGTTGGAGATCCTTTTCCAGAAGTCGAAAAAATCCAAAACAGCAAACAATGCTGAAGGCGAAGTCAGGTTCAGGTAAACAGCCTGCGAAGGAGCACATACGAAGGTTACATAGGGCAAAGAACAAAGCAAGGATTATTTGTGGCTTGAGCTTATACCACTGAGGGCAACACTCTGGCGACGAGCTGCTGGCAGCCTCCTTCTTAAATACCCTCCAAGAATGATTAGGGAAATAGGGAACACCTGTCACCTCTCCTCACGGTTTCCAGTGCCACCTAGAGGCTAAGCACAGTGAACAGCACCAGAAAGCAGACATACAGTAGCACTCAGATCCTGACAAGTATATAAACTTCCTAATCAGAACTATCCATTTGTTTCAGTGTTATGTTCGAATTTGAAAGAAAAGATGTCATGATCTTTTATAAATGCAAAACATGAAGAATCCAAAAGCTGAATAAAATGGTAAAACAGGCATCACACATCTGATGGGTCAATTATAAATACATCTAAAAGGTAAAAGTTATCATTTTCAACGAAAGTGGATCTCTAATGTGTTGCCTGCCACCAGACAAATGTCTCTACATTTCCAGAGTTTAGTCTTAATTATCCAATGTGATTAAGCACTGTGAAAGGCTTCCCAATCACAGTCATTATGGCACATTGAAATTCAATCTACCAGCACGCAAAGGCTATTACAGCCAGCATAGATTTTGATTACTGATTATATGCTTGGATAGCTTCAAACCTCTCCCTCACATCACTTCACACCTCTGCGGGGGGAAACAAAGCCACCTTTCATCGGCATAAATCTGTTACTTCTCCCTTTTTCACTTGCTCGACAATAAAGCTCTCACTGACCTTAAACTTGAGGATAATGGATAGCAGAGGTTTTTCGAGGATTTTTTTTGTTTATGTACTGTGCGTCTCTAGAGCTGCTGTGATACAAGGCAGCCATTCTTAAATTGCACCAGCATAGCCCCGAAAAATACAAGAGAAGCCAGGTGAGGCTGGGCAATATCCGCCAGCCAGAGTACGTGACAGTGAAATGGAAGAAGTGTGACAGGAAAACACAGGAGGAATACAACTCAGCTGAACAGACAGTTTCTATTTGCCAATAATGGCCACTGACTCTTTCTTGATGTTGTTGCAACACACTAGCAGGGCACCAGGAGTCATGGTCAGCCAAAGCTAGACTGTGTGCAGCAATATTCAAAGGATGAGTGGTTTTTCATGGTCCTGTGGCATGCAATTTACATAACTGTCCAAAAGTATTTTTTATCGGAATGCCTCAACTAAGCTGAGGCAGATTTTGCACCTCACCATTTATAGAGTTTTAGTCCACTCTGTAATACATTCTTCCTGTATTAACGAAGACTTTTACAATAGAATGAATTAAAATCGTCTCTAATCGAGAGAGGAGCTGGAGGCTCGATAACCTTTTAAGAAGAATGCATAAAAAAGACAGCCTTTATCCGTCCCACACTTCTAGGGACCTGCTCGTCTTTGATGTATTACAAGAAATAGGTTTGTAATAAAGGACTTTCAAGCTAATTTAAAATCACTCTTGTCTTCATCTGCAGAATGTGAGGTTTATTAGGGACAATTGTCACAGGCTCTGCTCTGTAATTTTTCGTGCATCTGCAGCACATACAGTGCCTTGAAAAGGTGTTCAGATCCTTTAAAAGTTCAAATCCTTTAAAAGCTTTCACCTTTTGTCATGTAACAACTGCCAACTTCATTGTATTTCAAAGGCAGAGCATATTTCTGTGGTGAAATGAAAAGCATGCATGGTTTCACACTTTTGTACAAATAAAGATCTGAAAAGTCTGGCTGAATTTGTATTCGGTCCCATGTGATCTCATACCCCTAAAATAAAATGCAGTGCAACAAGCGTCTGAAGGTGTGCAATTTAAGCTCAAAATGAGTACTTCAATAGTGAACAAGGAGCATCATGAAAACATATGAACACAGCAAAAAGGATGGGGACAAAGTTGTGGAGACATTTAAAGCATGATTAGGTTATTAATCCGTAATACAAGTTTTGAACATCTCACAGAGTTCTGTGTGGCACAACTGTACATTTACCGATGCATGACTGTCAACCTAAACTGGCAGGTAAGCAGAGCATCATTCAGAGAAACAGCTGAAAGGCTCGTGGTAACACGAAGGAGCTGCAGAGATCCACAGATCATGTGAGAACATCTGTTGACGACAATTATTGGCTATCTTTTTACCTTTTCTTATTTGTATCTATGTATATTTTATTGTATATATATTCTTATTTGAAGTTTGTTTTATTGCATGTTTAATATAATCTTAATGCATTTCATTTTATCCAGTTATTAGCATTACTTCAGTTTTTATAGTAAAACAAAATTTGTCTTCAGGTTAAAGCTTTCAGGGGGTTTAGATACAAAAATTTAAAGATTTTTATGTTTCTGTCCTCTGGTGTGTCCTCATTTACCATTGTGTTCTCTATAGGTTTACAATTTAGATGACGTTTTATTCTAGTTGTTTAATAATTTACCTTATTTTCTTAGTTTAGCATGTTTTTTTGTTCCTTAATGACTGTTTGCATTCTTGTTTTTTGTTAACATCTGTAAAAAAAAAAATTTGTGTTACTTTTATATGTATGATATGATCTTAAAAAAAGTCCACAAATCTCGACAAATTTGGCCTTTAGAGAAGAGTGGCAGGAGGACAGCTATTGTTAATGAAGAGCATGTATGTAGGGGACACAGTAAACAGGTGGAACAAGGTGATCTGTTCAGTTCAGACCAAAACTGAACACAGGCTTTTATTCAAATTGTGATTTGTGGCAGAAAACTAACACTGAACATCACTATCTACACATTATCCCTACAGCAAAACATGGTGGTGGCAGCATCATCCTATGGATATTCTTATCTGTAGCAAAGACAGGTAAGCTGGTCAAAACTGATAGGAAGATGGCATTAATACAGGGTAATCCTATAGTAAATGGTGAATGGCCTGAACTTGTATAGTGTTTGATCAAGTCCAAAGCACCTTACACAACAATCTGTCATCCACCCATTCACACACTGACAGTGGTAAGCTACATTGTAGCCCTAAGGCAGACAATCAGTTGCGAGGCTACCATACAATAGTCACCACCGGGCCCTCTGACCACCATCGGCTGGCAAGGCGGGTAAAGTGTCTTCCCCAAGGACACAACGACTGAGACAGACAGAGTAGGGATGTGAACCAGCAACTCACCAGTTACAGGATGAACCCCTACGACCATTGCCACTGTTGCCCCCATCCTAGAAGAAAGCCTGCAAAAGAGCTTAAAGAGAATGGTTTAGATCAAAGGTGCTAAGCCCCAGTCCTCGAGGGCTGGCATCCTGTAACTTTTGGATGTGTCTCTCTGTCAGCACACCTGAGTCACACAATGTGGTCATTAGCAGGACTCTGTAGAACCTAACTGCATAAAGAGGTATTTCATTCCATTGATTCAGGTGTGTTGGACTTGGGACACAACAAAATGTTGAAGGCCAACGACCCTTGAGGACTGGAGTTTGACACCCCTGGTTTAGATAAAAGCCTATTCATGTGTTAGAATGGCCCAGACAGACCTAAATTAACCTGAATTAAGAATCCAGAGTCCAAGGTAAAAAACTGATGTGCACAGATGCTCGCTGTCCATTTGAAACTCAGCTTGTGCAAAGGAAAATGGGCAAAAATGTCAGTGTCTAGATTCCCAAAAAGATACATTGAAGTGTTTGAACATTGAAAAATAGCGTGGCAATTTTGGTGAAATTGTCATGAGTAGTAAATATTTGCAAAAATATGCATGCTTACTAAGTAATCTTCGCTGTGGCACCACACACCTGTTCTTTTTATACCTGGCTTTTGCTGACATGCATCTTGGTTCTGGAATGACATGGAAACTGGGAACTTGGAATACTGCACTAATCCCATTTTTGCATTTAATTAATCACCTCTTCAGAAGGCTTAGTGCATCCTGGCTGTTTTTAAATAAATAAATAATTAACAGGAAGTTGAGCAGCTCTCCACAGCAGAGCATACCGCCCAAGGGACCAAGGCTTGGCTGAACAATTGCTCATACTCCTCACATCCAAGCCTCATTAGCATATCTGCCTTCCTGCACAGACATTAAATGCAGGTGAAGCACATCCTGGGTATTATCACTTTGTTTAGAACACAAAGGCAGCGCCTGTGCACCCCCATCCCCCACTTAATTTGCCACTGACAACAGGAGGCATCATGCTTTGCATTGTTATGCTTCTAATTGGCGGCTTGGATCGTGAATTCTGACCCATAATCTCTGTTTTCACTCTCTTGTAAGGCACTTTTCCTTTTGTACTTTCTTTTATTTAAATGTGTTGTTTCGTTGTAGCTCATCAAAGCGTTCACAGAACACCATCTGTACAATGGACGCAGATGTTTACGAACCAGAATATCGTGCTAAGTCTGCTGCCGAGTCCATGAAACTAAACAGGATGAATGAGCATTCACAATGCATAGCGTGTTCCTTCTCCAGACTATATTTAACATAATCTTTCACTATGAGTGCAGAGACCTAAGTGGTCATGCCAGTTAAAAAAAATAAATAAAACTAAGATGCTGGAACAAAGTCATTTCTCAACGTTTCTTTGTAACACATTGCGTGACTGTTCAGCAACCATAAAACCTATGAAATTACAGCTGAAAAGATACAAAAGGGTTCAGAATATTGGCTAAAACAGGCAACCAACTAATCCCTGAATGTGACATATATGTGCAGACTATGCTTTGCTTTCATTCAAGCATGACTCAACATTAAACCAATGTGTAGTTCTGATTCAGACCTATATATTTCTTTCTAATTTTAGACTGTGTGAGGTAAATTTTGTGTCAATGCATAATTTTGTTAATCCTTGCATGTGAGAATTATTTCAATGCAACCAGATGTGCTCATAAGCATATATAGAGCTGTCTTTTTACTTATGAGTCAGGTTTTGAGCTGGGGTACAATTAGATGATTCGTATTTTGCTAGATTATGTTGTACCACAACTACACATGCAGTGATATGCTACTTCTGGCAATCCCTGTGTGCTGTGTGCTGATACTCTGTACAGTTGTAATAAACTGGAAAAAGACATATAATTGACTCTAAAATCTTTTTTGCAGGGATTCTTGATAGAAATTTGCTCCCTCCACAGCTGTATTTAGGACAAAAAGCTTTGCCTGATAATGTCATGTAAGACAAAACCCCATATAAAATGTGTCAAAAGTACAACTAGAGTCAAATTAAACTTTTGCAAAAAGTCAAAGGATTTTCTTAAGTAAATAATTGAGATGGCAAGAAAATGAGATATAACTACTGTTAACCTGCCAATTTATTATATTTGCTTATTCTGGCTAATGCACATCCATATTTAAATTATTACATGTATGAACTCAATTTAGATGTACACTAAACTTTCAGTTTTAGGCCCAGTATGGTTTTAACCTGGACTTCTTCCACCAAAACATGGTCAATGGTAAATTTACTAAGGTAGACAACCGACAGACCAAGAATGGGGACTGATTACCTCTTCAAAAGCATGGAGATTGGACTGTTGCGTATATCATAGAAATCTACATTACATACTTTTGTTGCACGTCGTTTATGATGCAACTAAACACAAACTTTTAATCCACAACACATCTATATTAAAACATCCAAATATAAAAACCTAATTTATGTGTGTACATAATTTTCACTTTTATGTCAAGTGTAGTATTAGTCTAGCCTTGAGATCTAAGGCCACTTTGGAAATTTCTGAGAGTTCATTAAAACCAAAGAATGCTCAGTGTTATATTTCTCTCAGTAGACAACAGAAAGACCAAGAATGGTGATTAATTATTGTATCAAAGGTTCGGAGAATTTACTTGGCATTTGTGATGAAACTGTGAAACAATCTCCTTGGTCTAAACAGAGTTACATTCACCCAAGAGAGTTGTTTTAAGGGTTTTATACGTTTATCTCAAGACTGATAATATTTATATAAACCACATTCACCATCAAACGCACCAATGCATCAAAAAGATGCTCAAATCCCAGCGTCGCAACTTCACCAATCAGAAAAGAACACTGCAGGGCAGCATTAAAAGCACAATAAGCTTATTAAAAAAATAAAATAAACTTAAATATATAACAAAGTAATCTTCCAAGAGAAAAAGCAATTCATAACTTTAATAACTGAATGCCAGTGTCCATAAGTTGTTGCTTGTCAAAAAATCTAAGAAATCCTTGAAGTCAAATCAGTTTGCTTTCTTCAGTTCATTCTTTTTTTGTCCCACCAAAACAAAAAACACTCCCAAAAGTGCGTCCCTCCAAAAAACACAGAAAAAATAAGTCAATTAATGGTACCATCCAAAATGCAAAAATAAATTTATATTAATAACTTGCACAATACGTATATAAAAGAAAGCAACAACTTGCTACAAGCCAAGCAGCCAAACAGTGCTTGTTTTCCACCATTTTTATTTACTTATTTTTGATCATCCTGACTAGTACGTCTATTCAGACATTTCTAAAACATGTTTTCGATCAAAAGTGATACATTTACTTAAGTAGACAACATCTTTCAGAAATCTGGATTGTATAATCCTTCAGTGGAATCATTTTTAAACCGAATTTTATTCTGTGCAGTTCTCTAACTGCATGGCAAAGGAGAGTTCGATTTTTTATTTAGGAGACTTAATGGAGGCCTAGATTTTCCTGATGTGTTACAGTTTAAAAAAAATTAAAACCAACACACATTCTCTATGTTAACAGTATAATTAGACCGTTTACAGTTCAGAGTGGAAACAGACAGAATAGACCAACAACCGAAGCTAGAAACATCTAATTAATTATGACACCCCTAAACACACTGGCTCTGTGAGAGTGCGTTGATTATCCACAACATGGAAATGGAGTAGGCAGGCTTCTCTCTGCCTGTTATGTTCCCTCACTTTCACATTCACCTGATAATATGATAACACATTCATTCAGCTTCTGTGTCCCCCGAAGACATGTAAACACGCCTGCCATTACAAGCCCCTTCCCTCTCAGTTATTCACTTCTCAGTCAGGTAGGTTAATCCACCAACGATTTGTGCTGAAAAGCCACAAGCTTGTAATAGGATCAGGAAAAGCAACTTCATGTGTGGGAACACCGTGTAGCTGTTAACGTCTATGAAGCAAGAACAACCTTAACAGATAGTACTGATGGATACAATGGGTGTACAAGATGAAATACGTCATCCCTGTGATTGGCAAGAAAAAGGATAGTTTTATTAAATAAGCTTTATCATATGAAATCTGAAAGATAAAATGAAGAAAAGCTAGTTCACAAATGTAAAATGTGCTTCATAAGTCATACAATAAAAAGTGGGATGTCATATCAAATAGCTGCGAAGTCCTTCAAAAGATATTTTAAGGTAAAAAGAAAAAAACAATAATTGCAATACAGTCTGTCAACAGTACCTTGCAAAAGTATTAAAATACCTTTTCACATATTGCTATGTAACATCCACAAACTATCATATATTTGGGGGAGTTTATGTTATAGACCAACAAAAAGTTATGCATTTTTGTGTGAAGTTAAAGTGAAATTATTCACATTTTAGTTATTATTATAACTGTGCATTGTCTGTATTTTGTCTAATCGCCTTATGCTGCAAATGCTGCATCAAGCCTTTTGGGGTGTGTCTTACCAGAGTTATAAATCTGACCATTCTTCTTTTTAAAATAGCTTAACCACTGCCATTCTGAATTGTGAAAATCATTTCAACCTAACATTAATTGTTAGGTCTTGCCAAAGTTTCTTAATTAGATTGGGCCCTCGGCCATTCTAACACACGAAAACATTTTAATCTTAACCATTCAACTGTAGCTCTGGTTGTATGTTTAGGGTTGTTGTCCTGGTAAATGGTGAACCTCCACCCCAGTCTCAAGTCTTCCCAGCCTCGAACTGGTTTTCTTCCAAAATTGTTTTTAGCTTCATATATCTTCTCATCAACCCTGACCAGCTTCCCTGTTCCTGCTGAAGAAAAGCATCCCCACACCATGTTGCTGCCACCACAGTTTTTCACTGTGGGCATGCTGTGTTCATGGTGCCGTGTTAGTTTTCTGCCATATAATTTGGCAGGTAGACTAAATATTAAAATGTATTTTCACATATTTGCTGAGTGCCCTATAAGTAGCTTGTGGCAAATTTCAAATGGGAATTATGTTGTTGTTCTTTTAAAATAATAAAACAATTCTGTAAGGAAGAGTGGGCTAGGTTTGGTTGGATAGATTTTTTCCCCTTGATAAACAAAATAATTATAAAACTACTTGTTCTACTTGCTTCGGATGTCTTTGATATTAAAATAGTCTTAAACATCTTTGTGTGATAAAGTAAAAAGAGAAGAAACCTGTAAGGGTGCAAAAACCTTCTCACAGCACTGTAATTGCCCATTTGCAAACCCAAGTCATTGGTGGGGTTCCATTCAGTCCACATAAAGCAGTTTACTATGTTAGAACCTCAGAAGCTGCTTATTCATCCAAATGGTGGCACTCATTAATATGTGGATGCTCTCTGCATGACACAGAGAGACCATTACCAGCAGACACTGGGTGCCACTATCAAACAGAAGGAAGTGAAACAGACAGAGCTTCTCTTTACACGAGCAATGGCTGATGTTAATTTAGGTCCTTGCCACTGGGAGTGGTTTGTTTTCCGAACAACACTCTCCATCTGGTAATTAGTTGGAAGATCTACTGCAGACAGGTTCTTCTGTTGGACTGTTTGAACTGTGCAGTCCGCAAAGACAGCCGAATAGCAGGCGATGCGTGTGATGGAGTGCTGGGAGCACGAGCGCACACACTATTGGTGTCGTTGACACGAGCCGAGATGTCCCCCTCCCAGACTTAATGAGTCATTAATCATGGAGTGTTCTGAGAGTGGGGAAACAGGAAGCCAAGAGTTTACACATACAGAATCAACATCATAATGACACAGTCTGCAGGAGAGCCTTGCCAATATGTCCTCTGATGTTGTTGCTGCAGGACGCAAATATTTCATGTTCGAGTGATAACATCTGTTAGTTAAGAATTGACAGCTGTGGTGTCACATACTAGTACCACTGCCTCAACATAGGTTATGTGACAAATTCAACTATGGACAAATAAATGGACGGCAGAATGGATAGAAGAACATAAAATGGATGGATGGCTGGATTTCTGCAGATTTACATAGCTGTTGCTTGTTTTTTTCAAAATTTAATGTTTAAAAACTGATATGCATTGAAAAATTCACATGAGGAGATGAGGAAAAGAGACGGGCATTTAATGGAGCACAACATTTCAAAGGAAAGAGAAAAAAAAAACTCTGTGCTTGCACATGAATTACTGAATTACTAAGCTACAAACAGGTTTGATTTGAAGAAGCATATGACTCATGGCTGGGTGAACATTTATCTTGGTGGCTGCTAAAAGCCAATAACAATGTAATATCCTCAGTAACACTAAACAATAGACTCTCTACGATTGTCTGCCATATAGTTGCCACAAGTAATAAGAATTGTAAACATGATAAAATATGCAGTCTTTGTCCTATTTTTGATTAAGCAGCTGATAAACAGCTACTTTACTCATTTTCTGTAGTGGTTAGTTGCGGTGCTGTGCCAACAATAGCTTGCATGTACAGAGGAAAGAGAGATGGTGGTTTTGTATGTTTTTATGAATTAATCAGAAAATAGGTATCTGCCATGTCTGCCAGTCCAAACACTCAGCATACCAAGATGAGTGATTCTTCATCATTGCAGACTTATAGTCTGTATAGTGTAGTGTGAGATTAATTTCATCATTGATGCAACATTGCATTGAAACAACATACATTTGATACAAGCCATGCATGTGTGTTGCATATAGCGTCTGTAAGTTGCAATGTTTAAGGTTCATTCATTTTGACAAATCCAAAACATCCGTGTCAGTCTGGCTTAGCTGGAAATAAAATTACCTATGCCAGAATATGCCATGCTAAATAGTTTTTTACTTAAAGAAATGTTTATTTGATCACCATGGAAACAAAATGCCATGTCACCATTGTGTGACTGAGTAACATAAGTGTTTACTTAGTATTTAAAATTCAGAACGTCTAGGTTCCAAGTTATAACATTCTCTGAGGGGTCTCCAACTTGGAAAGTTGGAGGTCCCTTTAGTTCCTCTGATGTCACAATACAATATGGTTGCAACTTCTGATACCAATGTTAATACTGTACAACCTCTGGTAGTGTTGTTAATGTGGTTTATGCATAAAATGCAAAGAAAAACATTGTGTGATTGCAAATTTTATAGTCATTAGCTTGGTCCTTTAGTGCAAGGATTGGAAAATCCCACAGGTTTACAAGTTGAAACTCAAAAGCTGTTATATTGGGAGTGATATCATTGTCAGATCAGAGCTCTGACTTCCAAGGTAAATAAAAAGTAGACTGTACCCCTTACAATTTAGTAGTACAGTAGTAATTATGTAGTAGTTAGTTAAAGATGGAAATCTAAAAACCAATATAAATAAATGCAATTTGGTGGACTTAAGAGTGAGTGTAGGACAACAAAAAACATTTAATAATAATAATTATTATTATTATTATTTTACATATAGATTGTCATATTCTATGAAGTAAATATCCTTCAAACGGAGGAAAACATGTATAGAATTAAAGCAGGTATAAATAGGAGGATCAAAAGCAGCAGAATGAGGTACACTGCAATACGTTTTCTTTAATATTCAGCATCACTCCATATGTCCACCCACAGGTCTTAGACTTTGTCATGGGTCCAACTAACCCATACAGTGCACACAGTGTGCACTTAATTAAAACATGTTCCTTAGCTTGTTCTTCACAGAATATGCGACTAGGCAAGTGAGTCTGGAGTTGAGAGAATAATTTATGGTATTTTTCCTTGTAATAAAACACTAGAAATAGGTCAGAAAGACCCCACACCTTGCATGAGGGTGGCATTATGGCAATAGCCTGATGTTTTAGTGTAAAAAATATTTTGTTTATAAGCAATCTCTTTGAGCTTTCTTTCTAAACTGACGTTCATGCTGACATGTACTATAAAGAATTAAATGCAATGAGACAACTTTACTAGGTCTGGTGACTACAAGATGAAAAGCTTTAAGGCATAAAAACACTGCGCTGTCTGGCATAACATTACATACATAAGAAATGTCATCTGAATACATAAAACAGCTATTCTACATTTATTACTTTGCAATGTATGCACTGGTGACTGTTAATGCTCCAATATAATGCTATAATAGAGATATCCTTTATTGTCCCTTCGTGTCCAGGTGTACCAGCAGCAAAGTGACAGGTAAATAACATGGTAGCATGCAGATTCACACAAAGGTAAAAATATAAAAACGGGAAATAAGAATAACAGATTATACAGTAGAGGCAAATGTACAGCTATATTCTTACATACTCTGGGCGGCCAGTGAGGTAGTGCAGTATCCACTGGGACAGGTGGTGGTCCACTCATGTCACCTTCAGCTTGTCTCTCAGAAGTCTGGATGAAGTAAACATTACTGGAGAAAGCAAAGAACATGATCCTCACAGTCCTTTCAGGCTTCTCCAGATGGTGAAGTGCTTGGTGAAGGTGTTAAATGATGGCATCATCCACTCCAATGCCAGGCTGGTAGACAAACTGCAGTGGATCCAATGAAGACCTCACCAAGGGGCAAAGATATTTGAAGACAAACCTTTCAAGGGTCTTCATCAGATGTGGGGACTGCAGCCGGCAGCACTGACCACACATCCAAAGGACCGGCCTGCTGAGGATCCTTCGGATTTGTGGTCTTGGGCACTGGTAACACAGGAGGTTCTCCATAGATCTGATACTTTCACCAGCTTCAGGCTCACGTTGAACATGTATCCTATGATGCCATCTGTGTAGGATCTGAGGTACCTGAAGCTGATACCATCCACACCTGCAGCCTTTCGCACCTTGATCTTTCACAGCTCGCCTGAAGTGTTCAAAGGGACAGGAAGGTGGTGGGCAAGGGGGGCTGTGGGACGAAATCTTCTGAAGCAGAAGTGGTGGGTGATATTCTGAAAGATTCTGTGAGTTACACAATGAATTGGAGAAAGTATCTGGTGCACGCAGGAACATTTATTTATCTTCCCTTCAATGTTTCCTTATGGGCTCTGTACCCATCTACTCATCATTCATGTCGCTGATATTTTTTGCTTCCTCTTGTAAGGGAAGCAGGGCCTACCAGCATCACAAAAAACTTCGACGACTTGCTTGTTTATCACACGTAGTTGCTGTAATCTGTCAACTTGCCACAGGCTCTGTCGGCAGGGGTGTGTCACAACAAATCAGAGTTCAGCTGAACATGATGGAGTGTCTGAGTTCTTTGCTGTTATTTACTTTCTCCTGTGCTCGAACCAATTAGGACTACATTAATCAAACCCGTGTTTGACTTTGATTGATTTTGTTATGTAGTTTCGAGTTTGAAATCTAATGTCACCATCTGTACAATAATCCTAAAATTTTGGGCAGATTTTATTTCATAAAGGAATCACATGGGTATTACATTTCTAATGAACAAATCATTGAAGCTCTTAAAACATTGATTGCACTGACCTACAGGGGTTGGACAATGAAACTGAAACACCTGGTTTTAGACCACAATAATTTATTAGTATGGTGTAGGGCCTCCTTTTGCGGCCAATACAGCGTCAATTCATCTTGGGAATGACATATACAAGTTCTGCACAGTGGTCAGAGGGATTTTAAGCCATTCTTCTTGCAGGATAGTGGCCAGGTCACTACGTGATACTGGTGGAGGAAAACGTTTCCTGACTCGCTCCTCCAAAACACCCCAAAGTGGCTCAATAATATTTAGATCTGGTGACTGTGCAGGCCATGGGAGATGTTCAACTTCACTTTCATGTTCATCAAACCAATCTTTCACTAGTCTTGCTGTGTGTATTGGTGCATTGTCATCCTGATACACGGCACCGCCTTCAGGATACAATGTTTGAACCATTGGATGCACATGGTCCTCAAGAATGGTTCGGTAGTCCTTGGCAGTGACATCTAGCACAAGTATTGGGCCAAGGGAATGCCATGATATGGCAGCCCAAACCATCACTGATCCACCCCTATGCTTCACTCTGGGCATGCAACAGTCTTGGGTGGTACACTTTTTTGGGGCTTCTCCACACCGTAACTCTCCCGGATGTGGGGAAAACAGTAAAGGTGGACTCATCAGAGAGCAATACATGTTTCACATTTCACATACCTGTGACACCTTTCTGGAGAGGGGCATCGTCCAAGCTTCTGCTGGCAACAACTTAATGCTCACTCTCTACCGATGATCCACATGGCCCTGTCTTTTATTGTTTAACCCTTTCTCTCTCCTAGACATACCAATTGACTGAGCTTTTGCTGTGACTAACTCTATGTGCTCTCTTTCAGACTCTAACCTTGAAAACTGGCTCAGAGTTTATCTGTTTTTTCTTTCTAGATGAAACGACTAAAGGAGCTCCATCCATTAACATTTACTTTTCCTTCCCATAGAAAGGACTCCTGGATCAGTGCTTCTTTGTTCTCTTTGTGTCTGTGCTCTGTTCTCTCAAACCCCCAGTCGACAAAGGGATACTGACATTTGAGTATAGAAGGTATACCCATATTGTGTTCTACAGGTGGAAATTATGTTATAAAATCTGAAACATTAAAACCCTTCCACATTTGAAATGTTTGCCTACATGTTCCAAATGTGGAAATTATATGGTTTTGTAACATGTGAAGAACATGTTGCCAAAGCTTGTGAACAAGGGCTTCAAATGTGGAAATTAGAAAATGTGGTAACATTTGAAACATGTGGAAACATCCACATCTAAAATGTTTTTACCACAAACTTTACATTTGGAAATGTGTTGCACACTAACATGTGAAATACATATGGGGAATATTCCACTGATGAAGTGTTTTAAAGCTGGGCACACTGTAAGACTTCGTTTTAATATTTTGCTATCAGTACTTTCACCTGTGCATTCTGGTATAATCACACAAAGGCTGTAAAGCAACGTTTCTCCCATGTGAACATGTGTTTTTTTCATAACGTTAAACTCCAGTCATACAGTACTAGGCTTTAGAAAAAGAGAATTTAGGAATAAAAACGGCTGAAAAGTATATATTTTCTGAGGAGCACCTGACGTCTAAGGCAGCCGGTCAGCATATGTTATAAAGCACAGAAGGTCGTAGTCATTTATGAACAGCTTGACTGTGGCTGCCGGGCCTCTCACTGGAGCAGTCAGGTGGCTAAAAAAATGGATATAATAAGAGGGACCATTGTGTCTCTATGGGTATGAGGCAAGTCAGGGCACTGAAAGTCTAATGAGGCATCATGTTCCTACAATCTCACATGCAATATGGCCACCTGATCACTGCAGCAACGCATCAGGCAGAAATTGAACAGCTTGTGGAAAATGATAGAGTGTGAAAACCTCTGGCTTCAGATAGAATGCAATAGAATAAAAGGCAATTGTTAGTAATAACAAACTCAACACATGTAAATAAACTTGAAGCTCTATACATGTATAAAAAGATGCAACAAAAGCATAGTTTCAACATGAAAGTTTCTACTCAAATCAGTTTATTGTCATTTCATGGCACACCTAATAGAATTCAGCAGAATGAAAGCTATTCTGTTGAATCTTTACCAGCTAGTCTGGAAATATATTAAATACTAGCATTGTGGTTCTGGTTGTGATGTTGCTGTACCGTTTGCCTGATGGCAGCAGTTCAAAAGGTTAACGATGACGCAATGAAGAGTCTCCGCCAATGTTTAGTGCCTTGTCTCTGCAGCGGCTCTGAAACCGATCGTGGACAGAGTGGGGACAGTCCACTGACCTTTTAAGGGCATTTATATTTGCCAGATGTACACCCATGAGGTCAGTCTCGCAGTTCACTACATTCCAAAGGTGAAAAGGTTGGATTGAAAACTGGTGACAGTGGAGGGCGTTTGCATGGCCGTTTATCCTGGTTGTCACTGCCTTTTGCCCATTGACTGCTGGAAATAGACACCAGACCAGGCCCTGTATTGATTAGGTGGGTAACTAAATGGCTAGATGACTGTGGAATCCATTGAACTACAGTAACAGTTGGAGATTATTTAAAATTTGTGACATGTTGCATTATCTAACTGGAAGTAGCCAATCGGAAATGGCTAAGATACTAAAATACATTATGACATTTAAATAATGCTCACCAAAAGGTCTAAGGGGTGCATAAAAAATATCCCCCTTACCATTATGCCACCTCCGCCAGCCTGAACCGTTGATACAGGTCAGGATGAACCCATGCTTTCATGTTTTTTAAGCCAAATTTTGCCCTAACCAGCTGATTGTCGCAGCTAAAATTGAGAGGTAAACCTCGCGTGTAAACCTGTGTAAACTGTAGACTCAGTTTTCTGTTCTTAGCAGAGAGACGTGGTACCTTATGATGTCTTCTGTTGCTGTAGCCCATCTACTTTAAGGTTTTATAAGGTAGACATTTTAAGAATAGACAGTTATAACAAGTGTATTTTAAATTTGTTTTAAAAAGTCTGTAAAAAGATTTTGAATATGGCTTTCTGAAAGCCATGTGACCAATTAAAGCACCGTTATTGGTTCCTTATGGTTTTCTCTGTTTTATTTATTTTTAAGTATTACATTATTTAATAGATGCTTTATGGAAATGTGATAGACTTAAAAATAATTTTGTGTCCTCAGGGGAACATGGTGCCATAGAGGGCTTCACAGC
Source organism: Crenichthys baileyi (assembly GCA_036173005.1). Classification (NCBI taxonomy): domain Eukaryota; kingdom Metazoa; phylum Chordata; class Actinopteri; order Cyprinodontiformes; family Goodeidae; genus Crenichthys; species Crenichthys baileyi. The sequence continues at coordinate 257,229 of JAHHUM010001483.1, forward strand.
CACCATTCTAATCTCCTGTATTGGCTAGCTGTGCTGCAGCACAATAACCTGCAGTGAGGAGAAGGAACATCAGCATTTACAATCTGTTCTTTCGCACATGTAACAAAAAATGGTGATGATGATTAGGATTTGAAGTTTTTTTGCTGCTTTTCTGTTTTATTTAAAAAGCGTCACACGTTTGCATATGAGACACTGAAGTGTTGTTTGTTATTCCTCTATAAGAAAAATGAATGAAGACTCATTAAAAAAGCCAAGAAATATTATAAGTCACCACTTTACCTGGTGGTCAGAGAGGGCAAAACTGTACATTTCTTTTACTTTGATGAGAGCTGCAGAAGCAACAGCGCTTTACCCTAACTGCCACATCAAGACTGCTCAATCATATTTTCAGACTGTCAGGTGGAATTTGTTTTTTTTTTCACATTCAAGCCTATTTTGTTACAATTTGTCAGTCTTTGATCTGTGAATAGAGCTGAGTGTACTGCCTCTCTGAATTTGATGGTTCTCAATGGAGGAGTATTTTCTCCAATGTGTAAAATTGTCAAGGATTCTGAGTGGGAGGCCTCTGTGCTGCAGTGGAAGTGCCGTATCATTGGGTAGCAGCAGAAATTCCTCAGCTGCTAATGAAGTAATCAGACCAGAGAAGATGTTTATACAGTCCAGCAATCACATGGCTTGAAATCTAACCAAAGACAGCTCGTTGACTTGCAATAAACAACCGAAGGCAATCAACAGCAATTTTCCTGCCAGCAGCTTTCATCATTTAAATTTATCTCATTTCTTGTTTTCTATCATATGTTCTTTAAGAAAAAAATTAGGTCTGAGATTATAAACTTTTTTAGTTGTAAAATGAAAGCATGTCTGAATTTTCAAAGCAAGACATTTCTGATTTCTCTCACAGAGGGAAGGCTTTTTTATTGAAAAATCTTCAACCAAGCCAACAGCCAACATTTACCAGGCAGCTGACAAACATTTCAGTACTCATACGACCCCACTGTGCAAACAATGGTTTAATAAGATTTTTACATCTTTACCACCTGGTGAAATAAAGGATTTCCTTTGTGGGACTGTATATACTGGTTGGAGAAAATATGATAAAATGAGCAAATGTTATTGCATGGAAAGATAAAATGTTACGTCTAGGAACTTTGAGCTAAATCCTGTTGTGTTTTTTATATAAGGTATCTTTTGACACAAGTATACTTATTCAGTAGTCAAGCACATATGTATAGGGTGAAAGCAGACAATGTATTTTTGGAGTGCTCCATAAATTAATGACAAACTCTTAAAGGAGTGGTAAAAATTCCAGCTTGAACTATGATCAGCCAGTTCGAGACAAAAATATTCTTACCTGGTCCCAGCATCCACACGACTCAAACTTCAGTATTGGTGAGATGTTTAAAAATGAAGTCAGAGGAAGCACAGATGAATAATGGCCAGGGGTGAAGAAAGGGAAGTAACATAAAGGCAATGAGATATATGATGTATAAAGAAGGGTTATTTATTTGTAATGTTTGAAAGTTACTGGCACATACATAAAAGAAGGAGGGTACCGGCAACGAGTTCCAGGTGACGTCCAGCAGGAGGAGTGCAGAGTGCCCAGGAAGATCCAAATTCAACAGGAACAGCAGAGAAGAGAGCAGCCAGTGAAGAAGAACACAAACAAGGGGGATTTCCACCAGGAGGAGTCCCGCGCAGCCAAGCCGACAGCAACGGAGGAACAGGGTTTCCACCTCTCCAGCAGGCTCGTCAGCAGCCTGTAGACAAGGTTATGAAAACAAAACATACACATACGACCACCGGCCGTAACAAACAGAAAGGCTGAACATGAGCCTCAAATTATTCAAACCCTTGGCATGTTAACCTTTTAAGTAATCTTTTATTCTACCAACATGTTTCTTCTGACTGGAACTATTACCATCTTGGAGTGGCCCAGCCAGAATCCTGACTAAAATCTGTTAAAGAATATGTGGAGGGAGCTAAAAATGTATGGTGATGGCAAGGAGACCTTTCAACCTCAATGACTTGGAACTTATAACTAAAGATAAGTAATCGAAATACCATTGGAAACATGCAAAAAGCCTGTCTGCACTTAGAACAACGGTTCACTTAATCTGCATGGCATTAAATTGACCTCCGGTAATAAAGTAAAAAACCTTGGTGTTATTTTTGACCAGGACATGTCATTTAAATCCCATATTAAACAGGTTTCTAGGATTTCCTTCTTTCATCTCCGGAACATTTCCAAAATAAGAAATATCCTGTCCAGAAGTGACGCTGAAAATCTAGTCCATGCATTTGTTACTTCAAGGCTGGACTATTGTAATTCTTTACTATCAGGATGTCTACAAAATGCAGTTAAAAGCAGTTGATTCAAAATGCTGCAGCAAGAGTTCTGATGAAAATTTAAAAGAGAGATCATATTTCCCCTATTTTAGCTTGCCTTCATTTGCTCCCTGTTAAATCCAGAATAGAAATTAAAATTCTCCTTCTCACATATAAAGCCCTTAATGATCTAGCTCCATCATACATCAGAGATTTGATTGTTCCACATATTCCTAACAGACCACTTTGTTCTCAGACTGCAGGTTTACTGGTGGTTTCTAGTCTCTAGAAGTAGAATGGGAGGCAGGTCCTTTAGTTATCAGGCTCCTCTCCTGTGGAACCAGCTCCCAGTTTTAGTCCCTGAGGTAGACACCCTGTCTACTTTTGAGGCTAGGCTGAAAACTTTCCTTTTTGATAAAGTTTATAGTTACAGTGACTTAGTTTATCCTGAGCTATCTCTGTAGTTATGCTGCTATAGGTTTAGACTGCTGGAGGACATAATGATCACTTTCAGTCTCTCTGCTACATTCTCATACTACTCTCCAGTTTTGCATTCTTTGCTGTTATGTCAGCTATTAACTTAAAGTTGTGTCTTTGTTTAGTTTCTTCATAGAAGCTACACATAGCCCAGCTCTGTGTGTAGCTGTGGCACCTTCCAGTAGTGGGGCATCCGCTGGGATAGTGCTGAAAACAACTTCATGTTCTCCTTCTATACATGATACACTTTGCCTTCTCTTTCAGTGTTTAACCCTGTTTTTTCTATTACATAGCAATTGGGTGGGCTTTTACTTATGACCAAGACAAGAATCAAGATGGTGCTGGTCTGTGTGGCTTGCCATCTGTCACTGGCAGTGTGGTATTTGTTTGTGTTTTTTATATTGAGTATTATGGTGCATACAAACTCTATGTTGATATATGATCACCCAGCTTGTGTCCCCACTCCACCTCCTCTGGATAAGTGTGCCTGTCCCCGAAGACGCCGTAGAGGTCATCTGGTAAAGCTGAAGGCTTATTTGGCATGCTTTTTGCTCCTCTATCCAAAGAACAAGCAGTGGTGGTTTTCTTTTTTATCTTTTTCCATTCTCTGGAACCTGTCGACGCCTGGCTGGTATCTGTTGTCAGGCTAAATGGGACTTTCCACAAATCCTACAGTACTTGCTAATTAAAGGCCTATCTTCAAACCACCTTTTCTTTCCAAAGTCCTTGAAAAGACAGTACACAGCGAACTAAAGGCCTTTCTGGGAAAACTAATATTTTCGATTTTCCAATCTGATTTCAAATCTTATAGCAACAAATCAGTCATTTTAAAAGTTTTCAATGACATTTTAACTAATAATTGTAGATTAGATTTGACAGCTGAGTTTGATGAAGTTGGTTATGCCACTTTACTGTGTCATTTGGAGCAATGGGTGGGTACCAAGGACATAGTACTAAAGTAGTTCAGGTTCTACCTGGCGGAGTAAAGGTTTTGCATCAGTCTCACTCAAAAGAAAAAATGCACATGTGCATCCCATACTTCAATGTCTTAATGACATTAGCACCTGAATGTCACTTAACTTTTTATAATTCATTAGGAAAAAGACCAAAGTGATAACCCCACTGAGATCCTCAATGTGTCAAGAATTCTTGGCCCAGTATAATAAACTGGTTCTCAAATCTGGGGGTCAAACTGGACCCCGACCTGAAATTTGACAGTCAGATTAAGACAGTTGTGAAACAAAGCATTTTTCCAGCTGAGGCACCTGGCTAAAATAAAGCCAAATCTCTGCAAGCAGCACTCTGAGACAGTAATCCATGCATTTATTACCACTCGGCTAGAGTACTGCATTATGCTTCATGTAGGGGTCAGTGCTTCGTCCATCACTTGTCTCCAGGGGGAGCAAAATGCTCCAGCTCATCTTTTAACTGGCACTTGGACATTTGAGAACATATACCCCATTTTAGCTTGTTGGAAGAGGGAATGGTGCAAGTCAATGACTCAACTAAATCTACTGGGTTTCCTTAGAAACCTTTTTAACCAATATGAATAAAACACTGAATTTGATTGCATTGTTTGATTACCAGGATCAGTCAGAATGCATGTATGTACAATGATTCCATTGATTTTTTTGTTTTGTTTTGTTTTGTTTTGTGTCTGGAGACAATATATGTTGTGAATTGGACTGAATTGCATTGAGTGTGATTGCTGTGATGTCACTAAATAGTTTTCCAATAATTACTGAGAAGGGTATAAATAATTAAAATATAACATGCAATTTTTAGATTAAATCAAACTTTGTAAAAATAGATTTGACTTTCATATTGTCTTATTATCTTTTGAGTGATGTCCATCCGAATACCATTTCCCATCCGTAACAAAATTCTTGGTTGAATGAATATTTTCAACAAAACTCTGGTAGGAGTATGAATAATTTTGGGCTCAGTTGTACATATATTTTCTGATGTTTGAGATATGGAACATCTATTAAAACCACGGTTCACAAACTGTGGTATAAGTCCAACTGCAAATCTGCAAATTACATCCAAGCCAAAAACCTCCATTCTAATCAGTTAGATTGATGTCCTCAGTGACCATATTACCTACAAACCACAATAAAAGCTTATGCCAGTATATTTCTTAGCATTTTGTACAATCAAACACTGCAGCAACACATTGTTCAAGGGCTGCAAAACTACTTTCTACCTTGGCTGTTGCAAACTTTTAAATGCAAGCTAGACATATTGAATTTAGAGGTCAGGTTTGCTGAGAAACCTTGGACTTTTTCCATTGGAAATTCCAGCTTCTAATTTTTTAACTGAACACTTGGGATTTAAACTTTTAGTTTAAAAAACAAGCTCAATTACTCCGCATGCTTCAACCAATTTACCAGTGTGGATGGATAAGAATGTTTTTTTCCGTTGTTGTATTTGTAGGACAAGACACAAGGAACTGAAAAGGTCCTAATCCTGTTGTACAGAAGTTTTAAAATGTCAAGATGGTGGTTAGCATTAACTGAGCTGTGTACATGTTAAAAAACTTTACTAAATAAGAGATTAACTTTTACTTTCGCTTAGTCTAAAAGGACATCATAACACCTGCACTCAGATCTGAAAAGAGTTTTCCATTACAAGATTTAAATTGAGTTCTAGATATGCTGATTCAGTGCAAGATAAACTAAAACCCAAATTTGTCCACATTCATATCAGAATTATTTTCTCAGAAAGAATGAGAAAATTTAAATGGAATGTAATTTTACACCATGGATCAGAAAAATCATTCTTAACTGTATTTCATGTTGATACTGAATTTTTCATAAGGAATTAGCCACTTATATTTGCATATTCCTTTTTAAATTTTAACATCACCCAGGGATACAGTGGGAGAGATAATAAAAATCTTTCACAGCAGATTATGTGTCTGTTTATTCCTTCTAAGCTTTATATTAAATTAACCTTCCTTGTAGTTTTGTCTACTCAGCTGGGGCATGGCTGCACCATCAGGGAGTCGCTCTGGAGGCTACACATAATTTGCTAAACAACCGGGACACAATTGTATCCTGTTGTATGAGTTCAGTATGTAAACCACATGTGGCTCTAAAGATTTCCCCCAGAGCTTTGTAGATAGAGTTTAGGGAGCCAGTTGTTTCTCTACATAATATACACTCTTGATAATGAAATTGATTTAGCCTTATTCTGCACAAAGACACCACAAAACATATTGACCTTGAATTTGTTCATATTTGCTGCTGTTGATATTTTTACTCTTTTGATAGTGATGCAGCAACTCTCAACTGATGTTATGTTACATCCAGAAACATCAGTGTATTTCATAAGGATTTATTCTATGCAAGTCAAACTAAAGTATTGCAGAGTTGTTAAGTACAATAAAACTTCTTGGTTTTTATGTAGTTTTTTTTTTTACTATCTTTACTTGATATTTCTATTGCAGTAATCTAGCTCTGTTAAACCCAGATTTTTATTAATTGTTCAAATTACCTCCTCGTGCCTCTTTATCTTAGATTTTGAGATTGGATTCCTAGTTTTTTGTTGAAACTGTGAGCCTTACCTGGACAACTTATCTCTATAGATTCATCGCTGGTCCTCTGTCCTCCACTTCTGCTTGCCCACCCTTACCAGCCAGAAGCAACTGAAGTTCATGCAACAGCCTGGAAAATATACAGAGCCTAAACCTTTTACCAGAGATTCTGAGCTACCTCTCACCTGAACAGGAAACCCACCTTAGCAACACAGCTAAGCTTAGTAAACAGTAACAACAGTCCTTAGTAAACAACAGGATTCTGTGTTTACAGCTTAGCTTAGTAAACACAGAATCCTGAACTCTACATTTCCCATACCAAAATGAACCAGACTAACCGCCATTTCTCTTCTTCTTCAGCTTTTCCTCTGTTCATTCCCCTGCAGTGTCACAACAAGTTGGTTTATTAATTATGGCTGTTAATAACTCATTTAACTTAACAACTTGTTGTCCACAGGGATTTACTAGCACTTGGGTCAGTTTTTGAAACTTCTAATATAACACTGTTTAAAGAAAGCCCCTTAACTATGTCAAACTGTATCATCTCAATTAAAATTATATTCTATTCTAAGAAGTATTTTTGCAGTTTGCCACAACAATCATAGGGAGGACACAGCATGCATGGAAAAAGGGGCTCTGATCGAATAAGGCAATCTCATTTTTTGTCCAAAAAGCAAAATGCCATGTGTGGTGAAAAACATACAGTGCAAATCACCCTGAATTCACCATCCCAGTCAAGAAGCATGGTGGTGGCAGCATCATGCTGTGCACATGCACGGACGGAACTATCTTGAGTGTAAAGAAGAACAAGAATCACTGGAAGTGATGGTATGGCCCCCACAGACTCCTGATCTCAACATCATCGAGTGTGTCTGGGATTACATGAGAGACAGAAGGATGTGAGAAAGCCTACATCCACAGAAGATCTGTGGTTAGTTCTCCAAGATGTTTGGAACAACCTACCAGCCGAGTTCCTTCAAAAACTGTGTGCAAGTGTACCTAGAAGAATTGATGCTGTTTTGAAGGGAAAGGGTGATCACACCAAATATTGAATTGATTTAGATTTCTCTTTTGTCTATTTACTGCACTCCTCTGCCGTTTATGCATTTTAAAAAAATGTTCTGTTGATTTGGGCTAAAGCAAATTATTCCAGCATCATGCCAATGGAGGTCATTTTTTTGGCAGCATTGGTGAAACATTCAAATGCATCAACCATATTTAGAATATATTTAGTGTAATGAAAAGCTCGTAGGCTAATCAGATAAACAGTCAAACACGACAGGCGACCAGGCAGCATCAACAGAAGTACGTCCCCCGAGGCAGGTCTCAGCTTGTCTTCTTATCCACAGATCAAAAATAATACGGCATCATCTTAAGACCCACACAAATGTGCATAATCATAAAATTGCAAACAGCAATGAATACTAGGAATCCACATTAGCAATGACTTGCTGTTATGCTCAGCAGGTTTTCATAGATCACAGTATATCTGCTGCTTCTCAGCTCTACAAATATTACCACCACAGTGAAAGCATTGCCTAGGGGGACCTTTTACCCAAAGGAATACTTCATGCTTTTTTATTTAAACTGCTGCAATGAATTCTGTTTTTATATTAGTTGCTGTCAAGCAATTGGCAGCGTTACACAGGGGTTTGTTTCATACCAAGAAGCTCTGAGGAAATTTCAGCTGTCTGTAAGCCCATTTTACTCATAGTATGAAAATGAATAGGGCTAACTGGGCCTAATAAAGAGCACAAAAGCCTCACTTGAGATAGTCTTTCTTGCAGATGATATTACAGTTGCACCTCTATGTGTGTTATGGATCTTGCAATAAAATTAGGCTTGTAAGATACAAAGATTAACATTTAAAACCCCTTACAGATGTTAATTAGTTTAAACCCTACCTAAGCATGACAACATTTGTCATTTGTTTTTGTTCTAAGCTTTAACTTCCATTTTGTCACAATGCTTTGAAGAAATTGTTTGCACCATTACAGATTTTGTCTTTTTTTGCTGCTATTTACCCAAAGATGAAAATGTAATTACAGTTACAGTTAATGTACTCAGGTAATGCTTTCTAGTACCTACATTATAAAAATTGGCTGATGTGAAATGTCAGCTCATACTTAAATGGTCAGCACTTGGGCAGCACAGCACATTCTTTACACTGAGAAAAACTCCAAGCAGGATGAATTTTGGTTTCTCTGATGCAGTTTTTGATGCTACCCTGTAGAGGCAGTACTAGTAGCATGGTAGCAAAGAACCTATTAATAGTTGTGGAAATGAATGGGGAGTGGTGGCCTAGTGTTTTGAGAGCAGGGCATGTGCATCCTGAGGAGGCCACAAGTACCCTGGTCAAATCCCACAGCCTGCCACTCTGGGTCCCTGAGCAAGTCCCTTAGTCCCTGAATGCTCCCTATGGGATGGGTTAAATGCAGAGGACTATTTTACCATTGTGAGATCAATAAGGTCTACATTTTATTTAATTTCAATAGTGTCAACAGTAGCACTAGCAATAACAGCAGTATTGACAGGAGAAACTGCAGTAAAAACATCAGCTGCAGAAGTAGAACCTGTAGCAGCATCAGCAGTGAAAGCACAGGTTGCTGTGGTAGTAGTTGTAGTACAAGTAGCAGACGCAGTAGTAGCAGTAGTAGTACCAGCAGTATTGATAGTGGAAGAAGGTGAAGGAGTACTGGCAGCAACTGCAGTAGAGTCTGTAGTAGCAGTAGCAAAAATATCACTGAATGCAACACTAGTAGCATTAGCATTAGCAATAACAGTAGTAGTGTCATTGCAACAGCAATAGCAGCAGCATTTGTAGCAACAGCAACAATAGGAGTAGCAATAGTAGTAGTATTAAAAGCAACAGTAGAAATACCAGTAACACTGGTAACACTACAGGCACTTCCAGTAGCAATAATAGTATTGGTAGCAGTACAAGTAGTATTAGTAGCACAAGCAGTAGAAAGAGTTATGGTACCAGTACTGGGACTGAACAGGAGTCATACTATCCGACCTATTAGTAGCAGTGTTAAATACCTTGCAGTAGCAGAAGTACCTGCAGTAGCAGAAGTACCTCTAGTAGCAGTAGCAGTACTACAAGCATTGCCAGTACAACAATAGCAATGGTAGCAGACAATGTTGCAGCAGTATTAGCAGCAGTACTACTAGCAGGAGGATGAAAAAAGTAGCACTGGAAGCACAAGTTGCAGCAGCAATAATTGTAGCAGGAGCAGGGGTAAAAATAGTAGCTGTAGCAATTGTAGTAGCAGCAGCAGGAGTAAATACTAGCCATAGCAATTGTTCTAGTAGCAGGAGTAACAATACTAGCAGTAGCAATAGTGGTATCAAAAGAAGAAGTAGAAGCAGTACTTACATTACAAGCAGCAACAATCACAGTAGAAGTGGTGGCATAAGTAGTAGCAGCCCTTACAGCATGAGTAGAGGAACCTGTACTAGCAGCACCAAACAATAGCAGTAGCAGTGGTAACAACAGTAGCAGTGCTAGTAGCAATAATAATGCTAAAGGTTGCAGTATAGGTGTTAAGTACTGGTGGCAGAAGCAGTCAAAACATAGTAGCAGTGTAAGTAACAACAGTAGCAATAAAAGTGTCAGTGGTCAACGTCATTGCAGGACCATTAGTACATGTAGTAGCAGTAGCAGTGGCAGAAACATGTCTGATGCCAGGAGTTGTAGCAGCAGTAGCAGTAATAGCAGTAGTGGTAGCTGTAGCTGGACTAGCAGCAGAAGCGCTAGTACCTTGAGTATTAGTAGCAGTAATAGTAGTGGTGGACACTTTACTTTCGTTTTTTATATATATAAATGAAAATAAAAAATATAGAATATCTTCAAAATGTACTTATACAGACAAGTGACTTTACATTATAGTGGCATAAAGATAATTAAATAATTAACAAACACAAATATTTTAAGAGAATAAATATTCAGAATTTAAATGATAAGATTATAATAAAAAAGATGAAAACATAATGGTATAATGATTGATAAGAAAATGAAAGGAAAGTTGGACTTAAAACTTAACTAATAATGTTTAGATAACACAGGCAAAGGCCACGCTAAACAAATATGTTCTTAATCTTGATTTAAAGCAACTTAGGGTTTCAGTGCTTTTACAGTTTTCTGGGAGTTTATTCCAGATTAGTGGAGCATAGAGATAAAAGCTGCTTCTCCATGTTTGGTTCTGGTTCTGGGTATGCAGATTTCTGGGTAGATTTGAGCCAGAAGACCTGAGAGGTCTGGGTGGCTGATACACTGACAACATGTCTGTAATGTATTTTGGTGCTAAGTCATTCAGTGATTTATAGACTAACAGAAGTATTTTGAAGTCTATTCTTTGAGGTGCAGGGCGCCAGTGTAGGGACTTTAGAACTGAGGTGATGTGCTGCACTGTCTTAGTTTTGGTGACGACGCCAGCAGCAGCGTTCTAGATCAACTGCAGCTGTCTGATCGACTTTTTAGGCAGACCTGTGAAGACACCGTTGCAATAATCAATTCTACTAAAGATTAACACATTAATTAGTTTTTCAAGGTCCTACTGAGACAATAGTCCTTTATTCCCTGAGAAGTTCTTTAGATGATAGAAGGCAGACCTTGTTAGGGCCTTTATGTGCCTCTGAAGGTTCAGGTCTGAGTCCATCACTACACCCAGATTTTGAGCCTGACTGGTGGTTTCTAGCTGTATTAATTGAAGCTGTGTGCTAACTTTTAATCGCTCTTCCTTTGGTCCAAAAAAAAAATGATTACTTCAGTTTTGTTTTGATTCAGTTGAAGAAAATTTTGTACATGTTTTGCTTCCTGTTTCTTCCTTTCACCTGATTTCAATTTGTCCCTCAGTGTACCTTCTTTTTATTTAGTGACTACCTCCCTCTGCATATACATCTCTTGGTATAATTGCCAATTGTCTTGACTTCGCATACCTACCTTTATATAACCACTTACCTATTAGATCCTCTCACCAAACAAGTTCTGACAACTAGTGTTTAGAATATCGGAAAATGGACAGCTAAAGGACAAAGAAGTGTCAAGCCAATATATATATATATATATATATTTACAGCTGATGAGCAGCACCTGAAAGACTACTGTACTTAAAGTTTTCAACTAAAAGCTCCATGGTATAATTTCCCTACTTCTCATTTATTTTGGGTACCTACAAGTTAGGCATTATGTTTCAGGTTCTATCCCAGGGTTTAACTCATGTCTTTTACCCAACTAGAAAAGGGGCAATTTCAGTTATATTGAGTTTGGTTTCTCATCTGCATTTCTCTCCTCTTCCTGCAGTGAAATTAGCTTGTGAGCAAGATTTGCATAATCCACTCCCCCTCCATGTGTACAAAACACTCCCATCTTTACAAATCCAAACTGGCTGAGATTTATCCAGAAGTGGATCCAACTTGTGATAGATTTAAATCTGAGGAATCCACATTGACACACATGTTCTGGTTATGTCCTAAAATACAAGATCTTTGGTGAGGTGTGAATGAGGCTCGTTGTGCATGCAGTTAAAATGACCCTGAATCCACTCATGTGGCTTTTTGGGGTTGTTGCTGAAGAGTTGGGATTTTTTGTTGGAGGGCACAAGGTTATTGCTTTTTCAAATTTGTTAGCACGTTGCCTGATCTTTCTGAAGTGGAAGGAGGCTGCCAGACCCACAGTATCACACTGGATTAGGGATTTGTTATCTAATTTAAAATTGGAGAAAATCAGAGTTAAGATGAGAGGCTCTGAAAATAAATATTTTCAGACTTGAAAATGTTTTTTATTTTTCTTTAATCAACCATTGATTAAAGAATGGATGGTTTTATTTTAAACAGGTTGATGCGATGTTATATTGTAATATCTATTATCGTTTTATGCTCTCTGTTTGTTGCTTAAATGACAGTTAGGACTGGATTTGTTCTTTATGGGGTGGGTTACTTGTATGTATAGTTTATTTTTGTGTTTTTCTGATGTAAAACTTTCAATGAATAGTTAAAACATAAAAACCTCATAGTGGTGCTAAAGAAATTTTTGATGCGTCAAATCGTTATCTTAGTTTTTTTAGTAGATTCAACAAAAGAAACTGGAAAAAACATCCTGTTTTTGGGATGTGTTGCTAGTGATTAAAGTTCCAAAAGATCTAATTTAAAAATAGTTATTTGCTTAGTCACAAACACTGATTTATTTATTTAGTTTAGAAGTTTTTTAAATACATAAAAAATGTATTGGTCAAAGTTTATTAATCACAATAACAAAACTTTATAAATTGCAAAATATTGGTCTGAAAATGAGTGAAACTAGCACATGTCAAAATAAAAGCTTTAAAGGTGGGCTATGACCTAAGACTACACAGTAGTGTAAAGCTCAGGTGAAATTTGTGGTCACAGTCAGTAAAGGATTAACTTTAAACTTACACATTAATGATGCTTTCCTGTCAAATATAAAAGACTTTTATAAAGACATCTTCCTTAATGTAAAACCATAAAATAGAAATAGTTTTAGTCGGCTGAAAATGACCTATTTCTGCAAACAGCAGTTACCCTTTTTTGCAGGTCTTTACATCTTGCTGCTGTAATGTATTTTTAAATTATAGTAGTCTGCCCACTGTTGTATCTCCTTTCAGACTTACTAGACTGGCTGGATCAGTCCACATGCAGATTTGTTGTCGCTGTTTAGCTGCATTTACAAAAAAGTAGCAGCATGTGTATCTTTCATGTAGCATTTTGCTTTCAGCAGTTATATTTTTTATTGAAATGATCTCATAAACCTTTTTCACCATGTTGAACATCCCTCTGAGTTTATTTATGCCTTTCTTTGACTGTGAAATAATTTAAGATTGTGTTTAAGAATGATCCCAGTGAAATTGAACCTCATGAACAGTTTTAACAGACAGTCCTGTTTCCACCACCTCACTGTCTCTGTGGCACAGGAGCCCTAAATTGTTCACATCAACAACCAGCTGTCAGGAAAAGGGAGCTGCATAATGTGCTACACTGTAAATCATTGCTATTGTTAACAAGCACCAGATTTTACACCTTTCAACAACAAATTCTTTAACAATAGCTCATTTTGTAATCGTTTAAACCACTACACTTCATCAGAAGATCTCATTCTTTTTAACCTTCTTTCAACAAGGGTAACTTTTCGAACATAGGTCCTTTGTTTTCTTGTTTTTCTTTTATATTTGTTATTAGAAAAGAAATTCTGCAGTGGCCTCCTTTCAGAAACATCAGTTTGAGAAATCTTTAGAGTTTTGTCTGATGGAGAGAAAAATCAAAGAGGGTTTTTTTATCTCTTATCCCTCACTCAGCTGAATGTCAGAAGCACTCATCAATGTCTCCCTAAAGACCTCATTATCCTCTTAATTTCCAATTATTTCAAAGACAAACGAGTACACCTGGCATCCTAAGCAACCCTGTCAATGATGAACATGGAAGACTGAGCCATCCTCACCTACCTCACTGGAGATAAATGGGATGATGATCAAATGATTTTTTTTATTTCAGCTAGACTGCAATTCATGTGGGATTTACTTCCTATGTCTGAATGAATCCTTTGTTTTGTGTTCACAGGTGTATTTGTTTCCAGCTAATTTACTAATGCTGTGTTGTTGTGATGCAGCCTAATTTGATCAGCTTATTTCGGTTTTGAAACAAGGTCACCTTGTTGTTCCCAAATATGTGCAGTACAGGTATCATGTAGCTAAATTATTTGAGACTGCAGGTATTTAGTTCAACCCCACCAGGGTATCAGATGACTGGCAAAGAAGGCACATATGGCTTTGGCTTGAAATGTGTTCTTTCCAACCAGCTGGCATCGACTTGCTGTCTACACTAACCCATTTCCGAGTGACATTCCAATTCCTACGCCACTTATTCTAGTTAGGTTTCTTTTTCTTGGCATACACCTTGATCCATGTAAAAGTGGATGCTGATGGTTGCTCCACTTCAATATCATCTGGCTAAGGTGTTAGGGCCTGCGCAGAAAAGAGTGGGAACAGAATGTCACCAAGGTATATGCTGCACTTTGACATTCATAACTTTGACATTCCCACTGAGTTATTAATAAAGAGCATTCAGTGTCCCACTGTTGGTATGCAGTTCTAAAAACCCAATCAATCATGTGTGCTTTGTCTACATCTTTGCATCAAAATGTAGGCTGTCATATAGTTAGTCGAGGAGGTGCACAAGTTTGTTTGCCTCTGTGGTCTTCCGTGAGTACTCTATTAACCAGTATGTCCTCATGTGTTTCTGTGAGTTCTCATCTGGACCTCACTTTTGATCTGTGTCTTCTCTTCTACGCTACTGTGGTATTTCACAGGAGATACCACAAGGGTAGAGACACGTATGTGGTCTGTAGTTGCACAGAATCGCCTAACATTTAACATGGATCTTGTCAATCTAGGTAATGTCTAAGCTGACATTGCTTCACTTGTATGCATCTTGTTCAAGAACTAAGCTGGATCTTAAACATGGACATCCTTAGTGCAGAAATATGGTTGTAAGGTAGGATGGATTAAGCCTTTGTCTGCAGCACTTCTCTGGTCTGTCATGGTGGAGAACTATGGCACTCAAAACAATTGTCATGAGATGTGGCTCTTTACTGCAAGAAAAAGGCCCTGGATACTAGTCTCTGAAATAAGCAACCAGTGCAGGGTGGCGAGACTCAGCCCTTGAGATATGGTGAGGCGCTTTTGCATCCTATCATGGTTTTGGCCACTGATTTGACCCACATGCAGAACAGACTCAGGAGACAGATAAAATGTTTATTGTAACAGATTTGATAAATAAACTCAGGAATCCGGGACCGGGAACACAGAACAAGTCTTCAACTGCACATGGAAGAGCACAAGTAAGATTAGTTATACAGCGGGAGGATACTGGAAGAAGAGAAGGGAGATCGTGCTTACAGGGGATAAAATGACGAACCACCAGGAAGGAATGAGTGGGGTCTGAGAGTCGGTGATCAGCCAGAGGAAGGTGAATTTGATCTGTGACGCTTGAACTGCTTCTCGGGAGGAGGGTTTGACCCGTGGGGAAGATGAGCTTGGCACAGCGTGATGGGCTCTTGCAGAGCAAAGGTGAACAAGGTGGAGGGTGAAAAGGATTCGATCACAGGAGAGTCCAAGGAAGGAGGAGTCAGCACGGCGCCAGCCTAAAACGTCCGAAGGAGACAAGGTGAATTCATGCAGGTAAGCTCAGAAGCCAGGAAACGAGCTGGAACGGGATCCAGAACACGGGAAACCTGAGGGTGAACACGCACGAGGTGAGAAAATCCTTCTTAAACAAGGAATCAGGAACATCTGAGGGCTAGAGCTTTTACCAGAGTTGGTTAACACTCACGCATCGAAGTGCTGGCAGCAGACTCCTCTTATACCCTCTCCGGATGAGGCTTTATGCCAAACACCTGTCGTAGCACCCAGCAACCATGTTCTGGCGCCACCTAGGGGAGGAATAATGAAGTAGCAGGCAAAAGAGGAGACAAAGTCCCCCAGACCCCAACATATCCAGGGAGAGCATAACCTGTTAAGCCCAAGCATACCGTTGCCGGTATGAATAGAGCAACACAGAGCAACATCTATTTTTCACCATCTCTAAAAGTAGATCAAACGGCAGCAGTTTTATCCCTCACGAGAGGAGGCTTTAATGTTTACATAACAATTCCCTAAATACGTTTTGCACAAATGCAACTTAAACACACACAATGTCATTTAAAGGTCCTCCAGACATGGCAGACTCTGAACAAAATCGCCCAATATAATTATGTATGTATGTATGTGTGTATATATATATATATATATATATATATGTATGTATATTATTATATATATATATATAGGGGAGGCAGGTTGTAGTAGTGCTGATTACTACCATGGCTGTGAGGTATTAATTGTATTCAGAGAACAGCTTTTCATTGATAATTGTTTTTTGCACATTTGTATTGATACTTTCTCATATAATATTCTTTTTGCACATTGGCTTCCATAGTTTTTCATTGAATATTAGTTTTGCACATTGGTTTACATAGTTTGTCATGGATTATTCTTTTTGTTCAATAAATCTCCTCCAGTGGGAGACAACAGGATACTATTTATTTTGATTTCTTTTCATTATGTTCATTTTATGCTGAGCAAAATGGCACATTTTGATGATACACATGGTAAATGTCATGACCAAACATTCTGTCATATGCAGAAGGAGTCCCACAATGGATATCAACACTTTTATTTGACCATGAGGTGAAAAACACATTTGGCACAGTGTTAGCACATTTGGCTAAATTGTGCCAAAATGCCAGGTCCGCCTGGCACATGGCCCACTATAACCTTTGTGGAACAAGCAAGCTTCAACTGATTCAGTCCAAATTTGCTCCATTTCTAGTCAGTATGTTGATTAACACAATCTGAGGCTTCTCCTAGGATTTTAAAAGGATTTTCATGGTGTTTTTGCAATGTTCATTTGGCAAAAAAATTTGGCGAGGCTCAAAAGATTAGATTTTTTTTTTTGTTAAATCACAAATAAATCAGACATAGTAACAGTTGCAATAGTGGTTTTCTGGAAAATTTTATTTTCATGTCTTACCTTTACATAGGTACCAAATGTTTGCATTTAGAATTTTTAAGTGTAGAGCTAAACTTGATTTATTTCAGTTATGTAATATCAGGCAGAAATTGCTTCTAAAACCCTTAGGGCTTAGGTTAAAGTCTCAAACTGGTGTAGATGCTCCTCTGCATTGCAAAGAGTCAGCTGAGGTACTTCTGGCATTCGATCAGGATGTCCACTGGATCCTTTTGAAGATTTTTTGGGCACGTGCGACTGGAAGACCCCGGGGCGGACCCGTGGAGGGAATCTATAAAACTGCTTGACCTCTGAATGAATAAGAGAGGTTTGCTGGGCAGGGGGGTCTTTGGGTTGTCCAATGATCTAAGTGGAGAACAATGGATGAATAGATGGATGGTTTGTAACTTTCAGTGCATCTTAGATGAACCTAGGACACTATGATATTTATTTTTTGCTCCAATATTTTTTTTGCCCTGTGTTTGCTTATTTGTACTTTCATTCTCCGGTGGTTACTTGCAGATTAAAGGTGATGTTTCCTCCAATGGAGCTCTGTTCCTCTGCTTGTGTTGTTTTTTTCACTTTTATTTTTTATTCTCATTTTCTGTGGACATATACATATAGATCAGACATTTTCCAGAGTATTAAGGCCTACTAAAGGTCCCTCACCTTATCCATGGAAATAACATACAGGTGAATATATATTGAATATAAGAACAGTAATACAAAAACAAGAGAAAAAAAAAACATCTCAGTTGCAGGTGTCTAGGATCTATAGGAATCTTAAAAAAATAATATTAAAGTTCCTTAAGTCTCTTCTTGGGTGTCATATCGTGCCAATTTTTCCTATTTATCCATACAAATGTCTTCTTGTAATCTGAGAATGAAGGTCATTCGCGCCATCACATAAATTTCCTTAACAATATTCAGCCACTGTTTTAGCGACGGAGCTGATATCTGACACCAATTCCTTGTTATGGCTTTTTTGCAAGCAATTAACAGAATCTTAAGCAAATACACATCTTCTCTCGCAAGACATTTTTCCAGGTTTCCAAGATACATTGTCTTAAAATCCTTTGGTATTGAGTACCCACATATTCTTTCAACTATAACATTCACATTTCTCCAAAACATGGTTAATTTTGGACACGCCCAGAATATATGTGTATGATTTGCTTCTATATTTCCACACATTCTCCAGCATGGAAGGTGAGACCTTGTTTGCATACTCTTTATCTTTGGTGTAATGAAAAATCTAGTGAGATTTTTCCATCCAAACTCTCTCCAGAGTGTGGAGTTTGTTGTTGTGCCCTGATTTGTACACATATCTCGCCATTCTTCAGATGATATTTCCATTTTTATTTCTTTTTCCCATTTATTTTTTATATATATGGTAGATGCTGGTGCATTTTCTCTTAATGTTTTATATAATGACGTTATTTCCTTAAAATGTATTCCTTTATAGGTTTTAATCACACAGCTAACTAAACCATCTAATGTCTGAAAGTTTTGTATTTCTCTAAGGTAATAATCTCGGAGCTGCAAGTATCAAAAGAAGTCAGTATTCTTCAGTTGATATTTATCTTTTAATTCTTCAAAACTCATAATTTTACCATTACCATTATAGTACCCTAACCCTAACCCTATAGTACAAATAGCAGTTATTCCTCTGTTTTCCCAGATTCTAAATCTGTGATCATTCCTTCCTGGTTCAAAAGTATTATCATATGTGACCCAGCGTAACAGCCTAACCCCCTTTCCCAGTCCATTTTGTTTTATCCTTTCAAACCAGATGTCCAGGGTATGAGATGTTATTGGATCTAATTGATGTTGTTGTCCTTTCTAAGTCTATCATCCCCCAAAAATGTTTGGAGTGGAATACCGTCAACTATCATTTCAATGTCTTTCCACTTGGCACCATAACTTTGGTCACAACATTTAATCACAGGTCGTAGTTGTGCTGCGTAGTAGTAGTCCCTCAGATGAGGAAGTGCCACCCCAGCCGGTTTCCTGGACAAATGCAGTGTTGAGTATTTTAGTCTTGGTCTCTTGCCATTCCAGATAAATCTGGAGATAATCTTGTCCCAGTATTTAAATCTTTCTGATGGAATCTTGACTGGAAGAGCCTGAAAGAAATATAATAATCGGGGAAGGATGTTGATGTTTATAACTGAAATTCTTGAATTAAAATCTAATGTTAGAGCTGTCCACCTGTTTAAGTCCTGATAAATGTGAGAGTTAATAGTGTCGTAATTTACCTTATAAAGATTATTCAGTTTTTTAGTTATTGTTACTCCAAGATATTTAATGGATTTAGTTCTAATCTCTTCGGACGGAGCATAATTAAAAGACAACACTTGAGTTTTGGTAACATTTATTTTATAGCCGGAATGTTGCGAAAAAGAATTGATAAGATTAAACAGAGATAAGATTTTGATCTGGGTTATTTAGATATATTATAATGTCATCTGCGAATAAGCTTATGACGTGGTCTTTTCCGTTAATGTTAACTCCTCTCACCTCCTCACTCTCCCGCACGAATTGTGCTAGAGGTTCAATGTATAAAGCAAAGAGCAGAGGTGAATGGCAACATCCCTGTCAAGTACCTCGCACAAGCTTTATTTGCTTTGTTAGGTTGCCATTTATTTTTATTCTCGCTATAGGGTTTTGATAAATGGATTTTATGGTTTTAATTGAATTTTCACTAAAGCCAAATCTTTTAAGGACCGCATACAAGAAGTTCCAATTTACACTATCAAATGCTTTTTCAGCATCTAAGCTGACTAAAACAGCTCTATTTTTTGGGTTTGTATTGAATTCACTACAAGGAGAGTTCTCCTGATGCTGTCCTGAGTTGTACGACCTAAAATAAAAACTGTTTGATCTTCTTCAATCAGGTGTGTCATGATTTTCCCATATCGTTCAGCAATTATAGATGTGTATGTTTTGTAATCCACATTAAGTACCGATATTGGCCTATAGTTACTGCAGTCCTCGATATCTTTCCCTTCTTCGGGATTACCGAAATGATTGCCCGTCCCTCCAGGAAAATTGGGGCCTGACCCACCTCAAGTGTTATAGTTGAGTGCTGTCAGTAATATGGGTATCAGGTCTTCTTTAAAGGTCCTGTACCATTTAGGGGAAACCATCGCTTCCAGGAGATTTTTTAGCTTTAAGTCTCGATATAGCTCTTGAAATCTCTTCATATGTTATTGGGGCTGTCAGTCTCCTATTTTGTTCAACTCCAATTTTAGGTAAGTCCAGGGAGTCAAGAAATATGCTTTTTTCAATTTTGTTTGAGGAAGATGGTTCTTTATATAGGTTTTCATAGTACTTTCTAAAGGTTTCTTCTATTTCTTCTTGGTTATACTGTAAATGATTTGTGAAGGGATTTCTAATCTTGTGTATAGTATTTACTGCTTGTTGTTTCCTAATTCGCCTTGCTAATAATCTATTTGCCTTTGCACCCTGTTTATAATAGTCTTGTTTTACATGTCTAAGTTGTTTTTCCACCTCCAAGGTCAAAAGACTATCTATTCTTTTTTTCATATTTTTAATTTCTTTTAAAGGGACCGGGGGGATTGTGAGTTTGTTTTGATAGCTTATCTCAAAATTTTTTAAAATTTTTCCACCAAAAACTGAGATATGAGGGCCTTTTTGCTTATTCTGTTTTTAAAGGGGTTATAGCTATAAATTCCCCCTGATCACTGCTTTACTAAAATCCCATGGGGACTATTGGGAACTGTTTTCCTTCAGTTTCATTTTCTTCTACATATTGTTTTTTTTTTCTTTTTTTAATTTGTTTTTTTTACTACTGTTTTTTTCGGGAAAAACCCACATTTAATTTCCAAAACAGTGTTTTTTCCCCCCCCACTGTTTTATATCTATTTTTACCAGAATGGTGCAGTGGTCTGAAATATCCCCCTGCTCCAATTTCACACTTAGCTATTTTATGAAGGTCCCACTTTTCATAATCACAGAATCAATTCTTGAATGTGTGTCATGTATCCCTGAGTAATGTGTATATTCTTTATCGGTTTTTGGAGGGTGTTCTCTCCAGACAACAGCCAGTCCCTGCCCCCTCAATATGTTTTAAAATCATTTGGCCAAATTTCCGTCTTACTTCTGTTAGCGCTTGTTGTATCAATCCGATGGTCAAAACATATACTCAAAATCCCCTGCACATATCACGACCCCCTCAGATTCTGATGCTATAGTTGTTAACAAGGTCTTAAGATATTGTTTATCACTCTCAGGTGGGATATAGACATTAATCAGTGTAACTATTTCATTTTCTAATTTCCCTTTTACAATTACATATCGTCCCTCATTATCTCTAGTTTCCTTGGTACCTTCAAAGTTCACTGAATTTTTAATGAGTATTGCTACCCCTCTTTTCCGACTTTTCTTAAACGTACTGTAATATGTATTTCTGTAACCGAATTTCTTAAGTTTCTCGTGTTCTTCTTGGGATAAATGTGTCTCTTGTAGATATATGATGTTGGCATTCATTTTTCTCATTTTAAATATTACTTTACTCCTTTTAGCTAGGTTATTTATGCCATTCACATTCATGGACACCAAAGTTACACTATTCATCGATTACCTTGAGCATCAATCCCTTCTTTTGATATCTTGCAACCATAACAATGAACGATAACATAAACTCTAATAACATAAAGCAACTCAGAATCAAACTCAAATGGGCCTATATGGAAAAACGTACTTCCCACCTCCATCTGCTGGGTGGGGGGGTATGTCCCTTGAAACGTCGGGGCCCCTGTGAAATCCAGTCTGGCCAGTTCCCTATAGGCAGATCTATACATGCTCCGATCCGACCTTAAACCTGAAGACAATCTTTAAAACAAAAATATTTTTCTCAAGTGTGACTTTATCTTCATTCTTCTATAGTAGTAATTTATTATGGCTTAAATCTTCTGGATTTATTTCGACTTCTTTTCCCCCCGCTGCCAGGATAGTGCTCCTCGCAGTCGCTCCTCCAACTGCTGCGGGTCTCCGCTCCTCGCCGTCACCTCCACCTGCATTCCTCTTCGTCTCAGCTCCTCCGCGGAGGATCGTAGATCCTGATGCCACTTTCCCAGTGGATGCGGATTCTAGTTAAAGGGGTCTGGAACCGGATCCCTCGTTCCTTCAGGATTTTTTTAATGCACATATATTCTTTCCTCTTCTGGACTACGTTGGTAGTGTAATCGTGGTCGAAGAACACCTGCTTATCTTGATACATCACTTTTTTCTTCTTCCACGCCTCTTTTAGCACCATCTCTTTAGTCGTATAATCAAGAAAGTTTATCACCACAGATCGCGGGGGGTTTATCAGTTGCTGGTCTAGGTAGCAAAGCTCTGTGCGCTCTTTGGATATTCAGAGCAAAATCCGGCGGAAGAGATAACTCTTCCTTCAAAAGGTGTTCAATAAACTGCGCCATCGAGCCCCCCTCTGCCCCCTCTTTCAGGCCGAAGAGGCGTATGTTATTCCGCCGGCTTCTACCCTCCAGGTCATCTAGCTTTTCCCCAAGCATCTTTCACTGCCATATTCCATTCCTCCAATTCAGCGATTCTCTGCTCTGGTCCTTTGAGTCTTGCCGCATTATTCACCACCTCGTTCTTTATTTCTGTAAGTTTAAGGTTGATGCTTTCTTTAATGCTTTCAATTTCTTCTTTCACTTCCTTCTTTATATCATGACTAAATGAGGTAAAGTCCATTTTAAATTCAGTCTTAAAGGATTTGATTTCCTTAAGAATATCCTGGAGGCCTCTACCTGAGCAGCTTGCCATTTCCTCCTCTGTATGCCCTCGCTTGCTTCTCTCGGTCTCAGACATGTCAGCACCGCGGTCCAACGTCCACCCGGATTTTTCCGCAAAATCTTTGATATTACTCTGTCTTCTTGCTCTTCTCCCACCTTTCATTACACTTCTGTTATGCCTTATTCTTACATTCACTTCTTTGTGGAGTTTTTATCAAGTGTTGTTCGGGAGCAGTTGACTTAAGCAGCCATCTTGTTGGCGTCCCAAACCGGAACTCTCCTCTGCTTGTGTTGACATCTCAAACACTTTAGATATCTGGTATCACAGATGTTAAATGAAGCATGTGATCACTTATCAGATCGTAGCTCAGTCCTACCTAACAGTTCACTGACCTACAGATTAAACCCACAAGCAGCCAAAGATATTGCCTCTTTTTAATTCAGTGCAGTAAACCACAGTGTACCTACTGAGCACTAGGAATAAATTACTCATTCCATGTGTGTGGTACATGTGGCTTATTTCACAATTCATCATTCATACTGTTGATACTCTTGGGGTTACCACAGGATGAATTGTTAATGCCTGTATAGCACCTTCAATAATCACTTGTTTTGTTCATGAGGCTGTTGACAGTAGGGAAGGTATCAGCATATGAAAAGCTCAGGTTTCTATTATTTTCAACCACCACAGTGTTTGTGTGCAGGTTATGTGCTGTGCTGGGCCTTGCTGTGCTTTTTGCTTTTTCTTTTTTTTCCTTTAGGGTGTGACGGGCAGGTGCTTCTGCACAGGTGTTCCTCATCCTGACAGCAATCAGCTGGGTTTTTAAGGAGTGGAGGACCTAGGGAAGGCGTCAGCCCATTGTGTTAACTCAGTGGAAGGCTACACCCCTGCTCTAATGCAGTTTTGGTTTTCCCAGGAAACTAATCGTTTCATTGTTTTTCCCTGTTCAACAGATCCTGCCCAGTCGGGGTTCTCATGGAGTAACCTGCACCTGCTTATCCCTGAATTCGCGTTTTAAGGAGAGTGGAAACTCAGAAACATGACACCTTTTCTGACTCATGGTCCCTGCTCACTACCCCCAAGCCCATCCTCTCAAGAAGGACTGTCGGACTCTACTCAGAGAAGCATTCACCTGCCTGTCCACCCTCCATCATTCGCCTGAAGTCGCAGCGGAGTTTTTCCCGCGGAAGAAAAGACAGTTTTTCTAACTGGAGATCACAGGTACCAGCTGATTCATCGCTTGTCAACCACAGACACTGTGGGGGGAAGGATTTAATTCCCCTACCACCTTAATCAGCTCCTCACTCAGTAAGTCCATCAAGCTTTTCACTTTCAGCAAGATCGTTTGTCTTTTTCCCCCCCGAGACTGGACCCAGCTAAACCTGTTTTTTTTTGTGCCCGCCCAGATAACTCCGGACTTGACCTGCTTACCCAGTTCCTGGTTCTCATTCATCCTAGCTACAAACTGTGAAAATAAATTGTTCTCAAAACCTTCTTTTGTCTCTCGTGGTTGTGTGTATCAGAGTCTGAACCAGCATTATGACAATTATTAAAAAAAGGGGATTCAGTTCAATTGCTTAATATTATATGATCTTTGATTTAGGAGGGTTTGTCACTTTATTTGGAAAATGGAACATCAAAATGAGGGCAACTCTTTCCAAACTTCTTCAATGGCAAACACACAGAACAATTTAAGAGTCTGCGGGGAGTGTTTTTGGTGGCTTAATCAGTGTTTTCACACTTCAGCTGAGGCATACTAGACCTAACAGCATAGCTAATGCTCTAACACATTCACATTATGGAGAGGTAACATTCAAGTATGAGGATGTTTTGTAATTCACAAGCAGCCCAGAGGCTGTTTCGCTAAGGCGTAATGTTGCTCGGTTCTCTTGTGGTCTACCTTCCCTGGTTGTTTGAAACTTGTGTGAAAGTTTAGCAGAGACTTTAACTTTGTTCTTTAGCGAGTCTACGGATGAACAGGAACAGCTAACTTTCAAATCTTGACTGGATTTTTGAAATCCTTTCTGAATGGATCACCAACACAAGAACCTGAGCTCATCTTTGTTTTGATCTAGCTGTATCTCTAAAATAAGGTAAATATGTTATCAGTTCAACACCACATACAAGACAAATGGGCAATTGCAATAATTAATATAGTTTTAGATATCCAGCCTTTTAAAGTAATTTTAGTCTGGAGGCCTCAATTTACAAACTTGTCACCAAATGTTGCACATCATTTATAGAGCAAATAGCTTTAATGATATGATGTAGGTAATACCACTTGTTTCAATCCTACATCCAACGTAGTCGAGGCCTATCAACCATGGCAGCCTAATAATGTCCAGAACATTCAGTATTTTTGGGGAGAGTGCAAGTAGGTGTGAACTTCTGACCAGCACTGCATTACAGTTAGTCTATGGATGCTAAGTGAGTATGGTTGACATGCCTGGATTATATATATATTTTTTTACATTATATTATTCATTATAGCCACTTTGGAATCCAACAATATTTTGGCACTCTTACTAACAATAGCAGAGCAGTTAGAACCATTCTTACTTTTGATCAGCAAGAGCTGCCACTTGAGCACAAGTACCTTATACCATCATTTCCAAAACAGAAACGTGACACCTAGTAATATATCTGCACATAAACTGTACAAATGTGAGATGTAAAGAATGAAAAGATCACTCCAAATTACTCCAAGAGTGCATTGATTGATGCTAAACGTGTTTCTGCCTCTGCTGGACAGGCGTGGTAAGGCATATTCGTCACTTCCTGTTTGCACTCGGTGGATTGTTTGGTGTGTGAAGGCTCTCTCGTTTGATCAGATTTCTCTCTACTGTGATATCTCTTACTTGTTCTAATACACAAGCATGTTAAAACACATACTTTCTGTTGCTGTATTTAATGTTTGGGGACTCTCCGTGTTTTACACGGTTTTCTAGTAGTGGTAAGGGGTCGCTAGCTTAGCGTTAGCTTTAGCTCCACCATGGCTACCAGTTCTGCTGTTTCTCTATGTGAGTCTCCTCCTCTCTCCTGCTCTCTCTGTCAGATGTTCAGTTACTCCTCTGCCTCTTTTAGTGATAATGGTACGTGTAATAAATGTATCATTTTTGTAGCTTTGGAGGCGAGGGTGTCGGAATTGGAGGCCCGGCTCCGCGCTGTTGAAAAACCAGCAGATAGCCGAGGCCCTTTAGCCAGCGCGGAGCCATCGAGGGTAGCTCCCCGTAGCAGTCCTCCAGCAGAGCCCGTGCAGCCGGGATCTCAGGCCGGCTGGGTGACGGTACATAGAAAGCATAGTCCTAGATCCCAGCCCACAGGTCACCACCAACCCGTCTGCGTTTCTAACAGCCAACTCTGGTAACTGGCAGCTCCATAGTCAAAAACGTGGCACTAGAGACACCAGCGACCATAGTCAAATGTCTGCCAGGGGCCAGAACGGGCGACATCAAATCCTACCTGAAACTGCTGGCTAAGGATAAGCATAAATACAGTAAGATTGTTATTCACGCTGGCGGTAATGACACCCGATTACGTCAATCGGAGTTTCACCAAAGTTAGTGTTGCTTCGGTGTGTAAGTTTGCCAAAACAATGTCGGATTCCGTAATTTTCTCTGGTCCCCTCCCAGATTTAACCAGTGACGACATGTTTAGCCGCATGCTGTCATTCAACCGCTGGCTTTCTAGGTGTTGTCCAGAAAACCATGTGGGTTACATTGATAATTGGCGAACCTTTTGGGGAAAACCCGGTCTGATCCGGAGAGACGGCATCCATCCCACTTTGGATGGAGCAGCTCTTCTTTCTAGGAATCTGGCCGAATTTATTAGTTCTCCAAAACTCTGACAACCCAGGGTTCAGACCAGGAAGCAGGGTCGTAGTTTAACACTCCTCTCTGCAGCTTCTGTACTGCTACCCATCCATTATCCTATTAAGACAGTGTCTCGCCCACGGCCAAAATTGAATAGATTAAAAAATAATCTAAAACGAGAAAATCAGGAAAATCTAATAAAAATAAACACAACTCAGACTAAGAAGAAAAATAAAACAATTAAATGTGGCTTACTGAACATGAGATCTCTCTCTTCAAAGACTTTGCTAGTTAATGACCTGATTTGTGAGAATCAGATTGATTTATTTTGTCTCACAGAAACCTGGCTGCAGCAAGAGGATTATGTTACTATAAATGAGTCAATTCCTACTAATTATTTAAATTTTCACATTCCTCCAAATACTGGGCAAGGAGGAGGAGTAGCAACCATCTTTCAGTCTGATTTATTGACTAGTCCCAGACCAATCAATAGCTACAACTCTTTTGAATATTTAATCCTCAGTTTTCCTCATCCAAATTGCAAAGCACTAAAACCACTTCTGTTTGTTGTTTTGTACCGTCCACCAGGCCCTTACTCTCAATTTTTAGATCAGTTTTCAGACCTTTTATCTGATTTAGTGTTAAATACAGATAAGGTTATTATAGTGGGGGATTTTAACATTCATGTTGACACTGAAAGTGATAGCCTAAATATAGCCTTTAATGCTATCTTAGACTCAATTGGCTTTGCTCAAAACATTAACAAACCTACCCACCTTTATCTTCGTTCTCTGGACCTTGTGCTGACATATGGCATTGAGTGTAAAGACATAACAATATTTTCTCATAACCCTGTCCTGTCCGACCATTTTTTAATAACCTTTGAGTTTAATTTAACCGAGTACTCCACACCTGAAAGAAAATTTCATTATAGTAGATCATCAGACAATGCTGTAACAACCTTTAAAGAATCTGTTCCACTTTTGATTTCCTCATTATCACAGAAAAACACAGTGGAGGGCAATAATTTTGTTTCTTCCCATTCACAAATTGATTCTTTTGTTCATAGTGTTACTTCATCATTGCGTGGTGCATTAGACAATGCAGCCCCCTTGAAAAAGAAGGTAATTATTCATAGGAGGCTAGCTCCCTGGTTTAATTCAGAGCTGCGTAGTTTAAAGCACAATGTTAGAAAATTGGAGAGAAAATGGCGCTCTACACACCTAGAAGATTCCTACTTAATCTGGAAAAATAGCCTACTGTTGTATACAAAGACACTTCGCCATGCCAGAGCATCTTATTTCTCATCATTAATAGAAGAGAACAAGAATAATCCTGGGTTTCTCTTTAGTACAGTTGCTAAACTTACACAGAGTCATAGCTCTGTTGAGCCATCCATTCCCTTAGCTCTTAGCAGTCATGAGTTTATGGGATTCTTTTTAAATAAAATTGATTCTATTAAAAAGAAAATCTTTGATATACTCCCGAAGATGACTACTTAATCCTCAGCAAGTGAGACAACATTGAAAGTAACTGTAGAACCTGATCTGTGGTTGGACTGCTTTGATCCTGTGGAGCTTCTTGAGTTATCAGAAATATTAGCTTTATCTAAACCTTCAACTTGTATGTTAGACCCAATCCCAACCAAATTATTTAAGGAAGTGTTTCCTCTGATTACCAGCCCCATTTTAGATATGATTAATTTATCCTTAGTAAATGGATATGTACCACAAGCTTTTAAGGTAGCTGTAATTAAACCTTTGCTTAAGAAACCTTCACTTGATCAAGATGACTTAATAAATGACAGACCTATATCCAATCTTCCATTCTTATCTAAAATTCTTGAGAAAATAGTTGCTAATCAAATGTGTGAGCATTTACACAGCAATGCCCTGTTCGAAGAGTTTCAGTCAGGCTTCCGAGCTTATCATAGCACTGAAACAGCTCTGCTGGAAGTCACTAATGATATTCCTCTAGCCTCAGATAATATGTCTGTACTTGTCCTGTTAGATCTCATTGCTGCATTTGATACAGTCGATCACAATATTCTCTTAGAAAGGCTGGAATATGCTGTAGGGATCAGGGGAACAGCACTAGGCTGGTTCAAATCTTATTTGTCTGACAGATTCCAGTTTGCTCATGTAAATGATAAATTGTCTTTAAACTCCAGGGTTAATTGTGGAGTACCACAGGGTTCAGTACTTGGGCCAATTCTCTTTACTATGCTTCCAATAGGTAAAATTATCAGGCAGCATAGAATAAATTTTCACTGTTACACTGATGATACTCAGCTTTACTTATCCATAAATCCTGATGAGTCCAACCAGTTAGATAGACTACAAGCATGTCTTGAAGACATAAAAACTCAGATGACCTTAAATTTTCTGCTTCTAAATTCAGACAAGACAGAAGCTGTCGTCTTTGGACCGGAATCTTTAAAAAAGAAACTGCTTAGTCAATCACTTAACATGGATAGCATTAAATTGACCTCCATTAATAAAGTAAAAAACCTTGGTGTTATTTTTGACCAGGACATGTCATTTAAATCCCATATTAAACAGGTTTCTAGGATTTCCTTCTTTCATCTCCGGAACATTTCCAAAATTAGAAATATCCTGTCCAGAAGTGACGCTGAAAATCTAGTCCATGCATTTGTTACTTCAAGGCTGGACTATTGTAATTCTTTACCATCAGGATGTCCAGAAAATGCAATTAAATGCAGTTGATTCAAAATGCTGCAGCAAGAGTTCTGATGAAAATTAAAAAGAGAGATCATATTTACCCTACTTTAGCTTCCCTTCATTGGCTCCCTGTTAAATCCAGAATAGAATTTAAAATTCTCCTTCTCACATATAAAGCCCTTAATGATCTAGCTCCATCATACTTCAGAGATCTGATTGTTCCATAGGTTCCTAATGGAGCACTTCGTTCTCAGATTGCTGGTTTACTGGTGGTTCCTAGAGTCTCTAGAAGTAGATTGGGAGGCAGATCCTTTAGTTATCAGGCGCCCCTCCTGTGGAACCAGCTCCCAGTTTTGGTCCGTGAGGCAGAAACACCGGTCTACTTTTAAGGCTAGGCTTAAAACTCTCCTTTTTGATAAAGCTTATAGTTAGAGTGGCTTAGGTTATCCTGAGCTATCTTCCTTATTTTTACCTCCGTCTTCTTTCCTCCCTGTTGGATGGAGTAAGGGGGAGTCAGGATTTGCCTAAACCGGCTCAGTTACGGTTGAGGTGCAAACATACCCTCCATTTCTGCTACCTGTATGACCCCCTCTCTTTTCCAATAGTTATAATCAATCTGAAAGAGAGAGGTATCCCAATTGTTGTGGTTTTTAGTATAACAATGGCCATCAGTGGGCTCTAGATGGACAAACTGTCTACTTTTAAGGCTAGGCTTAAACTTTCCTTTTTGCTTTCTCCTTTTTGCTTTCTCCTAGGCTTAAACCTTTCCTTTTTCCTTTTTCCTTTTTGCTATAAAGCTTATAGTTAGAGTGGCTTAAGTTATCCTGAGCTATCTCTGTAGTTATGCTGCTATAGGCTTAGGCTGCTGGAGGACATAATGACCACTTTCACCCTCTTCGCTACATTCTCACACTACTCTACAATTTTGCATTATTTGCTGTTATTTCATCTTTTAACTTTGTTCTCTCTCTTTTCTCTTCCTAGAAGCTACACCTGGCCTGACTCTGTGTCTACCTGTGACACCTTTCTGGAGAGGGGCATCGTCCGAGCTCCTGCTGGCAACAACTTAATGCTCACCCTCTACCGATGATCCACATGGCCCTGTCTTTCAGTGTTTAACCCTTTCTCTCTCCTAGACATGGCGATTGACTGAGCTTTTGCTGTGACTAACTCTATGTGCTCTCTTTCAGACTCTAACCTTGAAAACTGGCTCAGAGTTTATCTGTTCTTTCTTTCTAGGTGAAATGACTAAAGGAGCTACATCCATTAACATTTACTTTTCCTTCCCATAGAAAGGACTCCTAGATCAGTGCTTCTTTGTTCTTTGTGTCTCTGCTCTGTTCTCTCTAACCCCCCCTCGGTCGTGGCAGATGGCCGCTCACACTGAGCCTGGTTCTGCTGGAGGTTTCTTCCTGTTAAAAGGGAGTTTTTCCTCTCCACTGTCGCTACATGCATGCTCAGTATGAGGGATTGCTGCAAAGTCAACGCCAGTGACTGTCCACTGTCTCTACATGCTCATCCGGGAGGAGTGACTGCTACAAATCTCTGACTCGATGCAATCTGTTCGGTTTCCTTAGATAGAAAAACTTTTTATCCAATTTGAATAAATAACTGAATCTGACTAAACTGTTCAATGATTAGGATTAATTGGAATGCATGTACCTGAGTTTTGTGAAGTGCCTTGAGACGACATGTGTTGTGAATTGGCGCTATATAAATAAACTGAATTGATTTGAATTGAAATTACTTTGTTTACATCTTTGCAACCTGTTATTTTTACTTTTACAAAAGGAAATAAGGGCTATAGTTTCTGCTCTGAATGAGAAGGTGCTTACCTTCTGCACTCTTTCTTAAATGGGGATGATGTGAAATTCCATGTCTCAATTTGCATTGCCCTTGGACAATTGGTTGCGTTTTGCCCTGACTCTAATTTTACATAAATATACATATATATACATTATATATATATATATATATATATATATATATATATACATATATAAGGTGGGCTATGTCACAGAGACATAGTTTGCTTTGCAGCCCGGTTTTGCAATCTTAGATTTGTGGAACCGTTCCAGATTTTTAAGTAAGAGTAGGCAACCCAAATTTAAATTGAAACCGAAAGTACTCAGAGACAAATTAGTAACCAAGTTAGCAACATTTAGGTGCCAAAAACGGCAGTTATTACACGTTATTCTCTTTCAATATGCATTAAAAACAATTAATTAATGTGTCTTCAGCACATTTATAAAGGGATTTCAGTTACAGGATGAAGATTTAACTTGGTGAAGAAGCAGCAAGTCACTTGTAACAGTCTGTTTCCACGCCCCTCCCTGCATAACTTTTCATGCCAATGTAAGTCAGCTGTCTCAGTGATGTTGCTGCTTTGAATCATGGTTCTTTTAATCCTTTAATATTCATTCAGTCATTCTACTGACATATGCATGCTCCAGCAGCGGGAAATTATCAAAAATTCAAATTCTAATAAAGAGATCAGTTTATTTATGGCAGCAAAAAGGCACAAAATTTTGAATTTGCCATATTTATTTAGAGAACTGATTTTGGTATACAGACTCCTGCTGCTCAAACGTTCAGGTAAAACAATTTTAATGATCACACACATAATTTTCAGTTATTTTGATCTCATTTATTCCCAGTTTACCTTCTCACACTGCAGAGTCATGAGCATTTATAATATGCAAAACCCTCCTCTGAAGCCCTTTTGTAGGGCTGTGATTTAACAAACCCTCTCAGAAGCCGATGACGTCATATTCTATAAAAAGTATCTCGCATTGCCTGGATGTGCTGGGCCTGAGGTCTCGGAACCCACAGCTTCTGAATAAACAAATGAAAACAAATAAAGACAAAAATACACACCACACCTCTTAAATGTGCAAACAGAGGTACACATTCATCCTTGACCTGATATGCAAACTGCAATTAAAGCTGTTTTGGTATGTGAACCTGCACGAAGTAAACAGACTCAACTGATATGGCACACACTGCAATTCCACAAGATAAGAGAGAACTAGAGGTGAAGAAAGCAGTAAAACATCATAGAAACCATCAGCACTTGCATTGGGACTGTTATTCTCTCAAATAATCCATTGTATTTTTTTGTCGACAGATAAAACTCAGCGAGCTGTTTCCACAACAAATATTCTCATTCAGCATGTGAGACATTACCCTTGTCTTATCTTAGAAACATATGGGAGAAAGCTTTGATAGATTGTGGCCCTATAAAAAGCAATCTTTAGTCAGAAAGTGATGCTTTAATCCACCTAAACCTCTTAAATTGTCTGGCATTCATCTCTCATCACACTTTGTTTTTGTGAAGACCTTGATTTTAGCTTTCTGGAAACTTAACACTTTTTAATTACTTATCATTTGATTACATTTCTCAGTTCGAGCTGTGAGTCTGTAAGTATCATGTATGCAAATAATTGCCTGGAGATTAGTTTTGCCTGTCATAGATTAAAAAATCTCTGCCCACCAATCTGTGCTTCTAAAAAGCTCTGTTGTCCACCAGATTTATCCTCCACACAAATTGCACTCCTATGGATTAGTTGAGAGGTGCACTAAATGATACAGAGTTAGATGAGGAAATTAAGTTGATCAACGTAATTAATTTAGCAACATTAAAAAAGGGTCAAATTAAATTAATTTATGTCAAATTAAATATACAGTATATATATACATACACAATCACCAACTGCTCGTTAACGCAAATTTCTAATCAGCCAATCACATGGCAGCAACTGAATGCATTTAGGCATGTAGACATGGTCAAGACGATCTGCCGCAGTTCAAACCGAGCATCAGAATGGGGAAGAAAGGTGATTTAAGTGACTTTCAACGTAGCATGGTTGTTGGTGCCAGGCGTGCTGGTCTGAGTATTTCAGAAACTGCTGATCTACTGGGATTTTCACGCCCTACCATCTGTAGGGGTTTACAGAGAATGGTCCGAAAAAGAGAAAATATCCAGTGAGCGGCAGTTCTGTGGGCGCAAATGCCTTGTTGATGCCAGAGGTCAGAGGAGAATGGCCAGACTGGTTCGAGCTGATAGAAAGGCAACAGTAACTCAAATAACCACTCATTACAACCAAGGCATGCAGAACAGCATCTCTGAACGCAAAACACATCGAACCTTGAGGCGGATGGGCTACAGCAGCCACACTGGGTGCCACTCTTGTGAGCTAGGAACAGGAAACTGAGGCTACAATTCGCACAGGCTCACCAAAATTGGACAATAGAAGTTTGGAAAAACGTTGCCTGGTCTGATGAGTCTCGATTTCTGCTGCGATCAGAATTTGGCATCAACAACATGAAAGCATGAATCCATCCTGCCTTGTATCAACGGTTCAGGCTGGTGGTGGTGGTGGTGATGTAGTGGTGTGAGGGATATTTTCTTGGCACACTTTGGGCCCCTTAGTACCAACTGAGCATCGTGTCAACGCCACAGCCTACCTGAGTATTGTTGCTGACCATGTCCATCCCTTTGTGACCACATTGTACCCATCTTCTGATGACTGGATTCTTGAACATGACAATGCGTTTACTGTACTCAAATGGCCTCAATCCAATAGAGCACCTTTGGGAGATTCGCATCCTGGATGTGCAGCCGACAAATCTGCAGTATCTGTGTGATGCTACCATTTCAATATGGACCAAACTCTCTGAGGAATGTTTCCAGTACCTTGTTGAATCTATGCCACAAAGGATTAAGGCAGTTCTGAAGGCAAAAGGGGGTCCAACCCGGTACTAGCAATGTATGTATACATGTATGTATGTATATATATATATATATATATATATATATATATATATATAATATATATATATATATTATATATATATATATAATATATATATATATATTTATCTATATATACCTGGACCCTACAGATGTTTTCACAGGCAGTCTAATTCCACCACCAGGATGGCAAATCAATATGTGCCATTGCCTGAAGGTTTGCTGTGTCTCCCAGCACAGTCTCAAGAGCATGGAGGAGATTCCAGGAGACAGGCAGTTACTCTAGGAGAGTTGTACAGGGCCATGAAAGATTCTTGACCAGTTAGCAGGACCTGTTTCTGCTCCTTTGTGCAAGAAGTAACAGGATCAGTAGTGCCAGGGCCTAACAAAGTGAGCCACTGGCATAAATGTCTCCAACCAAACCATTTGAATGACTTCATAAGGGTGGCCCAACTTAATGTAAGTGTTTCTTAACCTTTTATGAGCCTCGACACACTTTTGTTGTTACAAAATGACACTGTCTAATACAGTATATCTATAATGACGACATAGTCTGAATTTATTTAAACTCAGTGTGAAACCTGGGGATGTTTAGAAGTACACAAAGCCAATATACAGGCTGAAATTGAAGAAAGACACACAAAGCTCTTCCTCAACACCTCTCAGTATCTGTCTGTTTTTTATAGCTGTCAGCTTTGAAAAGCTCAGCTCACACAGATATGCTGCGGAAAATGGGAGCAACACTGAAATATCTTTGTTGGCCAGAATGGGAAAGTCCTTGGCAGCAGTCAACCGGAAACTCTCCAAAGGTAGTTTAGCAAGCCTTAGCTTTAAACCACAATTTTGTTTCAGTTCAGTTAGTTCCATCTGCTCCTGTAAAGTCATCTGCTATATAGGTCCCTAACCCAGTCAAGGCATTCAGTGTAGGCTGAGGAGAAATAAAATAACTTCTCAAGAGGCTTCAGATGTTTATCTATTACCTCACACCGTGCAACAGTGTTGACATCTTGCTGTTTCTCTGTGAGGGGGAACATCTCAAGGTTGGCACTTTGCACGTGCCATTGCCAGAGGTGCAACTTCAAATGGAATTCATTGATTTTATCTGTGCTTGTATGCAGGTTTTCATTCAGCTTTGCATTTGTGTGTTCAGTTCATTCAGATGATGAAATTGATCTGCCAGGTATGTCAACTTTGCAACCCACTCATCACTTGCAAGTAGATTTGAGTAATTAGACCTCTCACTTTTAGTTCCTCCTGCAGCTCATACATGCGGGATGGTTCCTTGCCACGTGACAACTATCGAACCTCTGTATGGACCATTAAGGTTTTACACACTGCTCCCATTCCTTACACAATGATGCAAATGTGCAACTTTTCACAGGTTGAATCTCAACAAAGAGAGAGAGAGAGAGAGAGAGAGAGGGATGGATGGATGGATGGATGGATGGATGGATGGATGGATGGATGGATGGATGGATGGATGGATGGATGGATGGATGGATGGATGGATGGATGGATGGATGGATGGATGGATGGATGGATAGATAGATAGATAGATAGATAGATAGATAGATAGATAGATAGATAGATAGATAGATAGATAGATAGATAGATAGATAGATAGATAGAACTGTGCAAACATTTTAGGCAGGTGTGAAAAAAAATGCTGTAAACAAAGTATGTTTTCAGAAATTTAAATGATGATTAGATAGAGTTAATACAGCTTAAGCACCCAGTGTTTCAGTTAAGTATAATAGAAAACTAAATAAAGAAACAAACACAAATTGTGAGTTTTGGGAACCGCTTTGCTTGCCGTTGGCTAACTTAGATGACCTTTGCCGTGGGCCAGCCTCAGGCCCAAAACAAATGCTGGTGAGATTTCTCACCCTGTCTCCCCTTTGCAGTCCAACATTTGCTCTGTGAGCTTCGGGAAGTAATGAGCAAAAAGGCAAAGAATGAGACAGAAGACCATCACAGTAATAATTACAAAATGAATAAGTGGGGGGCCTTAAATATTTATCATCCCTTCTTAGGACCATCATAAGAAAAATACAGTGAAAAAAAATCTAACTACATTAGACCATAAGAGAAAAAAACGGAGTGAAGTGGGTGAAGATAACACATACAATTCCTTTTAGTTCTAATACTTAGTTTCATACATTCGTCATCCACTGAAGAGTTGAGAAGCTAAAGAGCTCTTTTACATGATGAAATGTTAACTCATGGCACTTTCAAGAAATTGTTGAGAGCACACAATAAAACCAACCTTTGCATTTTGAGCTTGAACAGACTACCTTAACTCCTTCTGACAAATAACACCACAGAGAGTAAAACTTTTCTCTCATACTTAGCATATTATGTAAAACATAGAGTGCTTCTTCATTCACTAAAGAACAGAAAGGCTACAGAGTTCCTTGTCTTTACATAAAAGTATTTAAAAAATCCAATCCAGAAAAAATATTACAGAATTACTATTCTCTACTTCTACTGTGTGGAAATGGCTTATTTGGGCAGTAGGTACCAAAATAAAACGACAAAATTACTTTTACTGCAAATTTGAAAGCCTTATTGCCTGAGGATTGTAGCTGGAGCACATTCTGGTTTTCCTACGATTTCCTTTTTCAAAATTTATAATGAATTTTATTCCTAATTGAACTGTAATTTTCCTATATGCCAGGAACTTAAATCTGCACATTGAGGTCGTGCACATAATGTCACTGGCCATGTCTTTCATTTTACTCCTTTAGAGTATATAGTTACAACCTTGTGTTATTAAAAGACTCCTGAGAGTAAACATGGTAGCAACCTAATAACCCAGAATACAGCACTAAAAAAGGAAATGCTATGTAATTTACTTTAAATTGATTAAACTGTACTTTACAGTGATTACATAGACTGCTTATTCTTTTGTGCAAGGATCCTTATCAAAACCAAAAGCTGTAAATTTATATTTGCAAGCTATTTTCCCAATGCCACAACTAGCCATAATATTTGTTTGGCCCTTTGGTGAGGTCAGAATTATCATATATTATTAAATTGGCATGTTTCTGAGCCATTCCAGCATTCCAGAAGCTTAATCTCAGCCTGTTTTATCTAATCCAAACCATGCTTTTACATTTCTGGATTAACGTTCTGTTGGAACACTCAATTGTTGTATCTAAGTATTAATCATAGAAGCAAACTGTCACCCTTAGGTAAAAAGAAATTGGTTAATATTTTCAAAAACAAACCTGAAACTACCAAGACTCATGAAATGAAAACTCCTGCTTGAAACCCTTAAGCAGTTGTTTTTTCACGATTGAATTTGCAGGTAGGCACACAGACAAGCCAAGGCCCTTCTGGAAAGAAGTTTATTGAAACTTTCCATGAAGCCAAAGGTCTTCTGGATAAAAAAAAACGTTTTCTTGTGAGACAAGACAAGGATTGAGCTATTTGGCCATGATGACTAGAATAGTTTTGGAGAAGTTAATGTGAGTATTTCAAACCTAAGAACACTGTACCAGCTGTCAAACACGGATGTGCATGCTTGGTATGAGAGAATGCTGCAAAGTCAATAACACAATGCAAAACATGTATGCAATTGGCTTAGCTCTGTCTGTATGATTGGATTACATTTACTTTTTTGTGTGATTCAGCATTACATTACTTAAAAGAATATAGTGGAATAGGTGGCAGTATCATGCTGTGGACTGTTTTGCTGCCAGATGTACTGGTACACAACACAAAGTGGATGGAATACAACAAAATGGACTAGCTCCAAAATGTTTAACTTCACCTTAAAAACAGCAACTAGTTGGTAGAATCTCTGACACAGTCTGGTGTTCCAACAAGACAATAACACCAACTACATCAAAATGAGGTTTGGAATTGATAAGGTGGGCTAAAATGAAGTGTTTTGAAAAGTCTTTCTTAAGCCCAGATAACAACCTCATTGAAAATTTGTAGATTAAGTTTAAAAGCTGGCCCAACCTCATATAAGCTTGATAAAAGCTACAAAACATGTGCAGTTAGGATAAACCTTGGTAAGGGATTTCTGTAAAACTTAGTGGGGGTGTATGAATATATTTGAGACTGTATGTTTAATTTTGACCATGTGCAAATTTAAGAAAACTTGTGCATTCAATTCTCATTGTAAAAAAGTTGTTGGTTGTATTTCAGTTCACTCTGGGGGAAAAAGGTTTTAAATAAATGAGCAAAAAGGCCCAAACTAAGTTTCTCTATTCTGTGAATCATTAACAGGTTTGGTGACGCTCTCCACCTTGATGCTCCGTGCTGATCTCAATGTGTCCTCTTAGAAGAATAAGACAAATGTACAAATTTTTCACATATCCACTCAAATGGATTTCAGGACTTTATTGAGCAATAAAAAATATACACCAAGGAAAATATTATTTTTCCTTTTTCCTCATATTTTATCTTCTTTCAGTTTTAAAATCTGACAATTCCAGATGAATAATCCATGATGAAATGTGACAAAATGGAAAGAAAACGAACAAACAAAAACAAAAACAATAAAATAGAGCAGTCGTTTTTAGTTCACCAATAAAAGTTGAGGAACACTGAGACTGTCTCTGTTATTAACAGAAAATCTGAAAAATATGGGTTTGTAACAGATTTGGTTTGAACAGGAGTGAAATCACAGACTAAGTGGTCACATCCGACTCTGCCTCTTCGTAGAGTTCTGCTAGTTTCTGGAACTCGGGTCCCCAGTCTTCCAGGTAGGTATATTCCTGCTCCGACTGTGCACCAGCAGAGTCCAACGGACTTATGGACCCTGTAGATGAGCCTTGGCCCTCGTAAGCATAGGTCTGGAGGGAGTCATACGGTGGCACACTGGTGTCCATGTCGGCTTCCACTAGTCTCTGTTTGATGAATTCATGCACGTCCCCCTCATCCAGATCAACCGACGGGCTCCTGCGGGCGTGGGGCATACGGCAATGATTCCTCATGTCTGGTTGAATGTCCCGACGGAACTTGAGCTCCTCTGCAGCAGCTGGATTTCGCAAAGCAATGATGTCAAAAGCCTCAGTGTCTTCCTCTCCACCACCCTCATCATCGTAGGTCACCACGTTTTCTCTAATGTCCTCTTCAGCGATGATAAGGGGCTCCTTCTTGCTGCGCCTTAGTGTAACAAAGAGAACCACGATTGCTGCAAGACAGGAAAATACAATTTTTAGTATGGATTCAAGGATAATACTGCCTCGTAGGAAAAAAGGAAAGATTTACTTTGGAAACAATTAGCAATAGATATAAATACTAACTCCTTTCATGTGTGGAAATGCCAACCTTCGTGTTTCTGTACTACAAAGTAATTGCATGGAACTCCAATCAATTTATTGAGCATGATTATCTGACTTTTGGTCAGAACACTAAAATGGATTGAGCATTGAAGAGCTCTGAATTAATAACAGGCATTGGTTGTCTTTAGCCTCAGGAACATGAAGATGCTTTAAATCCAGGCTTTCAGTGATAAAATTGCAACAGTTTTAATGGTCTGTAGGTACATTTTCAGGTTACAGTTAAAAGGTTTTACATTTCATGATGTCAATAATTGACTTGGACTTCACCAGGTTCTAGAATCCTTTAAATCTGTTTTCAAATGTACATCCCTACAAGATTAAAGACAAAAAGTATGTAGGAGGGCTACTAATTCAGTACAATTGATTAACTGATTATTAGCAAGGTTAACCACCTTTCTAAAAGCAGGAGTTTTGGCAGTTTGCTAGTCTGTAGTATACAGGTGTGTGTTAACAAAACATAGTTAGAAAAGACATCAGCAGTTACCTCAGTTAAGCAATTGTTACTGCTCATCAATCTTGGAAAGGTTATAATGCTATTTCCAAACAATTTGAAGATCATCATTATGCAAATAGAAACTAAGTATTGTGCATTTGAAAGCAGATTCACTATAAATGCAGACCATGCAAAAAACCCAAGAGGTCCGTTCATAACTCTACAGGCTTCTTCTCAAATATTTATTGTTAAAAATCATGCAGACTCAGAAAAAAGACTAAAGAAGTATGGCTTGTTATAATGGTTGAAGGAGAAAGCCACTTTTCTAACAAAATAGTTTATTTCGTTCTCTTTGAAAGAGAAGACTTCTGGAATAATGTCCCTTTGGACAAATGGAACCACAGCATTCTCAGCACAAAGACCATATAAAGACTATCAATATGGGGAAAGGAGGATGATTAGGGCTTGTTTTGCAGCCACGGGAACTGGGAACCTTGCAGTCATTGAGTTGACTACGAACTCCTCTGTATACCAAAGTAATCTAGAAACAAACGTGAAACAATTTTTCTGAAAACTGATGCTTGGCTTAAACTGCATCATCAACAGTGATACCAAACACAGCAGGAGATCCATAACACAAGAGCTTAAAATGAAAATCATGAAGGCAAGACCTAAATCTGATTAATTTTCTGTGCTGGGAGCTTAAGATATCTCTACCGTCAAAAAGGAAAGTGATGTTTAAAACAGGAGTGGGCCAAAAGTCACACAGAAAACCACTACTGAGGGTAAATGCTGTTATATGTGGTTTTGCTATCTATTGTATCATGGTGTGTACTCTGTTTTTTCTTTCACAAAGACTTTCCATGTTGTGTTTCCTATGCCTTCAAAACCATTGAACTGAAAGTGGTTGTATTTTCTTTTTTTTTTTTTTTTACCAAATTGTGCATCTTTTGCATCAGTCCTTACATCTAAAGAATGATTCAGAAAGAGTTGACTAATAGAAATAAACAAGCTTTCCAAGTTTAAAAAAAGCCAACTAGGAGTCTTTAATACCAAGAAATAACAGAAAACAACGGAAAACCTGCTTTGTCACATTAATGATGACCTCTCAGAAAAAAATAAATCTTTCAATTCACCAAAATAGTATCAACAAAGAAGATGTGTTTTTACAGGTGAATTATCTAGAAGGAGCTTATTGCTGCATTAGCTGAGAGAAGTGAGATATATCAGTCTTTTTTATAGAGGCAATGTTGCCTCACAGTGCCATCATAAAATGTGCAAGCAGAAAAACAGAAAGCATAATGGTACAAAGAAACATAAAAAGGGATCTAACTGATAAAACTGCTTGGAAGGTGACATAAACAGAAAACTGCACATGTGCCAAAGCATTCTTTCAGGATGAGATATATTCTAGCCATTAAGAGGTGTGAAACTAAAAGGTGGAGGTGTTAGATAAAGGACTTATAGGATTCAGCTCTGTTAACCTAAAAAACAATAATGCTTTTGACTAATCCAAAATATGTACCCAAGCAACACCTTCAGGTTTCCATTTTTTGATGGTTATTGAAGCCTGTCAACAAATAACAAAGCAGTTTCTGGTTTTCTAATTCACTTAAAGCCAAGTAAGGAAGAAAAGGATATTTAGATGGAAAATGTGGGTCCAAATGTTCTTTACCAGAGAGACATCAGGATAAAAATCCGAGCTGCTAGAAAGTGGAAGTCTTACACCAGAAAGCTTGAACAAAAATAGAGGAAAGGTTAAATATGCCTAAACAAGAATATATTGAAGTAGATGGATTGGACCGTATGTAATTAAACTAAGTGAATTTATATTATTTATAAACCGTTGCCTTGCCTTGCAGCAAGAAGGTCCTGGGTTCGATTTCCGGCCGGGGGTCTTTCTGCATGGAGTTTGCATGTTCTCCCCGTGCATGCGTGGGTTCTCACCGGGTACTCCGGCTTCCTCCCACAGTCCAAAGACATGCCTATTAGGTTTTATTGGTCACTCTAAATTGCCCTTAGGTGTGTGAATGAGTGTGTGCATGGTTGTTTGTGTGTTGCCCTGCGATGGACTGGCGACCTGTCCAGAGTGTGCCCCGCCTCTCACCCGTAGACTGCTGGAGATAGGCACCAGCTTCCCCGCGACCCACTATGGAATAAGCAGTAGAAAATGACTGACTGACTGACTAAACCGTTGCTTGTTCACGGTGATAGACTGGAAACCTGTCCACCTCTCGCCAAATGACTGCTGGAGATAGGCACCAGCTCTCCTGTGACCCTGTATGGAAAAACCCGTTATAGAAAATAGATGGATGGATAGATGGATGTATTACTACCACCAGACATTAGTTTTTTCAGTTCCTCCTTTGCTGCCAGAATAGCCCTTGACCTTGAAATCATTATGCTGCAGTCACCGGCTAGAGATTTCTGGTGCCAGATAAGAGACCAGGGCATATGTTTTGATTTAGTTCAATTTAATTCAGTTTTATTTATATAGCACCAATTCACAACACATGTCATCTAAAGGCACTTTACAAAGACACTTCCATCACATCATACAGATTCGATGGAATGGCACAACTCTTAGTCCAAGTCATGTACATACATTCCAGAAAATCTTAAGTATCAAACTATTGTTCTGTGGTCCAGTTCTAATGCTTATGTGCCCATTGTTGGACGTTCCAGAGGTGGACATGATTCCGCATTGGGTACCCTTAGTCTGCAGCTATGCAGACTAAGGGTATTTTTACACACTTTAATTAGAGCCAGCAGAACATTTTAAGCAACGGGTCCAAAAATTTGTTTGATTGGACCACACAGGTGAACCATCTCTCCCCAAGTGCATCAGTGAGCCTTGACTGCCAGTGGTTCACAATCTTTTCTACCATGAACCACTTTTGATAGACACTGACCACAGCAGACCAAGAACACGCCAAAAGAGCTGCAGTTTTGGAGATGCTCTGACTTTCAAGCAGTCATCACAGTTTGGTCCTTGTCAAACTGGCACAAATCCTTATGCTTGAGGACAAAATGTTCCCTTGTTCCCTGATATATCCTTCCCACTAACAAGATGTCATGATTAGGAGATAATCAAGGTTATTCACTTCACCTGACAGTGGTCATAGCATACTGCCTGAATGATTAATAGCCACTTTTTTAAGGAAGCTCTAATGTTTACCAATCAGATACTTTAGCCTAAGTTATGCTGCAACCAAAAGAAAAAAAAATACATCAGCTGATATACTTTGTATCACAGTAATGTCATGTACAGATTATATCTCAGATTGATTGTGTAATATTACACTCACTGACTGAAAAGGTAGGCACCCAGAGGGAATAATCTGATTTGGACGTAAATTGGCAGATGTAATCAGAGTAGTGATGGGTAGGAGTTGTCACATATAATTTGATAGTATTGATTAATCAGACGTTTCCTTTAGCTGTTATGAGACAACAGGACTAAGAAGGTGAGCATCACCTGTCCAATCTCTTGTCACCCAAGCAGGAGGAGGACCTGCCTAATATATGAACTAAGTCTGTAATTTTAAACACATTTCCATGATCAAGTTTTTTCCACACTGTTCCAGACTGGAAAAATCATAAAATAAAGTCATCAGTCAGTCAGTCATTTTCTACCGCTTATTCCATAGTGGGTCGCGGGGGAGCTGGTGCCTATCTCCAGCAGTCTACGGGTGAGAGGCGGGGTACACCCTGGACAGGTCGCCAGTCCATCGCAGGGCAACACACAAACAACCATGCACACACTCATTCATACACCTAAGGGCAATTTAGAGTGACCAATTAACCTAACAGGCATGTCTTTGGACTGTGGGAGGAAGCCGGAGTACCCGGTGAGAACCCACGCATGCACGGGGAGAACATGCAAACTCCATGCAGGAAGACCCCCGGTTGGAAATCGAACCCAGGACCTTCTTGCTGCAAGGCAACAGTGCTACCAACTGCGGCACCGTGCAGCCCAAAATAAAGTTCCATATAGAAAAATATTCATAAGATATTTTATATGTATTATAGATACTTAAACCAAACTTTACTTT
The DNA here is from genome assembly GCA_036173005.1 of Crenichthys baileyi. Lineage (NCBI taxonomy): Eukaryota > Metazoa > Chordata > Actinopteri > Cyprinodontiformes > Goodeidae > Crenichthys > Crenichthys baileyi. Next base: position 300,926 of record JAHHUM010001483.1, read on the forward strand.
ACTTTATCCCAATGCATGGAAGCAAAAGTAAACTAAGCCTTCCTAGAGAAAGACTGGCTGTGCATGCAGCCATTCTTGAAATATAACTGGAATCCATGAGTGATGAAAGAAAACTGGAAGGACTGTGTTATCAGGCAGCTTCCAGAGTATCCATCAGTCAGTCAAAACTGTGAGAGAAGGTCATGAGAGGACACATCATAGATAAGTTTGCATTGTCAGTATGGAGCTTGAAAGGGTTTGCATTTTCAATATACTGGGGTTGTTGTGTCATCCATCTGCCCATCATGTGGGATGTACTCTTTAGAGTGTTGTGCAGGATAAAACCACATGCAAGAGTGTCCTTACATTCTCATTAGCTCGAGCATCAAGAACACAAGACATCTATTATTCCTCTGTTTTTGTTGTTTCACTGTCAAACGCCTTAACAGCTGCCTCTAACCCTATCGCTGAAATGAAAATCCCATTACATATAACCATGCATAGGCAGCATAAGAGACATGGGAAAACATACCACTCTATTATTTTCTATTAAACAACCATCATGGACCTGTTGACAGGTTCTAGATAAAACAGCTGATGTCCGGAAATCTGTTTTGTCTTAGCCCACTACAGCACAACATCTCCAATATGGGGTAAAGACACAAACTGATGCAAACTAGTTGGATAGATGGCAACACTTCTGATATGTGCTTGCCTTTGTGCTGTTCCATACATTCCATCTGGAATGCCAAATATAATTCTATCCATACCCATAACAGGTTGGCAGGTTTACCAAATAATTGATTTTGGGCTTCTAACTTAATGCTTAAATGTTTTTGCGGGTGACAGGGTTTTCTACCAAACAGGCTAAATTTGTGCTGGTGCTTTCGTGGCACCAGTTCTCTTTGTTTTTCCAACAGAAATCTCTAGCACTGGTTCTTTCTTAGCACCAACTCTTAGCTGGGCCAGAGGAAAGAACTGCTATTATAAAGAGCTCGACACCAATCAAAACTTTGTGAGGACCATGCTGAAAACTCTGGAGTTAGTCTTGGTTTCAATTCGCCAAATTAAAAAAAAAAACATATGAAACCAGGCTTCAACAAGAATAAAAAGTTATTTAGTTATATATATATATATATATATATATATATAATAACTATATAACTTTATATAGTTATAGATATATCCCATCCTCCCACTCTTTATTTCATTTATCACCTGTCACAGAGTTTAAGAAAGTAAATGTGCAAAATAGAGCTGCACCTACAGATGTTATTTTTAACTAAATCCATTTCCAACTCTCTTTTAAACACTTTCAGACATTTAATATAACCAGGTGGTTTTATCAAATCTTGCTCTAAACATGGTTTAGCTTCTGTTCTCCTGCCCAATTTTCAAAGACCATCCTATTTGGATTGCCACAAGTTCACAAACACTTCTTGGTACATAAAACAGCATTCATAAATTAAAGTGCTAACATTAAAGGAAGGGATACTCTTGCTGGTCTACAATCCTTCACTAAAACTTAGAATAAAACAGCAGGAGGATCAAACATTTACTAGATGAAAAACTGTATGTGTGTATTATAACTGCAATATACTGTATAATATTGTGTGTAATAAACTATATTACATGATACATAAAGTATACTATTTAGCCAAGTATTAGCTTTCCTTGATGATCTTGTAAAGTAAAAACCATCATCACTCCCAGATTTTAGCTTTTAGCTTGGAGCCAAAAGTCTTCACATTCACACTCCTCTGATTCTGATTGTTTTGTAACTTAAAACCTGAAAAATCATAATTGATCTTTTTAACATGGCTGAACAAAACAGCACCCTATAGAATTATTTCTAAAGATGCAATTAAAAGTTAAACACAAAGTTCAGCAAAGAAAATGTTTCTTTTATAACTTTAATTAAAAATAAATAAGTTGACTGTGCCCCAACAAAAAGAAATTATTGATATACACATAAAGCAATTTATTAATTGAAGTTCTAGGCTTGTGTTTTGAAAAAATACATCACAACCTGCATTTGTGGGGGGAAGAAAGAAAAAATATTCAACTTTCTTCCTGGCGAATTGGCACGTCCAATGTGGGGTTAGAGAGGGTAAAAAATGCAATTTGTCTGAGACAGCCCTTATCGCTCGGCTTGTTTAAAACACCCAATTACAAAATGTAGAAATGTAGGGCTGTGTGAGGTGAACTGGGTCATCACTGAGTAAAATGAAACTTTTGTTCTCTTATTTTCTTTATCATGCAGATTTCAGAGCCAGTGCATTGTTTTTCTCTACCTCCTCCTTTTTCGATCTGCACTTTAACACCTTATGGAGGTTTACAAGTAAATAACTTGACTATGAGAAATTGTTACTGGTGAAACCTTATTTGAATTTTCAGAAAGTGGACTGCAGTTTTAACAGTCAACCGTCACTTTGTAGTGTTTTTGTATCCATATATTGTTTTTCAGTCCATAAGACACCGATGTTCCATCTGTGGGCTATTGAGGTCATTACACATGCAAAGCTATGGTCTCCTTAAAGCTCAGAATATTTGAAAAGTCTGACATTTCATTTATTTAGTAGGGAACTGGCAGGGAGTTAGCAGGGAACAGTGCTGGCAACGTTCCTGTTCACGCTCTACACTGCAGACTTCTCCATCAACTCCCTAAGCTGCCATCTAAAAGGGCACTCAGGTGACTCTGCTATAGTCAGTCTTATCCCAGGTAAGGACGACTCAGAGGACTTTGTTGACTGATGCCAACAGAACTACCTCCTGATCAATGTGGGGGAAACCAAGGAGCTGGTTTCCCACAGGTTCAAACCCACCAAACCAACACCTGTAAACATCTAGGAAACTGACATTGAAATAGTGGACTCTTATAAGTACCTGGGTGTTCACCTGAACAGTAAACTGGACTGGAGTCAGCACTGATGGTCTTTACAGAAAGACACGGAGCAGATTCTACCTGCAAAGAAGACAGATCTTTTTGGAGTTCAGAGGGCGCTTCTAAAGACCTCTTTTGACTCTGTGGTGGCATTGGCCATCTTCTATGGTGTAGTTTGTTGGAGCAGCAGCTTATCTAGAGCTGAGAGGAAGAGGTTTGATAACCTCACCAGGATATTTTTTTAAATATCCTATCCAGTTGAACAATTCTTTCAATCTGAGTATGCTATTTTAATAACTTCTAGTGAATCCATGCTTCCATGTGTCATTTTGCTGCCGGTCTGAATTTCCTGACTGAAGGAAAAAAAATATTTCAATTCAATTCAATTCAAATATTTTTATTCAGAGGGGAAAACAAACACAGTGTTGATAAATAATTTCTTGTACTTAAAGCATTTTTTTCTAAAGTTCCATAGAGTATAAAAGTTGGTGTGTAACAAGGGTTCTTTCACATCAGTCACTCTTCAAAAAGGGAAAGACAAGACAACATGTTGTTCAACTTAGACTAACATGTTGATCTTGATAAGGTGGGAAATGACTGCAAGAAAATACCGTATTGCCTAAAATTTCTCATACAGTCTGGGGCTGATGAATAATTGAAAGTTTTAAAACAACTGTAACTGTGACAAACAAGACTAAATGAAAATCAAATTTATCTTACTACCATGCACAGTGAGGAGGATAATAAATAAGGTCAATAAAAAAAATCTCCAGAGCTTACTCTTCTACAACTCCAGGTGGCATCTTAACGTAAGTCTCAGTTAAATAAATTAGATTCTATCTACATGCAAACCAATTGTTTCTTGTCATGTTTAAACAAACATAAATACCTTTGCAAGTTGCTAAACACTCCTGGAACTTTTACTGAACACTGAGAGAAAATGTTCCTTTACTGTTGCAAATGTGATTAAATGAGAGCAAAACCAGGCTTTTCGGCAATAAACACTTTCATTGGGTCTGGCATAAAACAAAAAACACTTCATGCCCACTTTTAGGTACAGTGAAGGATCTATGATGCTGTGGGCCTGTCTTTCTTTCCTCGGCCTGGGAACCTTGCTAGAGTGCGTGGCATCACAAACTCTTTTAAATAAAAATCTGTCTACCTGTCATCACAGGTTTTTAGCAGTCTGCTTCTTTAATTAATAGAAGATATAGCAAACGAAGGTAGGTTGAGTTGGTGATTTTTATAATATTTAATTGCCTTTTTCTTGCTTGATCTCCACATCATATATGAATGAAATTCAGGACTGGAAGTAATGATAAAATTGTATATTTCATTTGTTACCAAATATAGTTTAGGCTACAAATAAAGGCTTTTGAGATTATTAGTCAGGCTAACAATACAGCAGGTATTATTCTGCTGACAGTAATTTTCTATGTAATTTACTGCTATGAAGAGTTCTGATAACACTAAATTATAATTTGCATTTTATTTGTGTATTCTGTTCTGTAGAACCACAAACACCGCTGTACACATGAATCTACTTAAAATCAACTGAAACCTCTTAAATCTCTTAAGCCTAGAGCATCAACTGGCCTGATCATTGACTTGGGGGTCATACAGGCTTCTAAACAGTGCACGTTCTACGATCACCACCATAGTAAACCAGACATTAACCAGACATTAATAATGCATTAGAACCTTGTTTCTCAAACACTGTATGAGAATCTATTTATGTTTATTTTGTAGTTTTCACGGTGCAGGAAAATGTTCTGGAGATGCTAGGAATATTCTGGATGCTCTGAAAAGGAGAAATAAATATCTGCAGCCGTCAGAGACTTTCTTTTTATGTCAATGGCTTCTACATGTAGGCTGAGATACTTTAAGCGTTCTTTTCTAGTCAGTCTGAAATATAAATTTGAAAAAAAAAATTCAAATAACTAAATATGGTCTACCATAGGGTTTTATGTAGTTCCTATTAATAGTACATCACAGCACTTTTCAAAGAAAGTCATTGGTTTTGATTTAGGTGTGCCACCCCGAGATTTTCAATAGTCCCATGTGGCCCCCCCGTAAAAAACGTTTGGGGGCGCCACTGTCCACAGGACACAAAATTGGCCCTCTTCCACAGTCATCTCTGTCATCAAACTTAAATCCAGTACAAAGCCTGCAGTGTACGCTCAATGATCTGAAGAGATTGTACAGAGAGGATTGATGAAGGGACCCTCTCTCTCTGTATGCTCTAACCTCAAGAAATGTTAAAAGAGAATACAAAGGACTGTCATTTCCCACAGCGCTTCGTAAATAGTATCAGCACCAGGAGTGCTAATAATTTCTAAGGTAACATTTATGCTGAATCATCTGGATAGGGAAAATTACATTGGAACAAAAGAAGACTTGACTTGAATTTAATCAGAAAGTTTAAACAAAATATCTTTACTTTTGAATCATGGATCAGATTTTAATTTAAAGAGAGTAAAAATGACAAGACATTTAGAGCTGAAAAGAAGCTGAACAATTGTCTATGATCAATTAAAGTATGACAGGCTTTAGAAAATAGCAAAATAGTGTTAAATCCTATTATCAGCCTTTAGAAATTATTTTTGATTTAATTAAAGTTGCTAATGAATTAATACAAATGGTAAAAAATTAAAGAATGGTGTTCCAGCTGTCATAACTAGTCATTCACTGTAAAAAAATGCAGAAATGTTAAATAATGTGTTTTTATCATAGCTGTATTTTCAATGTATTTTTCCGGCTTAAACCAATTAGTGCTGTAATGCTGTACCATTTTCTCTAAAACAAAATTAGTATTTGTAATTGAAACTGCTTATTAAAATTATTTTAGTCGTGTGGAACAACCATTATCCAGCGAGTTAGAGCCGTACAGAGTGAGAATTCCTCTCTGGTGCACTGCAGACTTAATTAAGGTGGCTTATTAGGGAGCGCAGAGGTAAAGCACGGACATTAATCAGACAAATGGAAAACAATCAGGCATAAACAAATAACAGAGACACTCAGACATGAGCAGGGATCAAAAGTATGAGATATGTAATTAAGCTGACGCTGTGACACTTTCTTCTTGGTACGTCTAAATATATTAATGTTTTTGTTTTTCATTGAAAGGCCATATGGTCTTGAGGTGAATTGATTGCAAATCCATCTGTTTCTCTATTTTAGTTCAATTATTGTGTGATTTTTGACAAATCTGTGGGCACACTAAGGCCAGACGTCCACAAAACCAAAAGTAGTTTCTTTTAAAGATAACTGTCATGGCTTTTGGAATTTGGTAAGTGAGTTGTTCTCTTCCTGTTTTCACCAATTAACTCACCAGCATCCACTCTAAAAAGCCATTTCCTTATGCATGCAAGAAGCAGCAGAAACCAGATGTACTGCATAAAAAGAAAAGAGAAACATGGGAGAACCTTGCAAGTCTGAGAACAGAATCCCAACTCTGAAGTACTGAGGTGGTAGTATTATGTTGTGGGGGTATTTTACTGCAGAAGAGACTTGTGTACTTAATGAAATATGTGGCACTATGAGGAAAGAACTTTATATGCAAATGTTAAAGAAACATTTCAAGACACTGGACAGGAAGTTAAAGCTTGTGGACAAATTGGTCTTTTACATGGACAATGACCCTAAACATACTACCAAAGTAGTAACAAAGTGGCTTAAGGACAACAAGGTCAATGTTTTGCAGTGGCCATTGTAAAACCATTTTCATAGAGAATTTGTAAGCTGAGCTGAAAATTTGTGTGCGTGTGTGTGTGTGAAAGTTGGCCAACAAACTTGACTCAGTAACACCAGTTCTGCCAGGAGGAATGGGTCAAAACTGCAGCTAACTATCATGAGAACCTTGTAGAAGGATACCCAAAATATTTAACCCAAGTCATACAGTTCAAAGTAATGCAAACAAATATAAATGAAATGTATGCAAACCTCTGAATTTGAATGGCAGAAAATAAACTTAAACAATTACAACATCTCCCCATGTTGGACTGAATAGTTTTTATTTCTGTAGAGACAATTCCCAGTGTCAGGTTTTGGTAAACTGGATCTCGGAGTATGTTTAACCTGCTTTGTGCAAGAAACAGTTATATAACTCTGTATATATCCTGTTGTGCTTCTGGGTTGTTTTGTTTGGATCAATAAGTAGTTAACCATAAGGTATAAGGGGAGTGCTGCACAGAAAGCAGCTGAAATGCTATCAGTTAAATTTTATAAAGTTCAAAGCAATGGCCAAAGTTTACGAAACAGGCAAACTACTTCTTTCTAGGTTTGGTCAACAAAAACTGGAATCACACTAAAATTTTATAGGCAGAATGATAAACAAGTCATATCAAAACACAGAGTAAACATGCTGAACCCTAGCGTAGCATTTCACAAAACCACTGAATAAAGGTATAATGCTCAGAACAAGAACAACTGTTAATTGAGGAATGTAGATGTATATGTCGAGGCAAAAAAATGTGCCCTTTAGAAACTTTCAAATATCTGTTGCTGCCAAAAACATGGATACTGAAGAGTCGCTGGCAAGGGGAAGTGATTCAAACGGGACAAAAACCACAACAATGCAATTGTCGGCACCTTTGACGTCGTTGACCTCTACCAAGACCAGTTTCCATTGGACTCCTGCTGCTGATCAGGCCTTCAAGATTCTTCAGGAGAAGTTCATCCAGGCTCCCATCCTGATTCACCCAGATTCTTCCAGGCAGTTCGTGCTGGAGGTTGATGCTTCGGACACTGGAGTGGGAGCTGTGCTCTCCCAACGATCAAGTGATGATAGTAAACTTCATCCGTGTGGTTTCTTTTCGCATCGGCTCAGCCAAACTGAACGTAATTATGATGTAGGTGATAGAGAACTGTTAGCAATTAAGCTGGCTTTAGAAGAGTGGAGACATTGGTTGGAGGGGGCTACTCATCCCATTCTAGTCTGGACTGATCACAAGAACCTAGCTTATTTGCAAACAGCTAAGACACTGAACCCTAGACAAGCACGCTGGTCACTTCTTTTTTCTCGTTTTAACCTGTCCATCTCTTTCAGACCGGGAAGTAAGAACGCAAAGCCTGATGCTCTCTCCCGACAGTTCGCACCAGATGATTTGGAAAAGGTTTCCGAGCCCATTGTCCCACCTACCTGGACCATTGGGGCTATCTCCTGGGAGATCGAGGAACAAGTAAACCGTGCTCTGATAACAGAACCTGACCCTGGAACGGGTCCTAAGAACAGAACTTTTGTTCCAGCCTCGGTGAGAGCATGGGTTATCCAATGGTCCCACACTGCCGCGCACCCAGGAATAAGTAGAACCATTGCATTAATTAGTAGATGCTTTTGGTGGCCTTCTCTGCACCAGGACGTCAGGGAATGGGTTCTCACTTGCATGGTTTGTTGGAAGAGTTGGGGTTGGCAGTTTCTTGTGGATTGGGAGGGTTACGGTCCAGAGGATTGTACTTGGGTACCTTGGTCCTTCATTTGCGACCCCACTCTGATTAGTGATTTTTGGGCTTCTCAAGTCTTCATCTTCTGGGCCGCCAGGTGGCGGTCGTTGAGGGGGGGGTGATGTCGGGGTTGGAGATTTCTGTGTCTTGTATTGTCTGTGTTTGGTTTTCTAGAGGGCACTGGAGAGCATGAGCGGTAAGACAGGTGTTTTCCATTCACCGATGATGAATCCTGGAGTATTTAAGCAGGAGGCAGCCAGCATGTCAGTGCTCGAGTGTTAGCCTTCAGTGGTAGTTACTCAAGCCGACCTCAGAGCCACTTCTCGTATTGCTTGCTTCGACCTATGTTAATCTATTTTTGTCTTTTCTAGTAACTGTGTTGGTGACTACCTGGATGTTGCCCAGGCCGGCCACCGACGGACCTTGTCTATGGGTTCCTCGTTCCAAGTTTCCCACGGATGAGTCAATTACAAAGTGCCTCGCTAACATTGTACTACTGGATTTACTCCTGCTGGCTATTTCCTGGCTTCGACCTCCGATCCTACCTCTCCGAAACCTGTCCACCCTCCTCCAAACACTGCTATCGACCAAGGAACTAAGTATCATTGCAGAACTCACCTCAATAGTTCCACGCTGTTTCCTCCAGCCCGACTCCCTCTCTTCCTGGCGGTTTACCAACAACAAACTAGTAAGAGACAGTTCACAATTAGTTTTTAATTTAGCTACCGTCTTTACTTACCATGTGCTTCCTTTCTTACAGCTTTGGTTACTTTGTCAGGACCGTGCTTGTTCCTGTTATTTCAATAACATCTGTTAAACACTTCCTGGTTTCCCTTGAGCGTTTACTGCATGTGGGTCAGATCAGTCCGTAAAACTATGACAGCAATGCCGGTGAAGTATTTCACTGCCCTAAAAAGATACTACGTTTTCAAGCTTGACTTTGCATGGATTAAAAAAATATATAAATATTATTAGTTTGGAACTAAGTATCATCTAAATGCTTATTTTTAAATGACTCAGATTGGTATCAGCAAAAACAATCCTAATCTGACAACTCTTTAAAAAATAAATAAATAAAAGAGTCACAATAAATAAAAACTTAAAATACAAAAATACCCTTTTAGATTTTTTATTTTTTACACTTTTTGGGCTGAGTAAAACACATTTGTAACATGGTATATTGATATATTTTATTTTACATAGATTTCGTCAAAACAATTAAGAAATACATGTTAATGTTTCATGAAATTAAGAGAAGTACATCTGGTCAGGGGAATAAAATTGATCTTTTCAAGAGGAAAGAAAAGCTAAAAAAATTATTTTCACCTTCTTTTCAGAGCTTCTGTAAAATTAAGTATTGCAGTTCATTTAAATGATTCTATGTACAAGTCTATTGCTTATTTCGGGACTATAACATTAATCTTGTCATTACCATGTGATTTTCTTCTACATGAGCGCATCTAAATGTAGTGTTAATAAGCACTGCATTCAGAATGATCAGACTGCAATTCATCTGAATCTGGCATAAACATAGCTGGAACATTGTGTTCAAATTCTTAAAGGGGAAAAAAAACCAATGACAGTCCACCAATAAGCTTAAGCAAACACTAAAAAAGCTGCACTTTGTAAGACAAGCTGCCAAGTCATCCTCTGCCTAGACTCGTTAAAAAATAAACAATGCCTATGCATGATGTTACCACAGAGAGAAATAAACCTTACGCTGTTCACATCTGAAAACATTGTTTTTTCAATCCCACTTTCCAACAATTTATTTTCAAAGTACCCTGAAGAAGGAGAATTATACCAACGGTACTAAGAAGTCGCAGTTACCTCAAATGGAGGGATATTGTTTTGGCCGTCACTTACTGACAAAACCTAAACTCCCTGTTGGGTTAAAGCATGTCTAATGGTTGAGGAAAGAGTTAATACAAACTGCAATACAGTTCAATCATCCTCTGCAAAAAAAAAGAAGCTGATATTATCACTTCTTCTGGCTCCACATGTCTGTTTCCTTTCCTTCTATCTGCATTGTGCTGATGTTTAGGTATTCAGCAAGCATCCACGACTCCGACCGTTTCCTCCGAACAGTGGTGATGGCCTTTTGTTTGCCTCTGCCAGAAGCTTCGGGAGGAAGACTGTCTGTACAATTATGCATAACCTTCACGCACTAATGTCCACAGACAATCAGTAATGAGAGGAGGAAAGAGAAGAGACTCTGTTATTAGACAGTATTATCTAATCATGTCCAAATGCGGAGACGCTGTAACACCTACCGGAGCTGATAGGTGATTGTTTACTTGTGGAAATTTAATGAGCTGCCTTTGATCTTTTTACTTTAATTTGAGTCGTTTTTTAAGCATTTCTGATCGCTCCCATGGATATTTCTAATCTGACCCATTACATCAACTGTAACTGATCCGAAAGACGCAATCGTGTTTGCAACTTCAAGTAAAAATCTTTTGCTGTCACTGGATATGTGTGTTGCCATAGAAACACAGTACAAATTACCACTAAAGAAAAGCTGTCTGGCTGCTAGGATAGCCAATATTGGAAAAGTGTTTTCCGTTTTCACAGGATTCCTGACGGTCTTGTGTATTCATGGTATAACCTGAAATATAATCAGCAGGAGTGGAAGACGTGTTGCTCCTCACCTCATTTGTTTATTTATTTATTTATCGACGTCCACTGCACGAGTGACTACATGCAGTGTCTCACACATACTCGCAAGAGAATAAAAATGAGTTTTTCCACTGCATGCACAATCATTTGCAAAAGGTTTTTAGATTTAAACTTTATCAGTCATACTGAAAATCCATTTTCCTACAATATATAAAAAAAGTTTTTCATAATTGCATCTACTATTTTTGAGTGGAGATATTTTTAAGCAACACATTTCAAAAATCACATTTTAAACCTATTTCTGTAAAATGCAAGACAAAAATAAAATAAAGAAAGTTTAGACTTAGGTACTAAATGTTTTCTATTAAAGCTGCTTTATAAGCAGCAATGTTTTCCTTAGGTAGCGTATTACATCGGATTAAGACCGCACCTGGACATAAAAAAACAGCGACTGCAGATGTTCTTTGTAAAGTCTTTCATAGGTCTTCTGGGGTGCATCAAGAATGCAGTGTGCTCCCTTTAATGCGTGATTAAGCCATTGAGTGTTCCAACTTTTAACAAAACTTCCTTGGCAAGACTGTGGTGCTGACAGCGATACAAGTATGTCAGTTTTGGTTTAAACATCACATCCTGCTGCAGTGTTGGCTTCAGCAACAAATAACTCACCATGCAGATGATATCAACGATCCATACTCTCCAACAACAACCACAGTTACTTCAGGTCATCTGCACATAGAGATCTGTTGGAATAGGCCTCACTGAAGAAGAGAAGTGCAGATACCTCCAGATTGCACATTTATATCGTCTGGTTGAAGGCCTTGGAAAGTTGGGAATTTTTCAGCTGCAGTTCAAATCCAAAATGTAATTATCATGCTTTAAGAGAGACGTACTTGCATCATATTTGGCAATGAGAAGGAAGGAGGTGGACAAATCTGGTGCCACAGGATTTTAAAATTGTCACAGTTCAACTCATATATAACCACTCACCAACTCCACCTCAACTACAGTAAAAAATACAGATTTTGGATTTTGTGTCCACAATGCCATGCGCTTGTTCAATATTGGCTCTGCTTTCCATGTATCGCATGTAAAACATGCAAATGGCAGAAGCATAATATTGTTTAGGAATGGCAAATCTGTTACAGTAAAAAAAATACATTTTTTTCTGTTTATGCAATGTTTGCTGTTGATTTTACCAGTTATTTTAAATTTCTTTGAATAATTTATTAATATTGTGTTTTATGTTATTACTATTTAAATTTTTTCTTGCTTCTTTAGTGTCTTAATGGTTACTATGGATTTCATTCTCATGCGTCTAGGGCAGGGGTGTCCAAAGTCGGTCCTCGAGGGCTGGTGTCCTGCATTTCTTAGATGTTTCCTTGCTTTAACACACCTAATTCGGGTGGTTGTAGCTCAGCAGAAGCCTGCTAATCATCCATCTATGGAAATCAGGTGTGCTTAGCCAGGGAAACATCTAAAACACAAGGACACAGGCCGTTAAGGACAGACTTTGGACACCCCTGATCTAGGGACTCTCGTAGAAACAATGTTGTTATGCAAGACGACAACAAAGTTCTTCTTGAACCTCAATTCCTTCTGTTAGCACTTACCAAGATAAGTGCTTAAAGTTCAATCAAAGGTTAAATTATTGTGCAAAATGGCATGTTAATTTCCCTTCAGATATGCTTTTAAAATGTGGGATGTGTCATTGTGGGATTAGACTATTTAATGCCACTATTGACTTTTTACATGTATACTCTCAAAGGACTAAAATTGATTTATTGATCAAATTATGTCAACCTCTGCTGCAATAGTGGTTAATAAGCCCAATTCAACATGCTGCCTTGCAGAATGTTCAAACAATTGACAAACAATTTGACTGGAATCAAACAACAAAAAAACATGTTAAATTCCAACCGAGACACCTTTAAAGCTTTGCTTCTACTGATTCCTCTGTTTTATTCTTGCTTCTTCAGTTACCTCTGAGCAAAAAGCTTCAACCAGAGTAAGTGGAGAATGCTAAGATTGTCTGGGTTACCTTAAGTTCAAATAAATGGTCAAATACAATGATTGTATTATTTTAGTATGTTTGTCCATTTTTGAAATTCAGTTAAGAACAATTTTAGATATTTGTAGGTTATAAAATCATGTAATTATACCGAAGAGGCAAAGAAAACCTCCGTTTCTGACATTAGATTTTGTTCATTTAAGAAAAAAAACAACAAATGTAATTTTCAGTAGATAAATTATGGCAGCATGCGCGGAGTTATAGTTTTAGCTCTTTGTTTGTATTAATGCTGCTTTCTATTTCAACCTGGGAATGGTGTCACACCCACCATCACAGTTTTCCTGTTGCAATAGAAATAGAATAGAAAACCAGTAGGTATTAGTTTTACCCTGAACAAGACAGCAACAAGCTGAATAGATTTCCATCCTATTTTTATTCTATTTTGGGCTGTTCCCAGCATCCTTTCAACCTGTTTTGCCCAGTTCTGTTTTTTGATAACCAGTGTCCTGCATGTTTAGCTGTTTCCGTGGGTAAAACACAGTGGACTTAAATGAATGTGTTGGATCAAAGAAACATTTAAAACATGCAGGACATGGTCCTCCAGGACCAGTTATGGACACTGCTGCTTTCAGCTGCATGCATTTCCCTCCTGAATCACACTAAGTTTCTTTTTTTCAGTAATTGTCTGAACCATCTCATTTCCACCTTCTCTTAAGTCCTTCACATACTTTTTCTTTGACCCTCCCTGACTTCAACTTACTCATGCCAGATTCCACCAGAGCACCAAAGTCCTCCCATATCTATTCATCCCTCTCTCCATCTCTGCCCTCGTCATACTCCTTCAACCTCCCACTCTCCAACTCCTCCATGGTCCATCTCCGCCATTCATGTGCTCAGGATTTTTCCATCCCCATCCCTCACAAGTCCCTTCCTTCTTCAGCCCCCCAGAGCTTCTGCCCCCAACTCACCTAGCAGGATGACGATGCACAGCAGGATGGCGATCAGAGCCCCCGTGCTGAGACCCGCAGAAGAGAGGAATGCCTCTCCCTGGCAGATCCGAATCTTCCCATGGCTTTGGCATGGGCACACCCGCAGGGTCAAGGTGCTGGTGCCACTCAGCGACGTCTCCCCACCGTCCCACACCACGATGGGCAGCTCGTAGAGCTCCTGGGTTAGGTGGTTAAACCGGCGCCGCCTGGCAATGATGCTAGCCGTGCTGTCTGCAAAGACAAAATGTTAGAGAAACAGTCAGACCCCCAGGGTTAAAAAGACTAATTGTGCACCTCTTTCAGAGAAGTATGCAAATACCTCTATATTGGTGACAGTAGTCTGCTAAACATAGTCTTGGGAATGTTACTGAGATATTTTTCCTTTAAAAGCATCTGGAGATGGGATTATTTACTGTGTCTGCATCTTCTTGCCAAGGGTAATTCATTTCAAAAGTGTCTGTTTATTTATTTTAATGTGCAGCAAAAGAACAGCTTACCTTGGTCTCTGCAGGACCACGTCTGTTATTTTCATGTAAATAAGCAGAAAGTTCCTCTACTGAGCTTGTGTGCTCCTACAGATAGCTTGGTATAATAATTGATGAAAAGTGTTAAAGCTCACATTGATAATCTTTTGAAGAATCTGAGACTAAAATTAGGCTTCTTTCCAAGAAACAAGTCATATTTTTCTTTTAATGCCAGGAAATGTCTTGTTGCTGCCACATTTTTCCCTATCTTCTTACCCATCATTGCACTTTGTATTCTCTAGTGAGTTGGTCATCCCTGTCTCTTTGCAGACTTTTTCATTTGTACATTTTATCTATAAATCCATTCTTGGTTTATTGCCTCTGAATTTGTCCTCTTACACGTCATCTAAACATACCAGTTACAGTCTATGATCCCAGGATGCCATCAACCTCTGGGTTCCCTTGGTCCGTACAGAGTTGGAAAAAACTGCCTTCTCTTACACCGCACCCTCATCCTGGAATCATCTTCAACAGGAGCTGAAACTGTCGTATCAAATTTCTCTGGATGATTTTATTACGTCTAAAAAATCTTGCAACAGTGTCAGAAAGTTCTTGCTTTTGTTCTTAACTTTATTTATTCATTAATAATTATTTGTACTTTAAACATTGTGACATATGTCAAATATGTTCTAACAGATCTCACTTGTAAATGAGAACTTGTGCCTCAATGAGACTACCCGTACAAATAAAGGTTTATTAAGAAGGAGGAGAAAAAAAAAAGAATGAAACAGTAATTAGATGTTTTCTGGGTATTATCTAAATGATCAACTTTTATTACAGACCACTTTATTCCATATTACTTCAATACTGAAAAAATTAAAATAAATAAAAACTGACCAAAGCTGATAATCTTATTTTGATCAGAACAAGAAAATTATTTTTTTGCATAGCTTACATTAGTAGACTATACAGAATATAATTAAAAGTATGTAATGGAGAAGAAATTGCGGCTACAACAAAAACTGAAACGGCCAGTGAAAGGTGTTTTCTGAGGGATTCTTATGAAGTTTGCCAAAGTTATTCCTCCAATTTCACACGGATGTGAAGCGACAATGTAAAAGTGAGTCGCACAAGAAATGCACAGCTAAAAAAGCCACCTGCTGATCTAAGGACTCATTTTTACTCAAACCCAGAGATGACTGCCAGACAGACAAGGTAACAGCAGCTGATATTACCAGTGTGAAACTTTAAAAGCTTTAAAGTTTTTTTCAAATTTGTGCAAATTCATTGTTTTGCACTAACAGGCAAGCAGAGATTGATGAGTGTAATGTGAGATCTTAGTTAAATTCAAATTAATGACATCATCATAGCATTGGTAATGTGTCCCTCAATGTCCCTCATAAGCGTTCTTGTTGTCCCGCATTCGTTTTTGTTTTTTTATATCTGGTCACCCTAGACGAGGTTAACTTGCCATAACTGATTAAACCATTCTGCTCTCTACCAGAAAATCCTGACTGACAATTTCCTGTTATAAGTTCTTTACCTTAAGCTCAAGCGTTCTTGGGTTATGAAGCACATTAGCAAAGCTACCTCTAAATAGCTTCAAATACAAAATGAAAGTTCTGAAGTGGTCTATTCAAAGTCTGTTAAAATCAAAACTAAATGCTGCAGCAGGCTTGCCTTGAGCAGGCTGATCATCCTCTAAAACCCACCAAAGAGTCTGAATTAAAGCAATTCTGCAGAGAGAAGTGGGTCCTCCACAGTGCTGGAAAAACATCACTGTCAGTTTTTGCTAACGTTTGATGGCAGTTGGGTTGGAAAAACCAGTAATTGAGCTTAGGAGGCAATTCTATTTCACGTGTACCAGGTAGGTTTGGATAACTTATGTCCGTCAATGAGTGAAATCATCATTTGATACCTGCATTTGGTGTTTACACAGGTTGTCTTTTAACTGATATTAAAATTAGTGGTGAATTAGTTAAAAAACAAAAACAGAAGAAATCTGTAAAGGGGAAAAAAACATTTTTACCCCTTTCAGACTGAATAGTTTATTAGGGCTGTAGTGAAGAACACAATTGTGTTAACTTACTGGGTTTGCTGAAAACAAAACAATGTCCCGAACAAAAATACCAGCGGCTACAGAATATACCAACAATCATTGAAAAGAAAACTGTTGTTTTCCTCACAATAAACCAAAAGTCCTAAAAAATCAAATATTTATCTGAAATATAACTAGATTATTTGCATTTGTTTGTTTTACCCCTGCATTTGATAAACTGTGATCTTTATTACTAAGATTCTGTAGAACAGTCAGCCAAACTTAAATGAGCTGATGGAGGTTGAAAGAACAGAAAATCAGAAACGACGAGAAACACAAATAGAAGAATCAAATAATTACAAAAAACATAAACTACTAGAATTTTTTACAGTGCATAATGATTAAGTTAACTCAGTAAACCTTATTTTAATAGAACATGCCCAGCAGGGAGACAAGATAGCTGAAAGGAAGGAAGGATCAATAAGGTAAGTTTTGGTTTCAGCATATTGATCGCAGACAACTGGTTCGGACAGCAACTATTTAAAAAACTGCTCAATTAGCTGCTTAAACTAAGACTGAGGTCTCTGTGTTCTTGGTGTTGGGGGTACAACATACATGTTAATAGAAAGCATTTTTCATTTTTTAGTTTGTCTTTCAAAATACAGCAAAAGGCTATGCATCTGTTTTTGTAAAACACATAAAAGAATAATCAATTGTCATGCTTTTATATATTTCTTAAATTTGCAAGGTATAGTCAATGCTGCTAATTGATTTCTGGACATTCTTTCCTTCTGCTGATTTATTAGAAATTATTTAAATAGCAACAAATGTATCACAGCCAGCTGTGCCGCACATGATCTTCTGACCAGTACTTTTCCACAGTGGGCCTTGTTAACTAAACTAACATGCTGCTTCTGTTCACAGAGCAATGGACACAAGTTTTTGTAACATTAAAAGTTACTTAAATGTAAGCACATTCTGAATTTTTTAGTGCTGTACTGCACATATTAAAAACTAAAATTTACAATAAAAGTTACAGAGAAGTAGACATTTTTTGGCCCACAAAGACGTTTTACACAAAGCCTTAAAATAAAAAAATCACCATCTAAGACTGAACAATTTAGGATATCGCTTTTCAATAGTGAACAGTTGTCCAGTGGGGAAAAAATACCACGTTAAGAAATAACAGCTGTAAATACTTTCAATAACTCTTTTTTTGCCAATAGGACATCACTAAGCCCTCTCCTTTAACATTTCACAAGACTGGATATTACATAGAGGGGGATCTTTAAATACTCCTCCTTGAATAACCTCTCTCTGAAGTCCTGGGGCCTCTCTAATGTCTTCCCTTCAGTTCACCCCACTGGTTCTTGACATGATTTAGGTCTGGGGACTGAGATGTTCATTAAAGAAGAATTTTCTGTGTTAATTTGACCAGATGTTTTGAATCAAAATCCTGTTGAATGACCCAGTGGTGACCCATGTTTAATTTTCTGGCTGAGGCCACCTTATTTTCATTTTAAATGGTATGTCAAAGATTTCATGATTTGTGCAGTCCAACTAGTTTCGCATGGTCTTTGGAAGAGAAGCAGGTCCACAGCATCACAGACCTTCTGCCATACTGAACAGAGGGCATGAAGTGCTTTTTCATCCTTTGACACAACTGGTGTGTTTACCGCCAAAAAGTGAAACCTTAGGGTATGCTTTAATTGCAGGGGCCTTTTCCAGGTACCAGGATAGTTTTCTGGGGCCATTATTTACCTTCCTCCGTATCCGTTGTATCCAGTAGGGCAGGTAAAAATAAATTACCACAGTAGAAATGACCCAAAAAAGGCAGGGTTTTAGAACTTTTTCATTAACCAGAAATGTTTGGATGGATTTTTGTGTTGAGAGGGTACAAAAAAGTTTGAATTTGTTGATTTTGTATAGCATTAGAATTTAGTCATGTTCATGTAAAACAGTCCATAGTTCCTATCACAGTTCCACGATATATGTTATGAGGTACATAAAAACAGCCAGACCCCTCCTGGACCGTTACTAGATTGTAGGTTGAGCAATAAGGCAGCTGCAGCTACTTGTTTCTGGGGGTTTCATGCTCCTTTGGAACATATGCAAGTTTTAAGTAATAAATGCACATAATTATTTCAAGTCTCCTCTGATTTTGAAGCGATTATATTTATGTTTCAGATCGTATATAAAATAACCACAACCTGTGGCTGTACAACACTAATGTTCAGTTTCTTCTCCTCTTACTTCAATCCCAGGAATTAGGAAACTCTATATTTGAAGTTTGTAACTGTCTCACAATTTTGTGGACTTTGTAGTGACTCTATACAGGGTATTATGTAAGAATCATGTTTATAGTTGCATTGCTGAAAATCATGGCTTAGGACACATCCCTTTCAGAACATCGAATGTTTGGGCCTCCGGAAGGCGGTACAAGACATCAGCAGCTAAAACAGACTAAAAAACAGCATGAATCCCAGGTCTTTTGCAATAATGAACGCTCAATTAAAATCTTGTACCTCTTCTTAATAATCTGTGCTTTATAAAATTAAATTTTGGTGAATAAACAAATTTGCTTACATATTTAAATAACTTATGAATATTTTATTCATTTGTTATACTGTTTTTATTCATTAGTGATGCCACTATTTATATTTAGATAGCTCTTTTTCAGTGTTTGGGACTGCACACACTTTAAATTGTACTTTTTTGGTGCAATGACAATACAAATTGTGATTTTATGTTTGGAACAGGAGGCTCTCTCTCATACTCCGCGTCTAAACAAGAACAAGTCGACCCTCCTGCAGTCGGAAGGGTTACACGCTCAGCGTTTGCAGATGTAATTTACATGAACAATATCATTTTGGACCACAAAGTGGAAATGCACACAAAAACTGCCAAGGTACAATATAATGTTTCAGGAAAACAGGCTCTGGAGAAGTTTCAAGCCTCATCCAAAGCACACAGAAGATGACCTTCATACATTAAAATTTGTGATGGTAGAACAGAAAATCGCCCAAGTCAGAGGTGTACAAACTTTTTGTCCCATGAGCCAAAATCAACTCAAAAACACTTGTAGGCCAAAAAAAAATAGAATAAATAAACTAAAATCACGAAGAATTATATGAACAATTAACAATAATAACAATAAACTAAGCACGCAAAATTTTATTTAGACAAATAATATACTCAAAAAGGTTTTGCATATTTGCCTTATTAAAAGTAGGCATCCAGTTTGCAAATTCTTCTAGACTCAACTGGAAAAAAACTGACAAGAAATTAGACTATTCTCAGCAATAGGAACAGGATTTGGGTTACTCAATCATTGAAAACACTAACTGTATTTATTTTTTTTTTAATACATTTGAACTGAAGGTTAAATTTATTAAACTTGCACCGAGGTCTGATTTTGAGTTACTGAATAGTGTGGTTATTAAAAGACAAATTCTTTGTGTTGTACTTAACATTTTCCATTGTAAGAAGATTTTAATGTCATTTATAATTTTGTCTACAGGTAAAACAAAAAACTCTTCATCTGCATAAACAACCTTTGCTGGCGGGCCAAAATCATTCTTGAATTGGAGTCAGGGCCCACAAAGAATCATTCCAGGGCCACAGATGGCCACACATTGGACATCCCTGGCCAAAGTGCTGCTGATTGGCTGAGGATGAGTAACATAATTGACCAGGCAGACAGAGATAGTCATTGAGAGCTGAGATAATTCAAAGATACAGTTTTAGGGGAAGTACAGACATTGTTTTTCTGTCAAAGGGCTAAAAGGCAAGAATCTATATGTGAAGTGTAATTTATGCCCCTGGGAACAAAGTTAGTCTTTTTATTAGTTTGCAATTTGAATCTCACTAAGCACTTCTCAACATCACATCGGCAAAACTAGTTACCAAGAACGATGGTGTTGATGCTAGCAGACACAGCCCAAACCCAGGTGAGGCTAACTTAAGCCTGACAAACAACTCTCTCACTGGACTCTCAATGGACTCTCAATGGATAAGAACTAATAAAGAACATTTCACTGAGGTACGATGCAGCCACGCCATCCACTGCTCCAGTAGAGACTGTATAGCCAATGGAAGCTTGTCTTCAAACCCAACAGGAACAAGCTGAGAAATTTAAGAACCTTCTTGTAATCACTGGTTTAATGGCTGGGATGGATGGATGGATGTGTGACAACAGCACTTATGTGAATTGAGATAGATTGTCCATGGCTAAAAATGGCCATGAAGTTTACACTTTTTATAGCTGTTTACATTTTTATACCTTAGTTTTATTATACAGTGCACTTACTTTTCAACATTACATTGAAACAGCTTAGTTGTTTACTGCTGTGTAGAAGAAAATACTCGTACAGCCACAGTTGTCTGAAGTTGTGACAGTTTTGGCTTATTTACTTTGCACTAAATTGTTTGTCAAGCATATTTAATAATCCAATAATGCATTTTATTGGAGTGGGTGTCTTGTTTTTAATAATATCATATAGTAACATTCAAATAGTTTAGATTAGTGCACAGTGTTTCCTCTTTGCAGTTTCCATTCATGTCTTCATATGTTCAGTTTTATAATGAACATTTGAACATATATTTAAAAATGTCATCAAGAGGGCATCCAAATGTTTTCACATATTTAAACGTGTTTTTTTTAAAGTAATGTAATTAAAAACTATTAATAGTAACTTGCCCAACACTGTGGATTACTAAGTAAATGAATGCATTCTGATCAACTTCAATAAATAAACAATTTAAAAAATGTTTTAGCTAGATTTTCCCTCTAAGAATATTAAGGTAATAATAAGTGTGGCACAGGAGTACTCAATTTTAAAGTTGAACTTTTCAGTTGTCAGATTATGCTGCTGCAATAAAAGACACATTATGCCTTCAAGGCTAGGTCTAATCATAAATATTGGCACATGACAAAGGTTTTTTAAAGTTGTTTATTTAAATTTTTATAGTTCTTCACATCAATGGAAGTAAAATATACACAGGACTGACTAAAAGTTCACATATAAGACACTGCACGCTGATCTGTATGTTCACCCTATTTAAATTCTGAAAATGCTGAATCGTGCAGCAGGGCAACCTTTCCCCATCCACCCGGTGAAAACACCTCCGCCATGCTGTGCTATGGAGTTGCTGCTGCTCTGAGACTTCGTCTCCCACTCCAATCTCGGCTCCATCTATGAATAATTATAATGATCGACAGTTGGAAAGACAACACGTACTTCAAGCTTTATTAAGCCAGGACTCGCTGTTTCACTGCATCAGCACGCAGATGGGTGGAGGCTTTGAAAGACGCAAATGGCACAGAGGATAGACGGGGATTTGTAGGTTGGATGTCTAAGCAGTAAGCAGAGAGCAGGCTGGGTGACGATAGAGGCTGAGTGTGAAAAAAAATCAGGTTGGTGTGTATGTGCAGGGCCTTGTACGAACCGCAGAGAGGAAGTTCACATCCATTATGTTATGGTAATTCACATGAACCCATGTCTCGTCGCAGGTGAGAGGAGGAGAACGGTGTGATTGCAGAGTGAGTGTGATTAATGCTTTGGTGAGACAGACCATCTGCAGCTAAACTGCATCCACATATGAGGAGACAAGATGCAAAGTTCAACAGTTTGACTGTTGCAACTCCATAAAATTACCTGCAGGTACTAATTCTGATCATTAGACCTATGTATTTTGCATAAACCAGGGAATACATTTGCCCAATGTTGTAAATTGCTTTGAGGTTTCCACTCCACATAGCACACACACACACACACAAAGGAATTAGTATGCACTGAATGTGCGCTGGCAAACATCTGTGTTTTCCCAAAACCACCAACACAATGAGAAGAGTCACTTGGATAATTTTCACATTCCCATAGTGCATTGCAAAATGTTCTTAAACTTTTTCAAATTTTGTCACATTACAACTAACAGAGTTCAGTTTTTATGAGATTTTATGTGACAGACCAACACAAAGTTGCACATTATTCTGAAACAGCAGGAAATAAAAAGGTTGTCAAAATATTTTGCAAATAAATATCTGAAAAGTGTGTATCTGTATTCAGGCCCATTTACTTTGGTACCCTAATACAATTCAGTGCAACCAACTGCCTTCAGAAGTCACCTAAATATTAAACACATTCCACCTGTGTATAATTTAATCTTAGTTTAAATGTAGCTCTTCTGTGAAGGCCTAAGGTTTGTTAGAGAAAATAAGGCCACAAACAGGATCATGAAGACCTTGGAACCCTGCAGAAAGGTCAGTTAGAACATAAAGAGGTTTGAAAATAGTATCCCAAGCTTTAAACATCCCAGAATCTAAAACTGGAAAGAGTATGCCCCAACTGCCTAGCAAGACATGGTCATCCACCTAAAGTGGCAGGCTGAGCAGGAAAAACATTTATCATGTGTGACAAAAACCTTACACAGTGACCAAACCATCTCCATAATGAAACCTGGCGGTTGCAGCATCATGCTGTGGAGATGCTTTATTTTAGCACGAACAAGGAAGCTGGTCAGAATTGATGGAGCTTAATGCAAGAAAGAAAAGATTTTAGAGGCTGCAAAAGATTTGAGACTGGGGTAGAAAGCTAGCATTAAGCAGGACAATGGCCACATGCAGTTAGTGTTGGAAACAGTTTAGATCAGTCATTCTCAAATTTGGGGGTGTGCCCCAAGGGGGGCATGACGGCATAACGGAGGGGGCCGAGAACAGCCTTGACTTTTTTTTGTCCAGAAAATAGAGTGCACGCATGGAACTAATGTGAATGTCTGAGGACTCTGACTCATTTGGTGGTGACCCAATAAACAAAAAGAGCAGATCCTGAGAGGGTCTTCAGTATGGAGAAATGTATTACAGGGGCAAAGAAAAAAACAGGTAAACGTGTCAGGTACAGCCAGAACAAAGACAAAAGCGAGCAATGACCAAGGAGACTTAATATTATTTGCTAAATAATTATCTTTGTTCTTTACTCAGGTTGCACCTCATTGTTCATGTATTGAGTAGGTGTGCAGTGGATAAAAAAATAATTGTAGTGAGTAATACTGTGATACTATTAAGTTGGCTAGCACAAATTGTCTGATTCATCTTTTTGCCAACCTTATTTTATTTTATTTTTTTACACACTTTATTATTACTGTTCTAAAATACGTGCATTTATGTTTTTTTAATAGTTTTGAAGAAGAAAAATCATGATAGTTTTGTTAAAGTACAATTTTTTTGGATATAGTTTTGCTGGGATGAGGGGCCTGAAAATGGTTCATTCTTTAAAGGGGGTTGCAACAGAGAAAGTCTGAGAACCATAAATTTAGATCAAAGTATATTCATATCTTAGAATACCCTGGTCAAAATCCAGACCTTTATGCAACTGTGAATATGTGGCAATACCTATGAAATTTATTCTTAAAGAAGCTCTCCATCCATTGTGACTAAATTTAAGATATTCTGCAATATGGACACATTTTTCAGTCTCATGATTTTAAAAGCCCGTAGAGACTCATGTGTCCCAGTGTCATGATCTCATAGATTTTTTTATTTACTTTTGTCTGTGTTCTGTAATTTGGGCTGCAATGGACTGGCGACCTGTCCAGGCTGTATCCCGCCTACCGCCTATAGACTGCTGGAGATAGGAGCTACTATGGAAGAAGCAGTAGAAAAGACTGACTGACTGTATTTTGGGTCGTGTTTGTGCTGGTTGAAGAACTTTGTAGAGTCATGATTGCCTTTCTGAGGGACTAAATTGGCGATCCATTTCCCCACGCTTGACCCACAGCGACATTGTTCCTCCCTGTCTCCTCAACGCATACCACCAACACACCCAAGCCAGTATCACTAGCCTCCACTGGCATCTCCACCTCGCAGACGGCACCTTTGCATGGCGTCTTGCATGTCTTCCGTGACGGTCGATGTGTTCCTGCGCAGGATCACCAACAACCTACTCTTTTGCTTGCATTGGGCTTTTTGTGGATGAGCGTTTTGGGTGGACTCAACTTGCTTTCCAGCTCCAGTCTGTTGGTCTTCAGAAACTTGAAGTTGGACTCTGCCAGCTCCTGGCCAGTCTGTTGCACTCTGTTGATTGTACTCACCTGGTTTCCATGTCCCAATCACATCTCCACAGTATTTAAGCTTATTGGTTTCTTTCACTCACTGCCGTTGCTCTGGTTCCTGTGTATTTCCCTCATGTTCTGTGAGTTTTCAGTTTCATCATTAAATACAATCTTCATCATGTGCCTGCCTCTGTCTAGTTGCCATTGCACACCACACATTTAAGAATGTTATTTATAAGATGGATACTTTTGCAAGAAACTGGATGCTCCCTAGTTATTCCTTTTCGTTTTAAAGTATAATGAGATTTAAGACTGAATTATTCATAAAAAATTCAAATCAAAAACTTCACTGTAATATTTGGTACATATTTTCTTTACATATTTCTGCAACAACAAAATCATAACTTTACATCTGTCACCTCAAATGTGTAAAAATTACTGTTTGCTATAAAGTTATCTTTCAGAACATGAGTATTAAAAATAGTAAAATAAATAAATCGATAGTACACGACACAAACGCATTTCTACAGAATTCACACTTGCCTACACATGCACTCGGTTGCATTACTTGTCAGCTTTGGTAGGAGTGAGTAGGTGCCAATGATGGGAATCTGCAGCACTCCAGTTTTCACTGGAAAAGTGACATAAAGAGCTGTGGAAATCCTGTTCTGAAGGAAACTGTACACTATATGATAACCTATAAGTTAAAATGTGTCTACTTCTTGTCAAGAGAAATACTGGTTTAATTTGAAGTAACAGACAAAATGCAAATTTATTCAGCTTGTCTTACAGGTACTTCTGTCAACAACTTCACATATTTAATATCTGAAAATATTTCAATTTGAGTTAGACTTACAATTAGAAGACAGCATTAAGGACAATTTTATAAAACACAAAAAATACATAAAAAATCTATAAATGCAGAAAACGAGTATGCACATTTAACTGAAGTCATTTCTGTCTTATACTCATTATGGAAATGGAAATAACTAATGAATTGCATCCCACCTGGTATGACTCACCAGCTGTTTCCAGCCTAAACTTCCTCAAAGGCTTTATACCAGAAAGGATGATACATTATCCGGGTAACTTCAGAGGCCAAAGTAAATCTTGAATAGGAGCTTCCACTACTTTTCTCTGGAGGATCTCTTTTTTTTTCTCTTCAGTTAAGACAATTACTTCTTGAATTACAACGTAATATGCCACACAAACTTCAAATCCTCTTATGAGAATGGTGTCTGGAAATTGGACCAAAGCTATTGTTATGATCCTTTGTTTTAGGTTTTGGTTCTCATCTATGTTTTTTTCATCATTTCCCTGTTGTTCATCATGTTCTATATTCTTGCCTTATTTCTGAGTTAATCCCTGTGTTCCTTTCCCCGTGTATTTTAGTTTCTTCCTCTTAGGTTAGCATTTGTCTTTTTCTCCTGGATTTAGTGTTCATGTGTATCTCGGTTAATCTCATCTGTGCTAATTAGTCTCCCTTCCTCAGTCTCTTTGCTTACCTTCTGCCAGCAGCTCCTCATCATCTTCTGATCAACACACCATCATCCAATGTCCTTCTCTATTTGTCCCTCAGTATTTTAACCCTTTGTTGGTCATTGTTCTCTGCTGGTTCCTCCTGTTACACTTCCTGTATTCGTGCCCGTTCCCCGTAGTTGTGCCTTTGACTCCGTCAGTGCTCCTCTTCCTGTTTCCTTGTGCCTTCCCCTAAGTTCTAAATATTTATTAATAGTAAAATTTTAATTTTCATCCAACGTGCCCATCTCTGCCCATGTCTTACCATTTACCCACACTCCATGACTCCACGATGAGATATTTGTTTTTGATTTTCTTGTTGCTAATAATAAAGTCCAGTTCTCCCTGAAAGTTAAATTTGCCTTTTTTCACAACATTGATATTAACTTTAGTGTATGCACTTGTTGAATCCAGTCTCTCCAGATGCTGCGTAGATACCTTTTTATTCTGTTTGGGTCATATTTTTTTTGTGTGAAGTGCCTCAGTAGCATTTAAAGAGACCACACCAAAACAAGTTGCTCTCAGACACACCTCAGAACAGGGGTTAAAGAGGAGCCGGTGGAGCTACTATAACAAGGAATTCAGACCAAAGCATTGCAGTTCCACTTTATATAGACCACAAATGAATGATTCAGGTGTGTAAAGGAATGATTTAAAACCATGATATGTATCCTTTAATAGTTGCAGTGCTTCAATGTTCCAATTTCCGATTTGAATGTGTTATTATATTATGACTTTCAGCTGCTATACAGTGCAACCCAAGCTAACTTCGATTAGCATCTGCTGTAATCTGCCGACATTTGGAATCATATTTGGTGTACAAATTAAAGGTATTTCGGGGGAATCAAATCATATACAGCATAAGCAATACATCCATCAGTCCATCTACAGATTATCTGAGACAGATTGTGAGGGGTAGTTTATGCAAAGATCCGCAGGCCTCCCTATTTGCTACCTCATCCATCTCATCTGGGAGATATACACAGTCAGAGCTGAGCTCTAATCTCTCCAATGAATGTTGGGTCTACCTTGAGGTCTTATCCCACTGGACAGATCTAAAACAGCCCCCTTTGCACATGCCTAGACAACCTCAGCTGGCTCCTTTCAGTGCAGAGAAGTAGTGACTCTATTCTGATCAGCTGCTTTAAAACTGAGCTCCTTGTGTGATCCCTCAGGGTAAGTAAAGGTAGTCTGCAAATTAAGACCATTTTAGTATTCATAATGTCATTCTTCCATTCATTACCCATTCAGATGTTTGGTAAATTAAATGCCCCGTCTACTGGCTTTGCTCTATCTTCATCACTGCATACTTAAACAACCTGGAGCCGTTACTCACTTTTAAATAGAAGTTAGAAATTGACATTGGACAATCAAATGCAAGCTCTTCTTAAAAGCACTTTACACATAGAATAAAAATACGCCTTGGTTTGATAGGACCTAAAAAAGATAACCAAGAGAGAAAAGGGATAAATAGATGGCTTGAGGATAGATAGGGGATGGATGGATGGATGGATGGAGTAAATGTAGTCCGTTTTTGCATAAGCTAATATTCATTTGGTTATTTATGCGAGGTAATTTGGAATGTAATTTTAAACAGGAACATACAAAAATAAATTCATTCTTCAAATAATAGTATATTACAACGCTTGTTTAGTTAATACTTGTACAGTTATTTTCTCAAATAGAGTCATAAATCCAAGTTAATAATCCTGACCCTTAAGCAGAAGGCAGACTATTGTGTTCTGTTTGCAGCTCTTTTCTATGTAATGTTGATAAGACCAGCATACATCAGTCTACTCTGCCTCTCTACATAACCCATGCACTTCCAATAGATCATTAAGTGTTGGGAAATCAACTGTGAGTAAAGTGTGCATGACATAAAAGCTAATTGAACATCCCACGTATGGGTTTGACAGCTGTCCTCTCAACACAGCCTCATAACTGTGATATTATAGGATCCTCTATGCACAAGGGAAGAAGTTGCTGTCAGAAATCAAGTGATCAATTTAAATATGTGGCTTGTTTATAAATCATAGCATCAGTATAATTGTCTTTTTAGATGAAACTGTGTTTGAGTGTGACATATAACACAATCAAAGAGCCAGTCAACTTTTAGTTACTGTAAAGCATGTATGGGATGGTGGATATATTTTAATTGACTTCAACCGGAGCAGATTTTGACACAGAGATTTCCAGCTTTTTGCCCCCGTAAACCCATCCACGTGAACTGACCTGTTTTCATTTTAACAAAGATTACAGTTTCTTTGAAGCCAACATTTTTTATTGAACCCCTACACTTATCTGATTCAGTGAATGAGAGCTGGTGCTGTTACAGATCTCTGCAGCAGAAAAAGAACCAGTTGTAATAAGATAATAGCTTGAATGAGATCTGACATGAATAAGTGATGGAGATTTCATGAAAAAAGCCACAACAGTTTAGTTAATAGGCTCTTTTTATATCCATTACTGTCAAATTATCAAAAATGGGCGGAAAGGACGAATCCATTACAGGTGTAATTGACTATTT
This sequence comes from Crenichthys baileyi, assembly GCA_036173005.1. Taxonomy (NCBI): domain Eukaryota; kingdom Metazoa; phylum Chordata; class Actinopteri; order Cyprinodontiformes; family Goodeidae; genus Crenichthys; species Crenichthys baileyi. The sequence continues at coordinate 329,443 of JAHHUM010001483.1, forward strand.
AACTGCAGAGGTTTAAATTAGCAGTGTCTCAAACTGAAAATCCAATTTTCCTTATCCAAAATTTAGCAGAAAGCTACAAAAACTTTCATTAAGATCCTTTTGAGAGCAAACTGTAACTGAGATTAAAAAGGAGATTATGAGAGAGTGAATAGTGTGACTAAATGGCATTTTCTTCAGCTGCTAAACAAAAGAGGGAGGGTTGGATGGGTGCTTATTGGCTGTAGGGAAGTTGTATGGCTGGATGATGGATAGCTGTAGATTGGCTGGATATGTAGCTTGGGTGGATGAAAAATTGTTTATTTTGTTATATAAGGTTTGAATGATCAGTTGTTTCAGTCCAATTCCCCCTACAATCTAAATTTGCAAGACAAAATACAAACTTACTTTAGACCTCATAGTTAGTATGTATATATATGTATCCAATAAAAGTTGTCACATGGAATGTACATAGAATTGGAAATAGTAATAAAATTCATAAGATCATTGATCAACTAGAAAAACTGGAAGAAGACCAGCCAGCAAGTAGAAATGAATCGGTCTTCAATTCTCCCCTACAGGCGAACAACAATTTGGTACAACCCAGACATCCTGCAAAATAAAAGGGTTTTTAACTTTTCAACAAGGAACAGTAAAATAATAGATAATTTTGATTAGATATTTGATGGAAAAGAGTCAATACACTTTAATGTTTTAGAAGATTCATTTGGCATTGATAAAAATAAATGCTTTGAATATCACCAACTAAAATATATTATCCAGTCCAAATTTAAGATTAATTAAATAAAAATAGATCTTCCTCTATCAATAACTAGCTTCCTCAAACTTCCGCCCCTAAAGTTGCTTTTAAAGATTTACAAAAAACTTTCAGAAGTAGTTTTTCCAATCTTACCTTTTATCAGTAAATGGGATGTTGATTTATCTCCCGGGACAGATTTTAGCAACTAAAACTTGCACAAACACTTCTAGAATGACCCAAAATGCCAACCTTCATCTTATACAATACAAAATCCTTCACAGAATGCACTATACAGCGCAAAGTGTTCCAAATAGGTGTCAGGATCTGCCGTTTTGGATTTTCTCTGCTAGGTCACCGCTTCTCCCTCCCAGTTAGTTCCGTCGGTATTTGTTTGGGTTTGTTTACTTCTCAGTTAGGTCTTCCTCCATGTCTTCTGACTACCTTGTTGGTTCTTATTTTCCAGGTTGTTATAGTTTTCTTAGATCTGTTTCTGAGTTTGTTATTTAGTCCCTTCTCCCCTGGTTTAGTTGTATATTAGGTTCACCTGCCTCTCAGTTTCCTAGTCTGTCCACACCTGTGTCTGTTTTGCCTGATTATCTGCTCTATTGTGTCATGTCATCTTCGTCTGTATTTAAGTCCGTCTTGTCCTTTGTTCCATGCGGTGTCGTTATGTCTCTTTTGGATTTGTCCTTGCTTCGGATCCTGCTCTGTTAGGTTCTGTTTTTGACATACCTTGTAATCAGGATTATCTTGTCACCCTGCGCCTCGCCTGCATGTAAATGGACTCTTTAAATTAAAGAAGGAGTTTTGAACTCGGAAAATAGGTTTCTCACTAACAAATGTCCAAACTGCATGGGAGATTTAATTGATGACCATCTATCAGGTACTGTCTGCCTGTTTACGGCTTTTGGCTAAAAGTAAGTCAAGAGCTATAAAGATGGTGAGAGTACCCAGTCCAAGTCTGCCCTTCACTTTACGTACTTGTTGACATCACAAAAGCAGATTTGGAAGTGAACAGATGCCACATCCTTCTTGCAGTTCTAAGCACTGCAGAAAAAAAAAAAACTATACTTACTGGAGGAATAAATACAGCTTAAATATAATTTATTTTAAAAAAAATGTCATCAATTTAGCTTCTATGGAGAGAATGTCTGCTTGTAACAGAAACAGTCGGGATTTAAATTGGTTTGGTTTCTAATAATTAAATACATCATCACTGGTGTAGAGGGTATGGGTTTGGCCATGATGGCATCAGGGGCTGAGGGGTATGCGGATGCTGGCGCTGGGGTGGTGCTGTCCCCAGGAAGACTGGGCATTTGGGTACTTCCCCGGAGTTTTGGTTGGTCTGGCATAGGTGTGGCAGAATAGGACCTGCGGCTGGGATGGGGGTTAAGGGGTTTGGATTATGCCCGGGTGGACAGAGGTGCCTGAGGTCCTGGCTGGTCTCACGGTCTCTGGGTTCTAGGCTGCTGGAAGTGGGATCTTTTGACATTACCACATAAACACATGTAAACACTGTGGGGGGGCGCAGGGGGCATGGTGTGGTCCTCTTTTGACACCCATGCTGGTTTAGCAGGGACTTAGGCATGGGGTTGGCCTAAAGGTCTCTGACGGCATCTTGAGGGTGTGTGTGTGTTTCGGAGGAACATTATAATGGATGGATGGCTGCAAAGATGGACAGACGGTATATTTACCCATTTATTTACAAATGTTTGAATGATCAGTGTCTGTAATTCCCCTTAAAAACTTTTTCATAAAAGGGGATCCTTTTGTGAGCAAACTGTAACTGAGAAGAAAATGAGGTCATGAGAGAGTTAGTGGTGTGAGTGACTGAAAGGGATTTTCTTCAGATGCACAACAACAGAAGGAGGTATTAGTCCTTGGCATAGCACAGCCACAAACTGTTAGTCTGCAACAACAGCAATGAAAGAAGCTGCTCTGGGTGTGAAGAGCTTACTTGAATTATCAAACACAGGAGTCAACAGTATGATGTTCTTTCTGTATCTTTCCTTTTTCAAGTTCAAGTGCAAATGCAATCTCTAATTGAGCACATTTGACTGAGATCACAAAAAGCCTGAGAGCAGCAGCTTAACTTTTCAGAGGGGGCTTTCTGCAGTTAAGAGAGCAGGGGAGAATTAAGGGCAAAGAAATAAGTAACATTAATTCAACTAGAACCGGGATTATAGAAAGTGTAAATAGGTAAGCAACATTAAATACAACAAAGAGATTGAAAAGTATCAGGTAAATTTACTTCTAAACTCTAATAACATTGGTTTACATTTTTGGATATGAACAAAAGCAAAATGTTATTAAATTAGAGACAATGTTTATATAAAACCTTATAGATACAGATTCATATTCATTAAATTAGAATATGTGTTCTAAAGAGGCTACTTTGTAAGATTAAAAGAGCTTTTTGGAAACAAATATTAAATATTCTTTTCATTAAATGCACATCTCTGTATTTAAAAAAAAATGTATTGGTCTGATCTAATATTTAAATTTTTAATACCATGTTTTTATTAGCTCCCTGTAAGCGGAAAATCATTTTAATTAGCAAAATAAAGGCTTGAAAACACCTGTGTGTAATTAATGTGCTCTTCTAAGAGTGGCTGTCAACCTTTAACAACAACTTTAACCCGCTTTACTCAACTGAAAAACCAACTGAAATCCAAACCATTAACTATTAACTTATTGTTACATAATTTTGCACAGTCTCTTATAGATGGGGATGTTTCAACTGGACCCCTCTCAAAAATTCACCATTTTATCTTCAGAAAGCCTGGCTAAATTTTGGAAAACTATATTTGATGTCTCTCAAAAGCATATTGGAAAATGACTTACGTCTGAAGAAATCAAGCTTGGAATTTTTATGCTACTTCTAAAAGGTATTAGCATAAAATGTTTGGAGCAACAACACTAAACATAATAAAAAAGAACACCACACTCACAGTGAAGCATGGGGGTAGCAGTATCATGCTTTGGAACTGTTTCTTTTTTATAGCTGATACTAGGGTGTTTGTCAGTGTAGAAATAATTATGGCTTCTGCAGAAGAAAATGTAATTGCCCAGCCAGAGTCATGGCCTAAGTCTGATTAAAAATTTGCAATGTGATCTAAATAAAGGAATACACAGGAGACTAACTCCCAGTCTAGCATATTTGCAGAGTATTGTAAAGAAGAGTGGCCAACTGTTGCCAAATCAACATGCCACATTTTAAGAGTCCTACCCAAAAACACTGAGCACTGTATTAAAATCAAATAGTGGTTCAAGAAAGTATTGGTTATGCAACCACCTAATATTAGGCTTTTCTTTCCTCCTAAAATATGTCATTTTGTTTTTTGGTTGAGCTGTAAAAGAAGTTCTGAAATTCTTCATCTTGTTCAAATTTCCCACCACCAAAACCTTCATACTTAAAAAGACAAAAGATTCTGGGTAAGCTACAGCATGTTTTCAACTATGGTATTTAATTCTGCTCAGGTGAAGCTATGTTGGATGTTTGTCCATGGGTGAGTTGATGAGCTGTTTCCTGAAGGAGACTTTTGGGAAGAGCTACAGAGTAGCGGAATTTGGTCTTATTAGTGAATAGGTTTAGTTTATCATAGTCTAACACAGTTAAAATAATGTGCGCGTAGGAACTTTAAATAGGATCTTATTCAATTAGTTGAACCCGAAAATTCAGACCTAAATAAGAGCAATCATTTAGGGTTGCTTAATTTTGCACATAATGTAATTTCACTGCTCTCCATAATCGTTCACAATTTTATTCATTTTACTCACTCAAATACTATTATTTTATAATAATTTCACATGATGTTTACTATACAAATGCAAAATCTCTCTCAGCCTATTGCGAGATTAACAGAGTAAATCTAAGCGGGGAATATGTGGAAGCTTAAAGCTTTGTTTGGTAGATTAAAAGTGTTACTATTGTCTTTACTATATGTGAAAGTGAATTTTGCATAAACTGCTACAGACATAAGAAAAAGTCATTCTTAGCAGGCCTGTTTTGAGTCATGTTGGGCCTAAAAAAGGGAAACAGCTGTGTAGTTCAGCTTTGGAATGAGGAGTTGATAAGAGTAATGAAACTGTTATGGTACAACTGTCACGTAGACTGCTTTGATTGCTTGCAGAAGTGATGCTTGTATTCCCGTAACTGCGCCTGAGAATCAATGTTGTGTGTGCCAAGGAAATGTGTGTACATCTGACTGGTCAAAAGTTTCACATTCACCACATTGATATGACTTTTGTAAATATATCCTGACTCGTGTCAGAAATTTTGGGATTCTTTGGGATTTTGTATGAAGATGTATTCAGAGATGTGTTCGGAATAAAAGGTCCCCCACGTCAGCTTTGAGAGGAAACCAGTTGTCTCCTCATCATTTTTAAACTTTCTTCTCCCACACTCTTAACCTCATATGGGCGACCATTTCTTCTGCAATTAGACAATTATCTGTAATGTTATAGTAAAACAAAATATAGGGCTAAACTTGTTTTTTTTATGTACAACAAGTTGTTGAGCAAGTAGGCCAGTCCTCTCAAAGTGGAATGGCTGTGTCCTGATTGGTTCTTTATAGTAGATTTTATGAAGTAGAAATGCATGCACAGTGTTTCCCTCTTTGTTCCCTGCTAGCAGTAGTATTGTAGCGCAGCTAGCCTATACAAAAAGTTAGAAAAGTAGTGGTTTAATACTCCAGTGAGTCATTGCTTGATTTGATTGATTTTTGATTGAAACATTTAGGCAGATAATAATTACATTGAGTGTTGTAAGGGTGTTCCTGAGCATGTTGCTTTGATATTAAGTAATAGTCACCTTACTAAAGATCCTTCAGCACTGAGTCCTGAGTTGCCAGTGTTTATTAGAAGCAAGAATGTGAAAGGCCAACAGAATTGTCCTTTAACCTCCTACCTCATGATCTCTCTCCCACCCCCAACCACCATTCTTTATTCATGCTTATTTCTTGGGGAATTGTTTTTTTTTTCCTCACCACAAAATTTATAGTTTTCAATTAGTACCCTTTCAACGTCCGTTTAAAGTGGAAATCTCTGAAATGGGAACATAAAACTCCAGAATATAACCCATTCAGACTTTAAGGGATTTAGGGCTTTGTTTGAATTTATTGTTCTATCACATTTATTGTTATCTCTGCCGATCCCAAACTCACACAGGTATGATTTACTCTTCTGTCCTCTTTTATGCCTTTTGTCGAGTGAAGTACGTTTTTGCACTTACTGGTTCGAGTACTGACCCCGGCGACCTGTGCTGCATGTCTTCCTCCTTTCTTCACTTAACTTCCTGTTTGCCTACTTTCAAATAACAAAAAATAAATAAATAAGGGCCACTTGTGCTGCAAAACAAATCTTAAAAAAGTACATATCAATGGATAATACAGTGTCCAAGACAAAAGTACTCATAGGAACGTCTCCATGTCTCTAATGTCATAAAGTGAAGATTTATAGGTAATTTATCCATTGAGGATCATGAAGTGAGGAAAATTTTCATCTGAGAGCAGTAGCTTGGATATCTAACAAACTTTGGAGGAAATAAAAGCATCCTTTATTCTGCCCAGTCTACTTGTACCACAGTGGCAAATAACCACTTGATACAAAAACTGTAATTGGAAAAAAAAAAAAAAAACACGAAGCTTCTTACACTATTCAGATAGACATAATTTCTGCTCTGATTATGATCAGCATTGTTACTCTGATGTACGAAGGCATAGTTAAGCACGTTCGTCCCTACAGCTGAGTCACCACAACAGCCTCCTTTATATTCAAAAAAATCATGCAGTGATTGTGGAGGTTTACTTGTAACCACATAATCACTCAATCCATATGGGAGATTAACTACACCACAGTAACATAGCTGTCAAAATCTTATTCTAAGGGAAGCCTCTGTCACCAAACTCAAACCATACAGGTCCACTAAGAGTTATTTTTCTCACATCAATATGTCTTTTGGCCCCAAAAGCCAGTTCAAGTTAATACTACACAAGCAGTGGATATAAGGAAGGTTAAAATACTAACATACAGTCATATAAGAGCTGCAGTCAAACACTCTCTTCTTCATGTGGCTCAGACACAGAAAAAACAGTTTCAGCTGAAGCCAATTATCATAACAAAACATGCAGGAGAATCATTTCAAGGGAGTTGTCACTGATTCAATGCGATCTGTAGACATCAGCAGATATTTTGTCCTGTCAGAGGATAAATATTTTTGTTTTTCTAACTACCTCTGTCTGAAACTCTGAAACAGTTTGCCCCAGGGCAGCTGTGGCTACAATGTAGCCTACCACTGTCGGTGTGTGAATGTGTGTATGAATGGGTGGACTGATTGTAGTGTAAAGCGCTTTAGGGTCGGTCCTTTGACTTGATTAGGTGCTATACAAGTACAGGTAATTTACCATTTAGATATTCTAATTTCGTGATTGTATTTATTAAATCAGGGCTGCATGTGGCATTAAACGGGACAGGTCACATTAAAGAAATAGGAACCTGTTTTTGTAGAACCTTCAACCTTTTGGATATTTTGAATGGGTGCTTGAATTTGAGTGTGAAGTATAGGTTGTGTGTGGAGTAAGTGTGTTTGTGTTTGTGTGCACGTGCGTGTGTGTGTGTTCCTGTCTTGGCATCACAGTGAAAACCATTTTCCCGATTTTACCATCAAATTGCGGACCGTTGGTACCAAAGTGAGGATATTTTGCTGGTCCTCACGACCTATTTTGCTAACGGTTAGGTTTAGGACTAAGGTGTGAATTGAGTTTAGGTTAAGGTTAGGGTTAGGCATGCACTGGTAATGGTTAGGTGTAGGGTTATTGTCAGGGTTAGGGCATAGAAAGGGTTGAAAATGACTGAAAATCAATGGAAGTCAATGGGAGTCAACACATGGTCCTCACTACATATAGCAAAACAAGAGTGTGTGTGTGTGTGTGTGTGTGTGTGTGTATGTGTGTGGAGTAGGTGTATGTGCTAATTTGTCACCTGGAAGTGAAAAGTTGTTCTAATGGTGAGAAGGGTACAAACCTCACAGTACTAGGAAGGTGATAATTACGAAAAATTTATCTAATTCTTAAAAAATATTACTATTTATTGCTCCAAAATATGAAATTTGTTGTTTAATAATAACTAATTATAATTTACAAAATGTTACTTACTTAATTTTAACCGTTCATCAGATCGAGAAGGTTTATGGTTTGCATTGCACAGAGGACGATTGTGAATCTGTGCTGAGCTATAAACACATGGGGGGTACTTAGAGGGGGGTACTTAGAGGAAATAATTACAACCCCTGTAAAAGACTCAGAAGTTGCACCAGCTTGATAATTTAAATATTTAAGAACGTAAATATGAAAAGATGAAGAAAACAGACTCCTTGAGAGAAGGATTTCTGTGAAAGATTAATGTGTTTTTTCCTTTAAATTAAAAGTCAATGTCATTGTTATATTTAGTTTGAAATATCTCCTACACCCACCTACTCTCTGTGGGTTTCAGAGGTAGTTAATGAGATATAAACAAACAAAATTTTGTATTGTACGTATATTTGTTAGAATTAATCAGCCATATTGCTGTTTTCTGTTCTGCCCTTGGAAGAAATATGTCTAGAACACAAGCTTCTACTATATACATCAGCATGAGCATCTACAGTGAAAAATAATTAAACAGGGAAATTCTGCCCATCCCACATAGGATTATATCAAATAATCCAATCAGAGAAAAACAAGACACTGCGGGCTAGTATGCAATGGTGGGTAAAGCACTAATTAAAAGGCACCATATCTCAAAACAGAACTAAACCAACCAATCTGTTATTAATCCTTCATAAGAGAAGGCCCCCCTTCCTTTGGGCTTTGGAAATATTTTACATTAGAGATATACTTGCAATAAATCCTACATATTTGAGGAGAAACATATTTGAAAGACCAGGAATAATAATTAAAAGGTGTTTTTTGACTGGACAGAGTTTAATTTACAGTATGCACCTGAAGCTGATCCTGCTTGCCAACAAAGTTTGCCAACTTTGACTCATTCCCCATACAGTGTGCTCATTCCAACACAACAAAGGTAAATAGTCAAACCAAGTGAAATCCAACATTAAAATCAACTGTAGACCAGCTCAGAATTAGTTGATTCAAAACTAATTTCCTCCTTATATAAATGTGGTGAAATCTTAAGCGACATCGGCTTTCCATAGTTTAAATTTTAAAGATAACATGTTTATTACCGAACTTTTGAGAATGCAAACTATACTAACCAAATCGAATGTATCCTGTTAGATTGGAAATCATTATTATATTGCATGCAGACCATTCGTTTTCTTACACTGAAAATTTGTTGTTGTGATCAATTTTTTTAAGCACACAGCATATGGCAAAACTGTGAAATTATCTGCTTAAAAATAAGTTTGGAGGCAAGCAATAAAAAAATAGCATGTGGTTTTCACAGCACAGCCATCATTATCACACCAATAGTGAAAAGACAAAATATCACTCTTTTAATAAGTGTGAGATGAAACAACTCATCTTACTTAGATTAGTTTAGTTCAATATTTCCAGTGCGTTGGAAAAGTATGAATTCCCCTTAACCTTTGACACATTTTCTTTCGTGTTTTAACCAAAAATTTCAATGTATGTTATTTGGATTTTATCAGTCAACAAAAAGCAGTGCATCATGGTGAAGTTAAAAAAAGCACAGTTTGAAGGTTTTTTTTATGCAATTAAAATCTGTAAAGTTGTGACTGCATAGGTATTAGGACCCATCCCCCCTGGTACCTGAAAATGAAATCCATATTAACCAAACTGCGAAGGCCTCAGTGGTTTGTTAGACAACATTAATGAAACAACAGCATTGTAAATGTCCCTGCAACAGGATACCTGACGACCCTCTCACTGATCGACCTAGCTTTACTTACTTTGTTTTCTATTTGGCATCAAACCAAAACTGAGGTTATTTAAGGTAAATCTTTTACAGAACAGATTGTCATTTTGTGTGTTTGGAGTAGGACCTAATTGCAGACAAGAATGTGGGAGGTGCATGACGATTGTATTCATTTTAAAATAGGGAAACTACAGGAAGACTCAAGTAGAACAGGATGAGGAACATGGGCAGAGGAACAGGCATGTAAACGGGGCAATGGAGAAACAGACAGGAAAAACAGGAAGTATACCAGGCATGATAACAGGAGGGTCCAGCGGAGAACAAAGAGAACCATATATATATGCTGAGGGAGGTGCAGAGAATAACATGGGATGCCAGTGTGATAATCAGGAGATAAAAAATAAAAAACAGCTTAGGCAGAAGGTTAGCAGGCAGACTGAGGGGGGGAGACTAATTACCATGGGGAAGCTCAACTAGGTCACAAGGAAACACGTAACCAGGGAGAAAGACAAATAATAAACTAATGGGAATAAACTAGAAAACTCAGGGTTACATTAGGTATGGGCTGGTTATTGGTCTCAAGTTAATGCATGATTTTAAAATTTTACCTTTTCAAAACCGCCGTAATTATTTAACATACTGTTCCTGTGGGTTAAAGTCCATTTAAAATGAGCAAGTTTCTAATTGAGTGGTGTTTTGTCCAACTGCAAGAGCAGAGCGTCCCTCTCTTACCAGTTTCATTGACTACTAGTCTCTAACAGGTGTCTCGTTAACAAAAAAAGTCAGCTGCTTTGAAAGCCATGACATGAAAATTAAAGAGGCACTGTGAGTCGGTGTTATGAAGGTAATGTTTTTTTGAAAGTACAGTTAGCATGCTAAATACAGTTGACATATCTCGGCTAATTAACCAGCAAATAGCTCATTATAACCCCAGTGCTATTCTATAAAGAGCACAAAAGTAAGAAGCGAAAGGCATGTTTATTTTAAAATGTCCGCTAAATTGAGCAGGTGTTTCTTCTGTAGCGTGCCCCAGTCTTCTACCACTGTGTTCAAATGTAAAAAAAATAATGATAATAAAATTGTGCTGTTTCAGCTCCCACTGACTTTAAACCTGTTCCCACAATGTGAGACTGAAGTAGACTTTAATTCTCGAATATGTTTAGCTAGTATAAACTGATAAATCAGTCAACAGTACATGAAATTCACAGATTTTTGCCAGGTTGACTGTCATCACAGTCACTGGTGTTCTGTCAGTCTTCAAGTGTACTTTTGTATAAATGGCTAAATGATGAATATTGAAGTTAAAAACAACCTTATTCTAACTATAATAATAGCTATTGTATTTCAGCTGCAGTGATGTAATGATTTTTTTTTTTTATTAAAGCAATTAGATCATGTAACACAATTTAGTTTTGATTGATTATGTTAATACTGTTAAACTAGTTTGGTTTTTTTGTTTAGAAATGTGTCAAATTTGTACTTTTGCAAATTAGTGTAAACATTCATAATTTTTTATGTATTTATTTTATTATTATTATTATTAGATTAATACATTTACAGTGTAGCATAAAGAGATTATTATTAAAGAGGTTTACCCCTTTTTGTATAACAAAACATTAAATGAACCCACGCATCACCCCCGTCTCTCCAAAAAAAGAAAGATCTCAGGAACATTCACAATTTTGAGGAATTTTTGTAACACATGCCCATAGCTTAGAATTATAACCAAGTAAAGTACATTTTCCTAATAACCATCATCATGCTTTACCTTATGATAGTTCCTTAAGTTAATTAAGTTTTGCTCTGGGTTATTAAGTGTAAAACTGGGATCTAATTACCTGCTCACACCATATGTTTGTTAAAAGTAAGAAGTTCTTTACTCTGAAGGAGATCGGAGTCTTTGCAGTCAGTTTTTGGCCTTGCTTTTATTCTCTTCCACCTTCAGACTTACTGATGGTCAAGAGGTGCGGCATGTCCCTGAGTGCTGCAGCAAAACTTGCCTCAGAAGCTTGAAGCAGCCAAAGGAAGCCTTATGATGGGAAGGAATCAGACTAAGAGATAAAACAACCTATCTTGTAGGATCAGGGATTTCTTTTCTTTATCTCTCTACTGTGACCTTCATCTCTGTTTTTAGACTGCTCCATGGCATCCAGGGTGCTGTGAACTCCTCTTCTCAGTGGGTAACCATGAGATCTTCTGGCTGAGAGCTTATAAAAGCCCTGTGATTGCCGATCACTCGAGGGCTAGGCATTCACCTGACACTGAAAATGGTTTCTATGGCAACACTCGTTCGCCAGCCACGGGCAGGCAAAATATTATACACAGGAGGCGGCGACTGGGAGCGGCTGAGCTGAGTAATCAATTTGACAACACGATGTGCAAACACGCCACAGCTCTGTGACTCTTCTGTTTAAAGCAATCAGAGGAGATCCCACTGAGGGTTTAGCTCACCATACTCACTTGTTATAAAGCATGTGGTTTTACTGCACTACAAGGGTGGAATGAGAGAATCGGAACAACCTAGGCAATGAGGATTTCTTGTTGGCCAAAAACCCATGATGAAAGCTAACAAACAAATTGATCACATTAATTACCTTCATTGTCCTTTAAGGTGAAGTTAGGATTAACTGTCAGCTGGTTTGGAAGAGCAAAAGAGAACCTCTGTCCATTGGCAAAGTCATCCTTATCCACTGCTGTGATGGTCTGGATCACCTGAGAAACAAAATTAACATACTTTTAAAATCATTAGGTCTTTTTCCATTAAACACAAACGTTGATTTTTTTTTGCCATGTCTGGAGAGCAGAACGGTCAAAACGTCATGAAACATTCTTCTTTAGCTGTGCATTTAGCTTAAAGTACAGCCAGCATTGGATTGTACCAAATGGAGCATTACTGCTAATTACTAAAAGACAAAAAAGAAAAGAAAAAAAACGGGAAAAGTCCATCCTGATCCCACTGAACAGTGGTCTGGTGCTCATACTCATACAGTGCCTTGCTAAAACTGAGAAGTCAGTAATCTGAACTGTGGCATGCATACTATGCAGCCCCCATGGGTCAATACTATACACAACCACCTTTCACTGCAGGTAAAGTTGCTAGTCTTTTTGGGTGTTTCTCTACTAGTTTTGCATATCTATAGACAAATGTTTTAACCCACTGTTGCAAATTAAACAGAAAAAAGTATGTCTGTGAACATACATTTTCAAGTCTCACTACAGTTTTAGGGCTGGACTTTGACTGGGCCATTCTAACAAATTCTAAGAAATGAAGAAGTATCCAACATGTATTAACCCAGGACTGTCCTGTATTCAGTTGTATACCAGTTCCCCACAACATGATGCTGCCACCACATGTTTCACTGTAGGGATGACGTGTTTAGGATGATGCACAGCGTTCATTTTCTGTCAAAAACAGTGTTCTGCATTCAAGCCAAAAAGTTTTGCATTCAAGCCAAAACGTTTTATTTTGATCTTATCTGGCCCAAACACTTTCCACATGCTTGCTGTGTAAAAGGCTTTATTTGTTGCAACCCTTCCAAAAAGGCCAGATTTGTCTAGTGCATAGCTAAAAGTTGTCCTGTCAGTACATTCTTCCACCTGAGCTCTGGATCTTTTCAGCTCCTCCATAGTTATAATGGGCCACTTCTCTGATTCTTCTTGCCCAGCCAGTCAGTTTAGGTGGACCGCCACACTTCGATAAGTTCGCAGTTATGCCATGCTTACCTCCATTTTCCGATTATGGTTTGATCGGTGGTCTGTGAGATGTTTAAATATATTGTATTATAATCTAACCCCGTTTTAAACATCTTCACAACCTTTTTCACAAACTCCTTTCCACACGTTTGTGATAGTAATGTAACAAAATCTATCAAGTTAAATAGGTATGAATACCTTTTCAAATTACGGTATAATTACCTATTGAAAGAAAACTTTATGCCACCCTGTTCTCATTCATGTCCTCGTCCTTAAATGACACAATGTCCTTATGTCAGTCTGAAATCAAAAGGCAAGTCAACTGCCATCACTTTATGACAAAATAACCATTTGATAAGCTTATGTTATAAAAAAGCACCATTACACTCACACTAGACACATTAGACTCACACTTTTTCGGGAATCCCACTAGTAAAGATCACATGATTGGGACAGTACAGGATAAAAAATGAACTGGAGCAGACGGGAGCGGGAGCTAACCAATAGGAGGGAAAACAAACTAGGATCAATTGTCTCTGGAAATGTAAAACTGAGACTTTGTTATAGACTTTAAGAAAAAAAACTTGGATCGACGCCACCATTGTGTAGTTTTTTTCCAAGAAGCCTATACTGTAATGCGAGTCAAACGAACTACACGACCCACAAGCCATCAGTGCTTCTGATTGATGTTTTCCACCTATGTTCAGAATGGAGGTAGCAAACGCAGGTGGAGAACTGGACGTGGTAAAATTGGATTAGCAACGTAAAGTTAGAAGTAAGGTCTTATCCATTAAACTCATAGAGCTGACAGGAAAGTCGCAAATATTACCGAACTTCAGGAGAGTTGAATGTAGCGTTGTTAACACGCAGTATGCTGCTTGTAAAACATGTTTAATCGTAATCAAGTACACCAGTCATTAAGGCACACTTGGATTGAATCAGCCCTGCATCTCTTCATTCGTCAAACAAAAAGTACCATTACGTGTCAACAAATTATTATTATTATTCTTATTAATTATTAAGTGGCACATTTCATTGCATAATAGTCCATTTCATGATATAATGGTACATTTATTGTTTCTAATGATGTATTAAATAAATAAATGATACCTTTAATTTAATGGCACATTTAATGTTACATTTCTTTCATGTTACATTTACTTCACTTATGGGACAATCACAACATTTATTTATTTAATGATGATTTTATTGTATTAATTTTGTCCAGTTTGACCCTCCATTCTTGATGCCTGTATAGGAGGTCATGTTGGAATATGAATCAGGTGTGCTGGAGCAGACACACATCTAAAACTTGAAGAGAAGGGGTCCCTGAGGACCAGGGCTGTGAACCATTGAGGTACAGTTTCTAAATTGTGAAGGTAATGCCTTTTTACACTTTTGTTCACTTGAATACAGTTCTCTTGCTAGGTGCATTTTTCTTTCGTTTCAGCAACTTTAAACATAAAAGTAATGTCATTGTACAAAGGAAACAATCACTTAATCAATGAGTAAAATACAACTATGTACATTTTGTTTATTCAACTAAGATAGGGATGGTCTGTTTCCTTGTTTGATATTTTATTATTTCTTCATTATTATTTTTTTTACTTTAACTGGCCTTTACTACAACTAAAAACAGGGACCTAACTGGTCCTTCAAAGACATTGCCAAAAGACTAAATGAAGAAAACAAAAATGGGAGTGGCACAGGAGTGGGGGTCGTTCTAAATGGGAGCGGGATGGGGGTGGGAGTCAATTTACCAGGAGTAGGATGGGACAGGATTTTTTTTTTTATGCTGGCCTGGGATTGGGATGGGACAGGACATTTTTCTGTGGGAGCGGGATGGGACAGGAGAGAAAATCCACTCCCGTGTCACCCTCTGTAGTCAACTCGGCGGGCACGATAACCAGAAAACAAGGGCGTGGAAAGGACAAACTACAAACATACTTGTGTTTTGCTTTATTTTGAAGAACTGGGAGATAATCAAGGGGTTTCATTTTGAAAAAAAGCCAAGGTCAAATAAGCAACTTCACATTCCAAAACAACCCCAAAAAACCGCAACCTGTGACTCACAAGATTTGCAAGCCCAAAGTTGTTTATAATAAGCGGACTTGGCAACACTGGCACCAATGTGTTTAGTTTGATATAATATTGTAAATGGTTTACACTTCACTTTCTTAACATGTTTATATGAAGCTTCTGGCACATTTCATTTATTATTATTCCTGAAAATCTGGTTTCATAAACTCTTACAATTGGAATATCATTCATCATGAGACTTACCTCGTTTTACATTTGATTGTTGCTAAATTTAAAACAAAATGTTTTGTAGTAACTTGGTGATCATTTTTCTAAATTAAAGCATTTTTCTCAAGCTGTCAGTTCCTTTTTGTCAAACTCCAGAAACTATTCAAGACTATTCAGTGAAATGTAATGTTGTTTTATTAGCATAATAATGGAATGTTAAACTACTTGATGCATTACATATGTCTTTTATAAATAACGTTAAAAGTTTAGGCACCAGCACAGAATCTTGTGGTACATCACATTAACCCTTAATAAGTTAACAGTGCACCGATTGCTCTTTATTTTAAAGTTTGTCATGAAACTTTTAATAAATTGAAATATGTCACTAAAATATTGCATAACTGACTTTGGCAGGCTTAACTCAGAGTAGACAGGCTTTATTTTTACATTACATGCTTTTTAGGTGCAGAAGGGTTCTGAGCATGAAATAATTTAGTCCAATATGAAAACTTTTTAAAATTGTTGTCCTTACACATCGAGTGATACACTGTTAGTCTAACTGTGTGACGAAGAAGATTATTTAGAATCCATGAGTAGGTATTTAAAATGTTTCAATTAGTGTCTTTAGATTTGCAATAATTATTTGATTCAGTTACAAAATATTCCATTTGTAATATAAATGTAAATTATTTCCATATAATTACCAAAATAAATGTTCTACTCTCATATTTTCTGCTGAATGTAAACGTTTCGCTGTCTGCAAAAAGGTTGTGATTCTTGCTATTTAATCCCGAGCCAGGATTCCTGAGCTTGCAAACCTTAATTCAAATTTAATCCAAACCTTCATTTAAACTTGTGTTGGACCACTTCTTAACTATAAAAAATGTATTTAGTTGTGTCTTTTGCTGCTTTACTCCATCATCCTTTGCAGAGCCACACTTTCAGCCATTTCCAAGCTTCTGATTGCTCTATATCTCAACACCCTTCTTAATTTGAATGAATCAAAGACTACTGTGAGCAAATTGGAACGAGCTTCAATTTAGAGCTGTCATGGTTTGCTGCTGAGATACTCATTTTGTGTAAAGGATGATTAAGCAGCCTCTCTCCAGCGCTGTCAGAGCCGCTACAGCTCTGGTCTCGCTGAGCAACCCAAAAACTGCTGAGGGAAACAAGAGTTCAGCACAAAGAGGAGCGGTCAGGGAAATGACTGTGGTTAATGTGCACCTCTCCACACTTTCATCTTTAAGTTCAGGAAACTTTTGAACATGGGAGGACATAGATAGGTAGAAAAGCTGTAAAGAGTGTTTAGCATTTTTTTCTTCCCAGTGATGGGTTTCAGACGCTCACCTGGCCGGGCCTTGAGCTCTCGCACACAATGACTTCCTCATCAGTCGCTATTTCTGGCAGATTGTCGTTCATGTCCAGGACCTGCACGGTAACAGGAACATGCCTGAGCAGATTGGGGTTCTCTGTAAGCAGAGACAGAATAGGTGAAAGCAGAGAAAGAAGCTAAATTTTAGGTTTATTGCACAGTAAATCATTCAAGATTTAAAAAAAAAGGTGCACACAACCCAAAGGATAGTGACTGTTACTGGTAGCATGGAATACCAAGGCTTTAAATGCTTATATTCTCAAAAAAGTTATTTCTCAGCTTTGCCCTTCCCCCACTTATTGCTACACAATACATATAAACTGGATTAAAATAAGATCCTACACTATCTGTTGCTTTTAAGAATGACAAATTTGGCAGTTTGGAAATACATTGCTCAAACAAATAAAGTGAACACTTAAACAACTCCATATAACTCCAAGTAAATCAAACTTCTGTGACATCAAACTGTCCACTTAGGAAGCAACACAGATTGACAATCAATTTCACATGCTGTTGTGCAAATGGAAAAGACAACAGGGGGAAATCTTTGGCGATTAGCAAGACACACTCAATAAAGGAGTGGTTCTGCAGGTGGGGACCACAGACCACTTCTCAGTACCTATGCTTTCTGGCTGATGTTTTGGTTATTTTTTTTGAATGTTGGTGGTGCTTTCACACACGTGGTAGCATGAGATGGACTCTACAACCCACACAAGTGGCTCAGATAGTGCAGCTCATCCAGGATGGCACATCAATGCGAGCTGTGGCAAGAAGGTTTGCTGTGTCTGTCAGCGTAGTGTCCAGAGCCTGGAGGCGCTACCAGGAGACAGGCCAGTACACCAGGAGACGTGGAGGAGGCTGTAGGAGGGCAACAACCCAGCAGCAGGACCGCTACCTCCGCCTTTGTGTAAGGAGGAACAGGAGGAGCACTGCCAGAGCCCTGCAAAATGACCTCCAGCAGGCCACAAATGTGCATGTGTCTGCACAAACGGTTAGAAATCGACTCCATGAGGATGGTATGAGGGCCCGACGTCCACAAATGGGCGCTGTGCTCACAGCCCAACACCGTGCAGGATGCTTGGCATTTGCCAGAGAACACCAGGATTGGCAAAATTAGCCACTGGCGCCCTGTGCTCTTCACAGATGAAAGCAGGTTCACACTGAGCACATGTGACAGACGTGACAGTCTGGAGACACCGTGGAGAGCGATCTGCTGCCTGCAACATGACTGGTTTGGCAGTGGGTCAGTAATGGTGTGGGTTGGCATTTCTTTGGAGGGCCGCATGGCCCTCCATGTGCTCACCAGAGGTAGCCTGACTGCCATTAGGTACCGAGATGAGATCCTCAGACCCCTTGTGAGACCATATGCTGGTGCGATTGGCCCTGGGTTCCTCCTAATGGAGGACAAGGCTAGACCTCATGTGGCTGGAGTGTGTCAGCAGTTCCTGCAAGCTGAAGACATTGAAGCTATGGACTGGCCCGCCCGTTCCCCAGACCTGAATCCGATTGAGCACATCTGGGACATCACGTCTCGCGCCATCCACCAACGTCACGTTGTACCACAGACTGTCCAGGAGTTGGCGGATGCTTTAGTCCAGGTCTGGGAGGAGATCCCTCAGGAGACCATCCGCCGTCTCATCAGGAGCATGCCCAGGCGTTGTAGGGAGGTCATACAGGCACGTGGAGGCCACACATAATACTGAGCCTCATTTTGACTTGTTTTAAGGACATTACATCAAAGTTGGATCAGCCTGTAGTGCGTTTTTCCAATTTAATTTTGTATGTGACTCCAAATCCAGGCCTCCATTGGTTAATAAATTTGATTTCCATTGATTATTTGTGTGTGATTTGTTGTCAGCGCATTCAACTTTGTACAGAACAAAGTATTAATTGAGAATATTTCATTCATTCAGATCTAGGATGTGTTATTTGAGTGTTCCCTTTATTTTTTTGAGCAGTGTATATGTGAGCATACATTAAAGAACACTGCCACTCCCTCACTTCTTGCTGCACACTGCTGGTCAGCTGGCTGGGAGGAGGCTCCTACATTTATCACTGTCTTATAAGAAAGATTTGACTATTTGGAAATATGTTTCAGGCGTACAGTCTGGCAGCACTACCCCTTATCTCAATTTGGGCTACACATTGCCTGTAAGCTGGATGAAAGAAAGCTCCCACATGTGTCTCTTCTTGCAAGAAAGATACATTTGGCTGTTTTTGAAATAAATATGGAATAAGACTGGATGATAGTAGTATTATAAATGTATTATAATACATTTATCTGTATTAAATTATTTTATTTATTATTATATCCATTAATAATCTAGTTTCTAACATACCATAAGTTTCAATAAAAACGGAAAGAAAAATGGAAACAAACTTTATTAATAAGTAATTACATTTATCTTTTAAGTATGGCTGTAAACTGAACAAACAATTCATTGAGAGCCGTGGGACATTATTGATTACAGGTGAAATAAAACAAACTTTCTCAAATAGCAATCACATGGCTGAAAAAAGTCTCCCTAGCCTAAAGTAGCTGTCCACACATCTTGGAATGGTTTCTTGATTTATATTCGCACTGGTCATAACACAGACATTAAAATCAGTGTTTAGGACTCAGTCTTACAGCTTAGCATAACATTTTGTTTAAAGGTCCAAATATAACCTTTAGCTAATATCAAAGTAACAGAAAACTTAAATTAATCCCCAGGTATTTAGGTACTTTTAATTATTTTTTAATACATTTCCAACAACTTACAAGCAAAACAAAAAATCAGGTTGATTACCTTCAATTGCTTGGTTGTCACCCTCATCCTAATATATCTGCAAGTAAGGTGTACTGAGCAATCTGATTTTATGACACATTTTTACTTAAACTTTATTAACTTAGTTACTCTTCATGCTTCAATGATTAAAGGGACTTTTTGGACTAGTGACCCTTCCAAGGCTCACCTTGCCTCTCATGCATATCCCTGTTGTTCATCCACCTGTGACCATGTGCTAGATCAAATGGGTCCATAAATTGATTGGAATATGAAAATCCAATGAAGTAAACTAGGTAAGAGATGTATGGGTACTGGGTCTGGGTACTCTGGCTTCCTCCCACAGTCCAAAAACATGACTGTTAGGTTAATTGGTTTCTCTAAATTGCCCTTAAGCGTGAATGAGTGTGTGTGTGGTTGTTTGTCCTGTGTGTGTCTGTGTTGCCCTGCAATGGACTGGCGACCTGTCCAAGGTGTACCCTGCCTCCTACTCATTGACTGCTGAAGATAGGCACCAGCTTCTCCACGACCCACTATGGAAGAAGCTGGTAGAAAATGACTGACGGACACTTTTTCTCTAAGCTCCCCCTAACGGCCACTAATAAGAATGCAGCTTTAATGCAGTAATGCATTGTTTTGTTCTTTTTTCAGACTAATTTGTTAAATCCTGGTTTTATTTTTGCTCAGTTTTGATGCTTTTTATTTCTTATTTTTATTACTGATTCCCATGCATAATTTACATGTAAAGTATTCTATATAGTTTTTTGCTGTCACTTTTCCTTAATATTTAACCTACCTATTCGCTTCCAAAATGTTGAGGAAGCGCAGATATTTTTTTTCTCAGTCAGTCAGTCATTTTCTACCGCTTATTCCATAGTGGGTCAAGGGGAAGCTGGTGCCTATCTCCAGCAGTCTATGGGCGAGAGGCGGGGTACACCCTGGACAGGTCGCCAGTCCATCGCAGGGCAACACACAAACAACCATGCACACACTCATTCACACATCTAAGGGCAATTTAGAGTGGCCAATTAACCTAACAGGCATGTCTTTGGACTGAGGGAGGAAGCAGGAATACCCAGAGAGAACCCACACTGTGGCAGGAAGCCGAAGTACCCGGTGGGAACCCACGCATGCACAGGGAGAACATGCAAACTCCATGCAGAAAGAACCCCACTGGGAATCGAACCCAGGACCTTCTTGCTGCAAGGCAACAGTGCTACCAACTGCACCACCGTGCAGCAGTTTTTTTTTTCTGAAAACCTGGAAATGTATAAATGATTTTAAAAGCCGATGCCTTCTGACAAAAAAGCAGGACATCAATGTTGTTATTTTGTTAATATGGCAAAGGCCAATCAGGATACATACCACACTGTTTTTGTCAGTTTTATAGTATATTTATCCCCAGGTGTTTTTAATCGCAGATACGCTTCATAGTTCCTTGTTTAATACTTGCAGACTGTAGCAATCTTAAACACAGTGCTTAAACAACTTGGAGTATGCAGGACTTTCTGTGGCCCTGAAGTAAAGGTCGTTGAGCAATGTAGTTCACTGTCGACCCATGAGGTACCTTTGTCCAGGATTGTAGAGTGCTTTTACTGGGTGGCTTCCAGGAGAGATAATGATTTACGGTATGAGTGTGCAGTAGAGCGGCTGAGGTGAAACAGTATGTTTGTTCAGCAAAAAATAGTACTAAGCAGAGAAAAAAAAATCTTCAGGTGCACATATCCTCAAGGGAATTTCTAGCTCTACATGCTTACTTTTTATTTCGTCTTTAGGCTTGTATGTTTTTGTTTTTGCAAAGTCCAATGAATGTTTTCAGACTTTTATATATTTCAGGGACAGGAAAGGAAATAAATGAAAAATGTAATATTATTTGTGCATATTGTAATTTAAATTATTTAAAAATAAAACTGATAAGAAATACATCCATATTATTCATAAATATTAATAAATGAGTCTATCATTTTTAAATGTAAAACTACAAACCTGTGGATCTCCCCCAAACTCCTACATGAGTTTTGCTTCATAATACTTTTAAACCTGTGATTATCCCTGCTGCTTATGCATCTTTGTTAACACCAGGATTTTCCTCCATTCAGCTTCCCAGTGAGATGCTTGAGTTTTAGGTGCTCATTAACAGTAAGCCATAATCATCACCACTAACAGAAATAAATACTTGAAATACAATGCACTGGTGTTATGAACCTATGTAACATGAGGTGGACTTTTTGATTGTAATATCTGAAATAAATGAACCTTTTAAAACTATTTTTATTTATTGAGGTATTCCTGTATCCTACCTGAAGTAAATAATAACCTGTTTAGGCACCTGTAACATATATACACACATACAGGGGTTGGACAATGAAACTGAAACACCTGGTTTTAGACCACAATAATTTATTAGTATGGTGTAGGGCCTCCTTTTGTGGCCAATACAGCATCAATTCTTCTTGGGAGTGACAGATACAAGTCCTGCACAGTGGTCAGAGGGATTTTAAGCCATTCTTCTTGCAGGATAGTGGCCAGGTCACTATGTGATACTGGTGGCGGAAAACGTTTCCTGACTCGCTCCTCCAAAACACCCCAAAGTGGCTCAATAATATTTAGATCTGGTGACTGTGCAGGCCATGGGAGATGTTCAACTTCACTTTCATGTTCATCAAACCAATCTTTCACCAGTCTTGCTGTGTGTATTGGTGCATTGTCATCCTGATACACGGCACCGCCTTCAGGATACAATGTTTGAACCATTGGATGCACATGGTCCTCAAGAATGGTTCGGTAGTCCTTGGCAGTGACACGTCCATCTAGCACAAGTATTGGGCCAAGGGGATGCCATGATATGGCAGCCCAAACCATCACTGATCCACCCCCATGCTTCACTCTGGCCAGGCAACAGTCTGGGTGGTATGCTTCTTCGGGGCTTCTCCACACCGTAACTCTCCCGGATGTGGGGAAAAAAGTAAAGGTGGACTCATCAGAGAACAATACATGTTTCACATTGTCCACAGCCCAAGATTTGGGCTCCTTGCACCATTGAAACCGACGTTTGGCATTGGCATGAGTGACCAAAGGTTTGGCTATAGCAGCCAGGCCGTGTACATTGACCCTGTGGAGCTCCCGACGGACAGTTATGGTGGAAACAGGAGAGTTGAGGTGCACATTTAATTCTGCCGTGATTTGGGCAGCCTTGGTTTTATGTTTTTTGGATACAGTCCGGGTTAGCACCCGAACATCCCTTTCAGACAGCTTCCTCTTGCGTCCACAGTTAATCTTGTTGGATGTGGTTCGTCCTTCTTGGTGGTATGCTGACATTACCCTGGATACCGTGGCTCTTGATACATCACAAAGACTTGCTGTCTTGGTCACAGATGCGCCAGCAAGACGTGCACCAACAATTTGTCCTCTTTTGAACTCTGGTATGTCACCCATAATGTTGTGTGCATTTCAATATTTTGAGCAAAACTGTGCTCTTACCCTACTAATTGAACCTTCACACTCTGCTCTTACTGGTGCAATGTGCAATCAATGAAGACTGGCTACCAGGCTGGTTCAATTTAGCCATGAAACCTCCCACACTAAAATGACAGGTGTTTCAGTTTCATTGTCTAATCCCTGTAGATAGATAGCTAGATAGATAGATAGATAGCTAGATAGCTAGATAGCTAGATAGATAGAGATTTTTATTATTATTAATAATAAGAATAACAAACAAATAAAAATAAAAAAAGAATATTGACTTGAAGCTTCATAATCAATTGAACTGCCTTATTTTCAAGCTTATTTTATTCATGACATACATGTATGAATATTATTCAGCAATGAATTTATTTAATTTTTGTACTTCTGGCCTGCCATAGATAAGCTAACATTTGAAAAGTGGCTGTGAATTTAAACCGTCCAATTTCTTATCTAAATTCCATTTTTAACCTCTGCCAGATAGTTTGCAATGCAATAAGTAGGGAGCTGTAGCTTTGTCTATATAACTATAACTCTATGGCCTGCTTTAAGTATATGTCCTTTTACTGTGTCTAGGCATTTATAGTTGAATACTAAAGAGAGACAAAGAGATAAAGAAGCATTAGCATGCATGTCCTTGTCCACTGGGTGGATATTTGCCTAGTTGTGATTACAAATGACCCAAGTCACCTGAGGTTAGGGGGTTTTATTGATTTAATTAGTTACCAGACTAGAAAAGGACATTTAAACAATAGAGATTGATTCAATTTTATGTGCAGTCATAGGAAAATTCACTCTAGCCTGTTAAAATACAGTATAATAATGTGCACGACAATTGCCTGTCCAGAGTGTCCACAAATCAAACCTGCCATGCAACATTAACATTGGAAAACCAGTCACAACATGTGTTTATGGGGAGCTGATTGCTACATGATTAACAATGTTCTTTCCACATTATGTTGATTAGCATGTCAGCATGTAATCCAGCTGGAGTGTCTTTAAATAACGCACACAGTATCTAGTGTTCTGTACCTACAAGGTGCTACAGATTTGATTCCGTAGCTAAGGGGAGCATGTGTGCTGCTGATTCATGTACTCATTGCTTTTTATGGATCCCCTCTTTTATTGATATTGATTCTGACTCCTGTGTTACTCTCTATGAATTTGAACCCGGGCTGCCCCCTGACTATATCATCCCCTCAGGGTGTCCTGTTATCTAGAGGGAGAGAGAAAAAATAGGTTGAGCTAGAGACAGGGCCTTTTTCCTTTAATTGTTTCTATCTAAGTCATGCTGCTGTGGTAAAGGACCTTCCGATTATTTAAAAGCATCTCTGATGTATAACATCTAAAGTTATTGGTAACGATCCAGTGACATTCAAATGATCCTGAGTATCCTGAAGACCAAAGGATATCCATAATCTATTCTGAAGGGGGCTGAACAGGAATTATGCATGTTTGCAGATGGTTAAATGAAGAATAATCCAGTTCTCATGAAAATTTCAGCGAATTGCTAACAATTTTCCTTTCAAATGCAACCGTAGCCAACACAAGCTTCTAGTGTAAAAGGTAATGAGTAAGACATTGCATTATGTTTATTCATACACTGGGTACCTACCAACCTCCGAGGCCATTACAGTGATGTTGTGCCAGGGTATGTCTTCTCTATCCAAAGGCTGTGTTGTACGTATGACTCCACTGCTTTCATCGATTCGGAAGTATCTTACTCCGTCCTCTTTGCTGTCCAAGTAATATCTGTCAGAGAGATAAATACATTTTTAAGTATGGTATTACAAAGCATTTGAGGTTATTTTAGTCAGAGACAATTATTGTCCCAAAGATAAAAATAAGGGTCCACACAGATTTGTTAGAGTGTAATTCTATATACCCAAAGTAAATATATTAAATTAAATATATTTATGACCATGAAAAATTGCTTCCCATGGATACATTTTTGTCTGTCTGTCTGTCTGTCTGTCTAAAGTTTGAGTAATAAAGCATATGAATGTTTTATTAAGCTAGCTGTGCCTTCTCAGTGTAATTACCTCTGAGGAGCTTTCCTTAGAACTGTTAATGATGTTAAATAACACACTAACTATTAATGCTTATTAAAACCAAACAGATCTGTGTGTGCAATTTGCTTTGTCTTCAAGTATCTAGTTTAATGCCTCTGTCCTTTCAGAGATTACTAAATCCAAGCTTGAAGTGTTTTGTCCAAAAAGACACAGACTAAGCAGGGACCAATATAAAAATCTCACAATATGACAACTCTGAGTAAAAATACAACCAATTTATGATATAATACTAATAACACAAACATTTAGGACAAAATCAAATGTATTTGTGTTTATTTTAACAAACCAAAATATCTATCTAAACCAATTATTGCTATGATTGCTGTCTTTTGTGGTTTCATTAAATCAATTCAATTCCTATTCCTGCTAAAAAAAATTGTAAAATAGAATATTAACATAATAATATTGATTATTGCTGATATAATAATATATATCTGATTTAAACACTTCTCTATGATTTTTATACATATGTATATGTAGAGAGACAGAAGAAAGGTAAGTGTGTTTGAGAGTCACACTGTATACAATCAGTCAGCGATGTACAGTCATGTTAAAATGTTAGGACGCCCCCAAAGTTATTTAATTATACGTACCTAACATAAATAACCTTGTTTCACTGATTAAACAAACATATCAACAAATGTATATTATAATTCAGGAAAAAGTGAGAACACTGTACCCCCTACTAGGTAGTGTTAGGACCTTTGGTTAAAATATAGTAACTTCAGTGGGATGCTTCTTGTAGCCCTCTACCATTACTTTATGCTACACACATCCCCCTTTCTGGTGTCCAGATAATCTAATTTTCGACTAATTTGTCCAAAAAACTTTATTCCGAAGGTCCTGGTCGTCGTCCATATGATAGTTAAACAGAAGCTATATTTTTTTAAATAGGGCATGTCAGTTGCTCATTCAGGCTGTCACTTTTAAATATGGAATACGGCTTCAGAAGAAAGCTGGAAAGCTAAATATATTGCAGTACATTTGCTATGCTTTATTATTTTAAGACTCCTACCTCTGTCAGGGAACATATAGGGTTTGGAAATTCTTTCAGCCTTTTGGAAATCTAAAATATATCATAAAGGTAACATTCTTTAGGGAAAACACACAGGGACTGCGGTTTACAATGAGTTATGCTAACTATGTACAGTATACAATGCTTAAAATGTTGAATTGTTGAACTGCTTTCTCTTTGATTTAAAATAGCTGTAAAAGCCTTTAAACAGTAACTCCTCTCTCACTAACAAATATTTAGAATGACGTTAATGTACAAAATACAAAGTTAATACTTTTAAAATATTGCCGCAAATTTGTCTGATACCATCTCAAAGGTGGTGTATGTACATCACTAATACCTGTTGTTGCATTATCAATACATACGAAGGATCATAATTTAAGAACGTTGCTGCCATCTAGTGGTCAGAGGTTTGCTCAATTATGCCTAATTTAACTAATTAGCATAACAAATACCCTTTTATCGTTTGCGTTGTATTCAATTCGTTGTACCCTCCAGTACAATGACAATAAAGACTATTCTATTCTATTGTATTCTATTCAGCACAAATAACTATTTATATCATAGTTTATGTTTTATATATAAATAATTGTATACACTTAAAAACAGTGAAAGATCATGTGAAATCAGAATTGGCTAAAATCAGAAATTGTTCTAAAAAAATGTGATTAGTGCATCTATAGTGAAAGAAATGTTCAATGTCATTTATAAAATGCATCTTCAACAGGGCATTTCCTCACACTCATCTCTCACTAAACATGACCAAAACTGCAGAACAAATATCTGAGATCTATTATTTTGTCTTGTTGTCACACATTGCTCACCACCTCAACCCCCGCCCTGTTTTTAAAAAGCCACTACAACCACAGGGAATTTTACAGATGCAGTAAAAGTCAGATGAAGTGGATGAGCTTAACAGCGCCAACAGACACATTAAGGATTTGTATTCAATTTATTTGTGTTTTACTCATAACTGCAGAAAACCAAAACATGTCATTAAAAGGGTAAAACAATTGTGTTTTTAAGCACATAGTGTGCAGTTGCTCACAGCATGTGTAAATTTAGAATATTTGCTGTTCCACATTAAAGACTTTTGCTAATTAGTCATTCTTAGGGTGACATTTTCAGACACTGATTAACATATAAGGAAAATGCTATCAGATACATTTACATATTAAAGTACTGCAACAGCTTTATGACCATAGGATAAACAAAGAAAAGAGCAGACGGAGTAGTATATTAGAAAATCAAAACATGACAAAGAGTAAACTGTTAAAATGGTAATGTTCAACAGGCACAAACATGTATCTACATTCTTCATGTTATTTAGTTTTAATTACCTGTTGGCTTCTGTCAAACTCTCTGACCTCTGATACAGTATATTGCAAAAGCTTTTATACCCCTTAAACATGTTTACATTTTGTCTCGTAACAACCTTTAACCTGTATTTTCTACAGAGCGTATGTGGTATTCGGGTTTAAAGACCGCTGTTAACAAAAAATATAGATTTTTTACTAAAGCCATTTATAATTTCTCTTTTTTGTTTGTCTTGTCAGGATCTAAGACAGATTAAAAATAGTGCCTGCAATGAAATGCACCCTCCCTCCTTCGAGACAACACACGACTCAGCAGTGACTGATTTAACAAACGAGACAATGTCTGATAAAATCACCACATCGACAGTTGCATCTGCGTATAAAAGGATTTTCAGAAAGTTAGTTCATATGCACACCTCATAACCCAGCTCTCAGGACTCAGCTACTCTGCAGAGCAGACTGAGACAAAGGAGAAAAAGCCAGTCTCTGTGCTTAATAGATGTTTTTTACTCCTTATACTCTCAGAGTGCTTTTATACCTTGTCCTATACAATGATGGATTTCAGGTCAGATGCTGAAAACAGGCAGACAAAGTTGCTAAATTGTAAACAATAAGAAGCAGTGATTCTGCAAGTCACTGTGTTTCTTAGAGACATAAAGAAAACAAAAGGGAGGTCTACAATCTGAGTGAGAGCAGAAATATACTCCAAAGGCTTATCTGACAGTGAGCAGAACTGTCAGTCAGTCATTTTCTACCGCTTATTCCATAGTGGTGGAACTGGTGGAGCTGGTGCCTATCTCCAGCAGTCTATGGGCAAGAGGCAGGGTACACCCTGGACAGGTCGCCAGTCCATCGCAGGGCAACACACAAACAACCACGCACACACTCATTCATACACCTAAGGGCAATTTAGAGTGACCAATTAACCTAACAGGCATGTCTTTGGACTGTGGGAGGAAGCCGGAGTACCCGGTGAGAACCCATGCATGCACGGGGAGAACATGAAAACTCCATGCAGAAAGACCCCCGGCCGGGAATCGAACCTGGGACCCTCTTGCTGCAAGGCAACAGTGCTACCAACTGCGCTACCGTGCAGCCCCGTGAGCCGAACTGCATTTTCTCTAGAAGAAAATATCTTTATGAAACAGAAAAGGAGAGATAATGCGTAAAAAATATGTGCAGGTGCTTAAACCTTCCACATTCACGCATTTAAGCCACACATGTACAGGTTAGGAGACTCATTAAAATACAAAAACAAAGCAAATGTCCAAAGTGGCCCAACAGGAATCCAGCTTTTAAACCTGTTTCAGTTGTCCTCTCAAGTAAAAAAAAAAATACATATATTTTCCAAATTTGCTACTTTTCATTCACTCACAAGGCTACTCGCCCACTACAGCATGTGCTTCTGCCCACTCATTAAAATAGACAGAAATTGCTACTGATTTTACTACAACAGAGATAAAATGTCGGACAGGCAGAAAGGTAGAAATCAAGTGCTGTGAGTATTAGCCAAACATAAAGAGTTAAAAGGTGGAAACTGAAACCAGCCTTTTAACCTATTTAAAATGATCATTTGGAGGTGCAAATCTGTTTTTGTTTAATACCCAGGCACATACTATTCCACATCTGCCATGTGTTTTAATAATTCCTGCTCAAGCATTATTTTTCTACTCATCTGTTACTGTTGCATTTAAAATGTGTTCTCTAGCTAAGACACGTTGCCAGGAATTTTTTAGGACATAAACATTTTTTTGGCATTAACTGTGACACGAACACATGATACACAATTTATATAGACCACTTCTAAAATGTTTAGGAAAAAGTAATACTTAAATGCATCAGCAATGACTTTATTTTAACACTTGCTTATCTAATGCTACTCCATGCAGAAACTCTGTCTGCACTGATGAAGATTCCATCACCTCAGTATGGCAAATGCTCAAAGTGGCTGACATAGAACAGGAGTAGTACTTATTTTCAAATTATTTCAGCCAATATTTAGTTAACCACTTGGAGTCACTCATCGACTGTGTATAGAACATCAGATATTTAGCCCAAGAAGGTCAGGAAACCATTCTAGAATAAGTGTGAATCAGGTCTAGAAAAGGACCAACAGTAGTAACTTGTAGAAAGAAGTAACTACTGTGGGTCAGACTGTTAACTATAAATGTCAGTTCTTTCATAGCTGTGAACAAACTATGTAGTAGCCTTTTTCTATTCTAAATACATCTTTAACTAGGCTTATAAATTAAAGTCATGGCAGAGAGAATTAAGATTCAAATTTAGATATGTTAAATCAAAAATGTTATTTTGACGCTTCCAATTCCGAGCTTTGCTTCAAACACCAAAAAACACAGAAGCACAGCTTGAACAGCCTGTTTGCAAAGCAGCTGCTTTACTCTACCTAACACTCACAATTAAAGTCTGTAATGTTTCATCTGTATCAACAAAGGATATATTTATTCAAATTAATACAGTGTAGATCACCTGCATTAAAGAAGTGTGGAGATGACACTCCACAATCACTATAGTCACATACTGTACAAAATGCAGCAACATAAACTTCAAGTGTAACAGTATGCTTTTCCCCACAATGACTGGATTATATGCAAACATTCTTTGATTATTCCCTTACTTTCTAAACTTGTACAATTTGCTTCAGTACTTGGAGGACATTGTGCCATTTAGACATTGTTCTGTTTTTGATTCCAAGGCAAACAAATACTTAAAAAAATTCAAACAAGCCAAAACTCTATCATTCCCATCTTGCCATTTAAACTCATTTTAGTAAGATGCCAGAGCCAGTGCGTACATTACTAACTTGTAAAATATAACATTTAATAATAATGTTAATGGGTAAGGGTGACTTTCCTATATGTGTCAAGGCCAAGATCTATTTGATTTTGGAACAAACATATATAGCCAGCCAGCAACAAGGGTTATCATATATTTCTGTAAGTGAACAGCCAACTTTAGGCTTGCTACTAGCATAAATAATGTGATTAATTAGCAAGCTAACAAACTCTTCCAGCTCCTAACACTGCTTTATAAAAAGCAGAATTGCTGAATTGACGCAATATTCTGTGCAATAAGGACATTCGCATTAAAAAAATCAATAGATTTTAGTTGGTGTTTACTGTAGATTTTCTTTTAGTGTTCCACCACTGTATAAAGCCTCTCAAACTGTGGTTTTAAAGCTAACCATATAGCGACATTGCCAGTTTGGCATTGAAGTTTTTATTTAAACTGAACCAATATCACTGGGAGAGTAGAAAATAATACTATCCAAACAGCCCAAAGAATAGGAAAGGTACAAAGTATTAAATGTGTTTAATTGGTGCAATATCAGCGTAACATATTAGACATTTTGTGAGCAAATAAAGTTTTTCAGCTCATATCTATTTCATCTTCATTCAGTTTTTAAAAGTAATATATTGTTATCAAAGCTACCAAATTGACAATAACAACAGCATATGCATATATGATCAAGTTCTTGATTTAGAAGTTTGTAAATGTGGGAAACAATAATATCTCGGACAACATGAGTATTTCAAAGCTGTTGCTCTCAAGTTGAAAAAATAAAATCGGTAAAATTACAGCAAAATATAAATTATCAAACACTATTAGGTATTTAAATTATTGGTAACCGGAATCGTTCAATCTTTAGCTCAACTGAATCTGATCTGTGACAGATTTGACTCCAGTCAGTGAAAGGCACCCTGCCTAAGCACTAACAGGTTTAACTGAGTGGAGAAGACTCAATTATTTTAAGTAACAATGAGATGTTTATTACCAGGGGAATACAAAAACATACTAATGCTAACCATGCTAACACCACTAACACTAACACCACAAGAACGTTTTAAAAATGTTAAGGCTGTAATAATTGTGTCTTTGTTTTCAAAGAATGAAAACAAATAACTGCTCATTGGAGGAACCATAATAACGAATATTTTGAATGCCACCAGTTTTAGTTCTGAAATTTGAATCAGCTAAAATAGTATTAATATGTCAAAGCTTAGCAGATTAAAAACTAGCCACAAACAGTTAATTAGTACATCACTAATAGTTTGCTTTATTAAAATGTATTAGGAATCCACCACTTTTTAGTTGAGATATATGTTGGAATCTTAGATGCCTTCGGAGTAATTTTGTAAGGTCTGAGAATGTCTGTAGGTGCTATAAATGAAGTCAAGCTTTAGAGACATAAATTACCCAACATAATTGAAAAGTTGGGCAAGGTACATTGAAATGTTTAGTCAAATTAGAAATTAGGACCTTACCTCATATTAAGGATGTTTTTAATCTTACAATGCACGTTATGAAACAGTTGTGCTACGCTCAAAATATTACGTGTAAAAGTTTCTTTAATATAAATCATTTTAATTTACCAATCTAGAAATTCACAAAAAAGCTTTTTTGAATAATGCATACAGTTCATTTTAAATATTAAATAATGCGCTAACTCCGTAATGTCAGCCAGTGTTTTTATTTAACCGAATGATTATATTCAGAAACCTTAAATAGCAAAGCTGCTTTAAGCCAGAAGATAGTTTTTATCTGTCATTTTATCTCATTTACAATCCTTTCTGCTCTCTCTCGAGTTTAAAAAAACTATACAATAAACAGATAAAAGATCCAATTTTTTTATTTGCTGTATAATATAACATGACCATATTTCCCAAAGTCTGTCTCTGATTACTTAAAAAGGCTTGTGGTGTCTTCAATCCAGGAAGCTCCAGTTCCCGGAGCTGCTGAGCTGTGTGTCCTGACTCAGTCACAGAGAAGCATGCAGAGAAAGAAAACACAGCCAGCAGGAAGGTTTTTCGTAAATGAATCTGAAACCAACCCGGGGCCAACTCTGCAGATTTTGGTGGCAGACAAAGTGTTTTTGTCTGCATTGTGCACAATATGTTTGTTTATTTGTATGTAAAGTTCCTGCAACCTTTGTTTTGTTTTTCTCTACATCTATGATATGTTCAGCATTCCTCAGTGGCTTTCTATAGGAGTATTTTGTCAAATTTAATGCCACTCTAAATCCAAGTATCCCAAAAGCCAAAACCAGGAGAGGCCAGGACCGCCTGTCCCTTTAGGAGTGACCTACAGGCAGACAGAACCACTGTTGGAGCTGAAGCGACTCTCCCTCCACCAGTAGGAATAAGGTGGCAGAACAAAGAGCAAAAATTTACTGGTTCCAAAATAACAGCCTTATCTGAATTGGGAAACTGACCCACAGTATGTATTAGTAATGATTTTTGGTTAAGAAATTTATTTTTTTCAAATTATGATTTTAAATTATAACTCTTGTTGCCTGGTTCCAAATAATTTTTGGAGGTTTTTATAGGTTGCCTTAAGCCAAACTTGTTAAAACAATGCCCTTGGGGCTCGTGCCGAGCCACTGAAATCAACCTAACCCATATACCAATTGCAAGTTGTAAAACAGGGAATGAGCAGCCGTTAACAGAAGTGACTGTTGAGGAGTGGATAACTCCTGTGGGCTACTCAGTTGTCCAAGCCACCAGACGAAGAAGAAGGGCGAGACTTCTGGAAAAGCGAGGCTGTTACAGGTTAGGCGAGTCATTTCCCGACACAAGCTTAAACAGATTTTCCAGTAAACCTGCTTAGTAAGACCTTCCAGGTTTATTCCGGACCTGTTGGATGGAGAGCTGGATTGAGCAATCCCCTTAGAAATAGGGAAGTAGGAGGGAGCGGTTAGCTCATCGTACAACGAAACTGCTTATGGTTTATGCCTTTTACCCCTTATGTCTACATGATGGTATTCTTTTATTTCTTCCATGCTACCTGTTACAAAGGCAATAGACTTTCAAAAACACTCTCAAGCAATTTTGAACTTTCATGACTAAATGTTGCTTGTTTACAGTGGGAGTTACACAGTCTGGTACAATGCCTTCCACTTGTTGCTTCACATGATTGCCATTGCTTAGTGTTGCAACATCTCACAAGAAAAGAAACATAAATGCCTGAGTTGGCTGCCAATGCCACTAGCTGTCATTCTACCTGTCATACACTTTCCCATGCCCTCAACATTTCAGAAACATCCACTACCACAGCTTGTGCTCCAGGAAGTTTATGGGCTAAGTGAATATCAGGGTCTCTCAGTGGACTCCCGTGCGTGCTAGGCTGTTTATTTTTACAACATTTGGTCTAAATACACAATTTGTAAGAATCTTGCATTATGGAGGGGCATATTGGGTAGTGGTAGAAGAAGCACCTCAACGCAGCCTTTACTGCATGTCTTCCCCCTTCTCTCTCAGCCCATTTACTGTCTGCGTCGTGTGAAGAGAGGCCACTAGTGCCACCAAAACTTGTGTTAAAGTCAAGTTATTTCAAACTACAGAGGAATAGTGTCAACCTCATCTACACAGTGGGCCAAAATTAAAGACTTGGACAAATCTGATGGTCAACTTGATTTTTTTAATTGGATACTTATTTGGCTAAAGCTACATTGACACAAAAGACAAATATATGTCCTTTACCTTTGGTAGCAGATGTACTGCTTCCCACCTGTCCAGAAAGCTTCTGTTTTCCATCTTTCGTTTGGCTATTTTTGTGAGGAGTGGCCTGATGGGACTCTACTTTGGACAAGCAGAGCATTCTGGGATTTGTTATACTAGCTGTGCATGCAAAGTCTATCAGCAGCCACCTCTAAAAGACATTCAGAATGAATTTAAAGGCCAAACCTGATTACAGTGCAGGCCAAATCTGTCCAGCAGGCCAAAGTTTAACACATATGCTATAGAGCAACACAAAGAGCAGAGAAGATGGTGAACACTACATTGAACAAAGTTTTTATGCTGCCATTTTTGAATAATCAAGTGGATCTTGTTGCAGAATGCCAGTGAGTACATTTTCTTGCTAATAACCCAATGATATGTCAGCCACCAACAGATTGTGTCTATCTGTTCATAAATCATTAATGCTTTTTATGGACCATCTTGCCTTTGCACATGTACCTTGTACATGTCAAATATTTCAAATATGATCCCATTACATGCCGCAACAACAGAAGATTGCTTCTTATTGATATAAGAGCAATGCATTACCTCTTAAGGAGTATCAGGTTCACAGCTATTCCATCAATTTTGTGAAGAACATGAAGCAAATTCAAATCATTACAAGCGATGTAGCTGCTGGAGTGTAATGCCAAGGAACAAGGCACCTGTTCAGTACACTGCCTAAGGCTAGTACGAATTTGTATTTTTTCTCCCCATTTCCCACCAGTATACAAACGTCTGTTTAGAGTGCCTATAAATGTGCAGAGTAATTGTCTTGCCTCAGGTTACTTCTCAAGCTTGCAGGATAAATAAGCAGATATCTGGTGATACTGCAAAGCTCCCAATGAACCGTCAGTTGTTTTAGAGATGTTATGTTAGCAAAAAGTAAGAAACTATATAATGGTAAAGGACATAATTAAAAAAATATACTATACAAGTTTTACATTGCACTAAAAAGCAATGTCAAATTTAGAAACCACCATTAAAAAACATCATACAAAATGCATAACGCTACGCCAACTAGCAGTATAGAGCCTCAATATATCAAAAATACAAAGGATAACACAGTTTGGGGAAAAAGTAGGATTTTAATGTTAACAAAGTGATTCCAAAAGAGCTATTCCTGTGGCATACAGTGGACCGTCAAAAGGATGATGCATTTGTCAAGCCCTGTGTAATGTCATGTTTTTAAACATGAGTTTTATAAAGTGTTCATCTACTGTAGAAAGGTTTTTCATGTTAGACAGCTCTTCTTATGTCCTCCACCCACCTACTTTCCTAAATGTTTGAGAACACAATGCCCAATTCATTGTTAGAGTTAGAGACGGATGGAAACGCAGATAGAAGCTTCTTCTAGAAGCATGAAGAACTATTGATTAAGAACACTTAAACAGACTCTAAAAAGAATCTGGCTCCATTAAAGTAAAATATAAAGAAATGTCCAGTACTGTATACATCATGCAAGTTTGAGCTTTGGTTATACAAAATACTAATCCTGTTGGTTCATATGTCGTCCAAATACAAAACACTGTTTTGATTCAAGATAAAATCAAAACAGAACACCAAATGCTATTTGTCCACTGCAAGACAGCTGAAAAAGTACTGAGCCTCAAAATAAGCTTCAATGCATTTTCAACCTTGGGCTTCCTTTAAATTTGCAGTTTATATGTCTCAAGGAGAAAATTATCAGTTTTTCTAAACTTTTGCATGGACTGTTTATTTAGTGCGACTCTCTTACCTTACAGGACTGCTTCTGCTGTCTGGATCTCGAGCAGTAACGCAGCCCACTTCTGTGCCACTTGGTGAGTTCTCGTAAACATCCAAAATATAATAATCCATAGAAAAGACGGGGGCTTCATCAACATCCCCCACTGTGATTTTAAGGGTAGCAGTGTCTTTGAAAGCACCAAGGTAGGAAAACCGTGGATCCACATGTGTATTCATTCCTTCAATGTGTAGCGTATAGGTCTTCTTTCTCTCGTAGTTCAGGGGCTGTAATAAAAAGACACCACACGCTCACACCACTTGGTTATTACACACCCAAGTTCACAATCATATTTGTACCTAATTTGCTGTAAAATGAGTGCCAGTTAGGCTCAATTTTACAGCAATATAACCTTTTAAATTGTATCACTTGCACCATGTGTTATTGACACAATACCTTAGGAGCGTCCTATAAAGCATGTCTGATGCAAAAACATTTATTAGAAACAATATGAAGACCTCATCATGAAGACAATTTTCAACAGGGCTGCTAGAGGTCAAAACAAAACCCTTCGTTTAAGACTTGTACCCAGAAAGAAAAAAAATCAAATATTTCAGACAGCACCAGCTGGGAACACGAATGTCTTAATCACACATGTGGCCTGAAATCCCGAGAAATATTTTCTCCTGGAACATAAAAAAATGGGGTCAAATAAACTGATGGACTGACAGATGCATCCAGAGTACTAATTGAGTCGATTTTGATCACGTAAAGGTAATTTTCCATTGTAATACTGCGCTTTCAAGGAAAATTAGGTACTCTCTTCTTTTGGTCTAAATTCCTATACTACAGGGTACCTACACATTGTTTCATTTCAGACGTTCAGTTTTAAAGTAAAATTTCCAATACTGAGCTGCATGGTGGTGCAGTTGGTTGCACTGTTGCCTTGCAGCAAGAAGGTCCTGTGTTCGACTCCCGGCCAGGGGTCTTTCTGCATTGAGTTTGCATGTTCTCTCTGTGCATGCGTGGGTTCTCTCTGGGTACTCCTGCTTCCTCCCACAGTCCAAACCATGACTGTTAGGTTAATTAGTCTCTCTAAATTGTCCTTAGGTGTAAATGGGTGTGTTCATGGTTGTTTTTCCTGTGTGTCTTTGTGTTGCCCTGCAATTGACTGGCAACCTGTCCAGGTTGTACCCCCACTTTTGCCCATAGACTGCTGGAGATAGGCACCAGTTCCCCCGCAACCCTGTATGGAAGCGGGTGTAGACAATGGATGGATGGATTGCCAATATTTTTAATTTTCTTGCCATTTTTAACAGCTAAGTACGAATAGCTACTGTAAGTTTTCATTTGATGTCAAATTCTAGACAAAAAAAACCTAAGTCTAGCCCTGTAGGTATGACAATGTGTCGTATACAGAAATCTGTATATTTTTAAAGTCAATAACCTAAAACAAGGCAATAAAAGCTAAAATGTTGCTGGAAAAACTAAACATAAAAAGAACTATACGTTTGTTGTGATAGGTCTGTGTCAATTCAACCCTTCACGTATTGGCACCTTTATCCCAACATCCAATATTTGGTACCTGTAAGCAAACCATTTCCTACCCATGTGCATTGCATATTAGCTTATCTTTGTAGTTGTGCTCGCTTACCTTTTTCAGGCTGATGATTCCCTCTTTTGTGTCTCTGTCCGTGGATATGGAGAACATATTAGCCCCCTCTGAGTTGATGATACTATACTTTATGTCCGCATTAACACCAAGGTCATCATCGTTGGCTTTGATCTTCCCCACTGGTTTCCCAACTTGAGCGGATTCAGGGACATAGAGCTGGTAATTTTCTGTGGAGGAACATTGATTTTCACCCACTTAGAGTAAGCAAAAAAATACAACAATTTTAAAAAAAACTTCCACTGCACCAAATAGTTCTCTGAATGTTTCCCTAAAAAGGCTTTGTCAAGCAGTTTGACTCTGTCATCATTTGTTCCTGAGGGAATGTTATTAAAAAGACTCTGCAGTGCTTCAATTGACATTAAATGCTAAACTGGGGGTGATAGCACTGCAATGAAGCAGATAGTTATTCAGAAAATGTTGATGATACTGGAACGGTTCTTTGCTGTAGCATAAATTGGAAACTCTGAGCTGGAAGGCAATGTACTTGATGAGGCTTTATCATTACCTGTAAAACAGAGGATTTTGATAAATATTCATCAGATTAAGCAAATTACAGAATGTTTGACAATATTAGACTTCTGAGTTGTAGAATGAGTATGATAAATGATAAAAGGAATACAGACATTCTAAAACTGATACAGTGTATATCATTAATCTATGTTTATGCAAAAAATCATTCTTACTGAACTTTATTACCAATAAATAATAATAAAAAAGTCTGTTTTTATTGAAGTTTGGTTCCTGCTTATTTTATTTTTTTTATTTCAGAGTCACTTTAGTGAGTCTGTGAGAATAATTTTAAAAAGCCCTCACTGTTTCCACTTTACTGGTGAAAATATTGCAGAGCTCTTATTTTTATTTATTTTTTTATTTATTTTTATTATGTTTGTATTTAGGTTATAAAAATCCTCAGGTAATTTTTGCTAGGAGGCGGGATATGTTTCAGAACATATGCTCGGTTTTACAACCAGCATGGCATTGCGATTTGATGTGGAGCAGATGCGTCCAGGTGGTTAAAAGTAGAAAATACTTCAGCTCAACCTCATACATTCAACCTAAGCGGTAATTTCTACAAACTTGGTAACTACCATAATGACAGTGGTGTCTTGATTGTTTCACTTTCTTAGTACTTACTTTGGGGAAACTTGGGCGGATTGTCATTGACATCTGTCAGGGTGACGTTGATGGTGGTGGAGCCAGATAGCCCTCCAACTTGGCCTGCCATGTCTTTGGCTTGAATAACAACAGTGTAGTGTTCTCTGGCTTCTCGATCCATGTCTGCTAAGGCAGTTCTGATTATTCCTGCAAATTAAAGGAAAATGTCATTTCAAATGACAAAGACAATAATATTTGTGTGCAACATATAAACATTTAATTGGCAAGTTAACAAGGTAACAAGGCAACAAATCAACAAACATAAAGAATAACTGATGTTTGAAGTAGCCATGAATCAGGTGGTTGTCTTCAAGTTGCAGCATCAATTATGATTTTATCAAGCACCCCCTTTCTGGGTCTTAGGAAGGGGGTTATAGCCTAAA
This sequence comes from Crenichthys baileyi, assembly GCA_036173005.1. Taxonomy (NCBI): domain Eukaryota; kingdom Metazoa; phylum Chordata; class Actinopteri; order Cyprinodontiformes; family Goodeidae; genus Crenichthys; species Crenichthys baileyi. The sequence continues at coordinate 368,428 of JAHHUM010001483.1, forward strand.
GTCCGGCCTACCCCCAAACCTTATGTGACATAAGTCACAAAGATCCAAAAAGGTGTTCCGTGGACAACAGCAATAAACCCAGAAAATTCCCATTTTAAAGATAGTGTCAAGCAAGACAGGAAAAAAAAAACAAATCAAACCAGGAGCAGAAGAAGAATAAAACAACCAAGATGCTGTTTTGTACATACTGTCTAATATCTACTAATATGCCCTTTTAGACACTTTATTCTCAAGGAGTACTAGAAAAACAAAAGCTGGCCCAGGATGGTGTAAATGAATAAAACTGTGATGTGCTTTAGAGAACCTAGGTAAAGGTTAAAGTTGTCTTTATTTTTTATTGTGTTCATTTCAGAATGAACACAATTAAAATATGTGTCAGTTTTATTTTGTTTGTATTTAGGGGTTTGGGGGGTTTTCCCAAACATTTCCATTTTAGTATTATCTTTTTTAAATGCAGTAAATGATGTGAAACACACTGTGTTACAACTTAGAATATGGCTAACAACTAATCTGGCTAAATGTTAGAGCTAACGCAAACTCTGCCTAAAGATTTAGGGTGTGCTTTTTTAATCCCCCATTTTTCAATTTTGTTTAATTATTGTTTAATATTGACATGGCGATAACTCTGTATCACCATGTAACTCTTTTTGTGGCTACTCAAGGTAACAGCCAGACTAAGGCTAACCTGTACTCTGGTTTACCGTGTAACTATGGTTTACAGTTCAAGCTAATGGCTACAACTACTATGGCTAACAGTTACTCTAATAGCTATTAGGTTGCAGATTATGTATATCAAAAGCAGATTTCTGGTAAAAGAAAATAACAAACACAATCCAAACTTTACTGTCTGGTTTCATTAGAATGCAACCAGATCATTTATATGCTAAACCCCTAGAATTGACAGAGGGCATATTATCTTATATACAATGAAAGTAAATAAAATAGAAAAAGAGATTATTAAAAGACTACATTTTTTAATGTACTAACTATTTAGAAAGCATTTTGTTAACAACATTGTTTGTTCCATCTTTCATCTTTGATTCTCCAGGTCCTTGATTGTCAGATGAAGCCCTTTCTGTCAGGATCTGCCAGTTTTGGCTTTGTTTTGGGTTTTGTGGTAACGTATTTTTTCCTTATGTTGTGATTCTTAGTTTGGTTATAGTTTCTGTCATTTATTCTTTCTTCTTATTTATTAGTCCACCCACTCAATAGTTTACTTATCTTCTTCTGTGTTCCTTCACTCATGCCCCTTAGTAGTTCCTCCCCTTGTCCTTGGATCCCCTTCAGTTTTAGTTACTCTCATGTTTATTTCCCCTTGTTTCCTCTGGTTATTATTATTATTATTAGTACAGTTCTCTTTGTTTATTTCCTTTTTGGGTTAGTGTTTCTGTGCTTGTTTACTGTTAGGTTTATTTACTCTTGCTGCATTAGTTCTTTTTCCCCTTTGATCCCTTTGTTGTTGTTACCCGGTTGGTTATTTCCCTGAGTCTAGCTTTCCCCCATGTTCTCTGGTTTAGTTCTTCCTAGAGTTTAGTTTTTATTTTTCCTTTCTAGCTTCTGGTTTATTATCCTCAGGTTTGTTTTCATTTTTATGTTATGTCTAGTTTAGTTTCCACAGGCCTCTGTCTAACATTAGTACCATAGCAACCTATTTCCTCAGTTCCCTTCACCTGGCCTGCCCATCTCTTACCACTTCCAACTGATTACCTGTCTTCCTCTCTCATTGGTCCACACTCCACCTCCCTCTGTTTATTTACTGGGTTGTTTGCTATACTCTTCGTTGGTTCCTTGTGTTATGTCTCTTCTCTCCTCAAGCTCCTCATGTTTTCCTGCATTTGTGCTACGGAGCATTTCCTCCCAGCGAGCCTGTAAGTGCTGATTTCAAGCCTTATTAAAACTGATCTACTTTGCAACAAGCCCTAGTCCCTGTTTGCATTTTGGTCCGAAACAACAACAGACCTTGACACTTTCCCTCCTATTCTATTCTATTTAAAAATACTACGTAATCTTAAATCATGGCATGCTGCAACACTAAGGCACTTGTACTATCACATTTGTTCATAACACGGGATGCTCAGCCATGAACTTTCATAATGTGATATATGACCACATCGCTGACTACAAAGAAACTGTTCCTACAACAAAGTAGGAATTTAACACCATAGACATGTTTTTCCCCGGTGCTGTTTTTTTCTTAAGATTTCTGCGGCACTAGTGGCGTTTATTTACAGTAATCAGACAGGAAATGGGCAGAGAAAAAAGCTAAGGTCCCAAGGTTGGGCAGCTGCGTCGAGGACTAAAAGCCTCCTCAGTGCGCCTCACCAGCTGATGATTATTTATTCATTAAGGTGCCATTGTGACTGTAAAATGTCTGCTAGTTTATTTGTTCCAATAACTGTTAACATGTTAATTTACAGTCTTCAAAAAACACCACCTGGAAACAAGACTCCATATGTTTATACTGTGACAAAAGTGTTAATTTTTTATTTTGTTTTTCCCACAGCTGGCACATTGTGGTCACCATTGAGCTTGTGTTTTCATTCAAATCTGCAAAAGAGCTACAGAAATTATCCAGGATCACTGGAGTAAATGGCACAATGTTGATCACAGCAAAAGGGATTTTTTTGTCACGTTTACACATTTTCACAAAACAATGGATACAATGACTTTAGAGGATTATAACTGCATCAGAAAAATCTAGCATGATATTTTGTACCCATTTTGTCCCAATCTCCCTAAATTTCCTACATGTGAAAAAAGCACTGTCTATTTCTATTGGTATTATAATAATTGTGGGAAAATAATAATCATGGAAATTCTCAGACTATGTCTAAATCAAATTAATTATATATTTGTTTCTTCTAAAGTTTTTATGTCATGACCTAAAAAAGTGGTTCTGTTCCATGTTTTATCATACAACTGGTCATCGTCAGATGACTCTTATGAAATATGATGGGTTGTACCCCCCACCAAATAAATCAAGTTGACTTCTGGTGTGATGAAGACAACAGCTAATCTTTAAAACTGAGAGTAAAATATTGCAATGAGATGTTAACACTGTCTCCCCAAAAATGCTTGTCACAAGTTTTACATACAGTGCCTTGCACTTTCTTGAACTTCCTTGACTATTCTCATATTTTTTGATGTTATAACCAAAAACCTAGATGTTTCTAGGATTTTACAGAGAAATAGTGCATATTTGTGAAGTTCAAGGAGAATGCTACATGGTTTGAAAAAATGATGGGCAGTGTTTGTTTTCCTCCACAACAATGTTTTGCGTGTAAGCCAAAAAGAAAAATTTTACTCTCACCTCACCTGACTACCTTTTTCCCCATGTACGCTGTCTGTCCATGTGGTTTTAAGGCAAGCTTTAAGCAGGATATCTTGAGAATTTCTTTTAACAATGGATTTTGTTTGCCACTGTTTAATAAAAGCCATATTTGCTGAGTGCACAGCTAGTTGTTGTCCCACCTGAGCTGTAGATCTTTGCAGGTTACCATGGGCCACTTGGCTGCTTCTCTGAAGAATGCTGTTCTTTTCCAGGCCTGTCAATGTTATGATTCTGGCATGTCTGCTCTACCCTGTCTCCCTGGCTGCAATCAGCAGATGAGATGCACCTGGTGACTGCTGCAGTACAGTGCAATCTGTGGCATTCTAAGCACCTGTGTCTTCCCTGATATATACTGACTCTGACAAGCAGATGGTGTCAGATTTTTGAAAGCCATCGTGTGAGTAGATATCCAGCGGTCCTTCCTGTCTGATCAATGGTTTTTGTCCTTGCCGTGCTTCTTGGATTTTGCCTCTCTGCCTGCTCCTTGTCGGATTGTTTGGATTTTGGTTTCCGACCCTGTTTCCTGCATCTGGTTCATGCCTCTGCCTGCCCTTTGCCTGACGTCTCTTGTACCGATCATTGACCCAGTTTCTGTCCCTGGATTATTGAGCCAGCCTAGCCCTTGGATTATTCAGCCTAAAGTCACCTGCCTGTCTCACCTGTGCTATGGAGATCCCTGCCTGCTACCCACTGAGGTTTCCCCTCTGGGTTTCAAGTTGTACCCAAGACAAAAGCAGGTTAGTGACTTTTCTGATTTTTGCAAGATCTGGAGAAACTTCAAGTCACTAATCCTTCTTTCTGCTTCAGTGAGCCCCAGAAGCTGTGTGGAGTTTAACCTGAGTGACGTTTTCCTGTGGCTGAATAAACCTTTAATCTTTCAGTTCTGTGTCTGGCTGAATCTTGGGTCTGCCTTTTTCTGACTGGTAATGGTTTCAGTGGTCAGCCATATTATGGTAGGTTTGCAGTTGTGCCACATTTTGTCAATTTCATAAATACGTTTCAGCATCTTTGAGAAACCCTGTTTATAATATTGCTAAAGTCTTACTTAAAATGAAAAGGAAGGTTACATAACTATAATATGGTTTAGTATAAACGATGAGAAATAAATGCAGACCTGCACTTATTCCTATAAAATTACCCTCTTTTATATTCTTTTGTTTGAGTTTAATCTTAACTTTTACAACCTTTGTTTTTTTTATATTTTTCCAAAATGCAAATCGAAGTGCATAAAATGTATTAAGATATCTGTAAAATACATTAAGCTGAAACAATTACTTTTCCAGTATTCAGTTTCAATCCAAGCAGCTTGAATTTCACCAAACTCCATTTAAAAGTTAATGGAGAGACTTTTATTATTTCCTTCAGTTCACAAAAGAGGCAGACATTGGTGCGTTATACAATAGGTCATTTTCCTCTCTCTTGCTTTCAGGACTCTGAAAGTAATCCTTTTGCCTCAGGCTAAATAATCATTAAAAGTGGGTCAAGGATCCAGACAGCCGACAGTATTAAGATCTAGGGCATCTGAGGTTACAAATCATCTGTCAGTGAACCCTGGCTGAGGTCCAGGCGACTAGTAAACCTGGATTTACCAGAGGTAATCAACAAAAAGGGCTAAATATAGCTTAAAAGACATGCTAGATCCAGGTTCGATTCAAGTAAAACTACTTGGAAAGCTGCAATCAAGATTTCACTTGTCAGATGTATTTGCAATATTCGCAACCTTTCACAACAAACTTTCCAGGTTGAAGACACTCCAGGAGTAAACAGACATTTCTACTCCTGCATTGGTTGTATGAATAGGAACTCAGTGATCGTCTTAATTGTTCCGGGTAAACTAAAAGGTCTAACCCTTAGCAGTTAAAAATTATGGGTTTTTCAATCTAAAATGAGACAAAAGCCCTGTGTTCATAAAGTTCTGCCTGAAGGCCATGCATGCTGGATTGTGTAAAACTAGGTTGAACCACTTTTTCTGTCAATGAGGGTCATGGTTCTATATTGTTCATTCCTTATGTACCATCTTAAATGGTGTCAACTGGTTTCATGGTGTTATTCTGTGCATATTTTCCCCTCTTGCAGAGGAACTAGCGTTAGGCAGGGAGGCAAGTGAGGCTGGCTTCAAATCATGGCTGCATTTTGCTACTTTCATTTCATTGTTCAACTATAGATGGACTTTACTTATTTGGAAATGAGGATATTTTACTCTAGCACAGTGGTTCTTCAACCTTTTTAGATTAAGTGTCGCCTCACCAAGTGCTAAGTTTTCCAAGTACCACAGTGCTGTCAAGGTGCTACAAGAGGTCAGTGGTAGTAGAAGACATGGGCTTTTTCTGTTTGTGGTATTTTGTCCCAAACAAAGCGTCACATCTGAAAAACTCTGCATGATTAACCTAAAATGGACACAAACTATGTCTCTGCTATGAGGGTGTAATGGAGATCAGGATTTGGTTGTACAAAGACCACCTATGTTAATTTGCTGGTAATTATCAAAATCTGATGACCAGGTGAAGGCTGGAACATGGATGAATCTGTAACTGAAAAGCTTCATCCTTCCACTCAATTTTTTACCACAGCAGTCCAGGGCACTGCCCAGCCGTACAGGTGAGTCTTTACATCTCCTACTCCTTCCCACAATCACTCCAAGAGACACCAAGATACTTGATCTTCTCTAGTTGAGGAAGAGTCTTGCCCCCCACTCAAAGGGAGAAGTCCATAATTTTTTGAACTTAAGAACCATGGTCTCAGACCTAAAGCAGCTGAATCTCATCCTGGATGGCCACTTCACACACTCGGCTGCAAATCACACCAGAGCACAATGAATGGTTCATAGCTAGAAAACACCAAATGAACCACACAATCCACAGAAAATGAAAAGAATCTAAAGATAAAATTTGGGTTTTCCAAATCAGACACACTCCTCTAAAATTACACCTTGAGAAAAGGATCAAAGATAGTGGGCCTTGGCACAGTCAAAATTGCTCCATCTAGAGAGCAACCTTAAATCTGAGCTTGAATTTGCACGGAGGACTAGACAGGCTCTACTCTCACAGCGGACCCCCCTTTTCCAGGTCCACAAAATACATGTAAACTCGACAAACTCCCAATGACCAGGCAGCAGCTTCATGGCAGTAAAGATCTGGTCCATCTGCTTCACAGCCAGAATAAAAGCCTCCCTTTCTCGCCCTGAATTTAAACAGTTGTAATGATCCTTATAGAAAGAAAGTCCAAGGACATCTCCCATGCTTCCCTTCTTATTTGACTAAGTATAAGAAACTACTTGGTCTAAGCAGCAAAGGATTTCTGTTAGAGCTGTCAAAGATTAATAAAAGACATCATACATTTCTCTCTATATGTTTAAGACTTTCATAAACCGCAGGGCAGCCTCAAATGGTAATGGGTTATAAGAAAAAGAAAAGATGCAAGGCTACAATGCAGTTTTTAGGCTCCCACAGGGAATGAAAATACATGTTGAACTAAACATTTTCGAGACTCACAACCTGAGTAGTTTAATGTCGTCAAAGTGTTCTACTGAAATGCCAGGTCTCAGCAGGCATCTGCTGCTGTTCTTTGTTCCAAAAACTAATCAAAGTACTGCTAACAACTTTCCTGTACTGATACAAGCCCCCCAAACTTAATTGTAGGTCCCTTGTTATTACCCTCAGCCTTAGCAATACTTGCAATACTTACACTAAAGTCCTTAAGACATACTTGGAAAGTTGCCAAACTTATTTTAACTAAAAATCACACCAAGATGGAAGATCTGACCTTTCAGATTTCATATTACCTTTTTGTTCATAAAGGTGCAACATTCCTGGGCAATATTTCACAGCTGGAACCAAACCAATAAGCACTTATAAAAAATAAATGGGATTTTCTGTGGCTAGTAGAATTTGGCTTTGATCCACCAACAGTGAGAATGGCCAACTTAGAGTCACACGAAGTGTCTCGCAAAGGTTTTCACACCCTTGAACTCTGTCAGATTTTGTCATATTACATCCAAAAACATCAATAGTAAATTATTGTGAAGTAAAAGAAAATGACAATATCAATTTTCATTTATTTTTTACTCAAAAAATCCTGAAAAGTGTGTTGTGTATTTTCTTTCTGCCTCAGAGGTTTGTTTGAGAAAATTGGTCAATGACTAGCATCAAAAAGACCAACGAGCACTGCAGACAGGTCTGGAAGAAGTTTGCCAAGCAGGATTAGGTTATAAAACAATATCTCAAGCTTTGACCATTTTACAGAGCTCTCTTCAATCCATCATCTGAAAATCAACAGGCGCAACTGCAGATACACCAAGACATGGCTGCCCACCTAAGCTGACAAGCCAGACAAGGCGAGCATCGATCAAAGATGCAGCCAAGAGGTAACTCTGGAGGAGCAGCAGAGATTAAAAGCTCTGATGGGTGAGTATGTTGATAGGACATCTGTTTGTTGTGCACTTTAAAAAGTCTTTTTGGACAATTGGCAATGAGAAAGCCATTGATGGAAGAAAGCTATAAAAAGTCCATTTTGAAATTGGCAGAGCCATGCAGACAACACAGCAAACATGTGGAAGAAGCTGCTCTCATCAGATGACACTCAAATCTGCCATTCTTGGTATGTGTGGTGGATAACACTGCACATTATCCCAAACAAGGGTTGCATCATACTAAAAAGTCACATGTTGGCCATATTATTGTTGATTATTGCTATGACAATATTAGTGTTGGTAATCCATATTTTTCTCAGTTTGCTCTTTCACATCTATGATTATGAGGCTTTTAACACTCTGTGACAATTAGTGTCTTTGGTACCATCATCTGTGTCAAGTGTGAGAATCTACTGCAGTTAGACTAAATCCAACAGACTAAATAAATTATCTGCATACAAAGTACCAATCCCCCATGTATATCTTGCTATATTACCATTGCACCCACTGATGTTGCAAAGTCTTGTGCAGTCCTACCCTGAACACATCATAGGTGACAGCATAGTGGTGGCAGCATCATGCTGTGCGGATGATTTTCTATAGCAGGGATGGGGAAGATAAGGTTTATGGGAAGATGGAAGAAACTAAATACAGGGCAATCATTGAAAGTGTTCAAGGTTAAAAAAAACTTGAGACTGGGGTGGACTTTCACCTCCTAGCAGGACAACAGCCCTAAACATGCAGCCGGGGCTTCAATTGAATGGTTTAAAACAACGCATATTAATGTGTGAGAATAGCCCAGGCAAAATCCTGACCTAAATGTAATTGAAAATCTGTGGCAAGACCTCCATCCATCTTCTATACCTGCTTCTTCCATACAGGTTCGTGGGGGACCTGGTGCCTATTTCCAGTGGTCTATGGGCAGGATACACCCTGGACAGGTCGCCCGTCCATCGCAGGGCAACACAGAGACACACAGGACAATCCCCTGGGCCCGGAGTCAAACCCAGGACCTTCTTGCTGCAAAGCAACAGTGCTACCAACTGCACCACTGTGCAGCTCACACCATCCATCCAACCTGCCTGAATTTGAGCTGTCCACAAAAACTACTTGAACAGCTAATAGAGACATTTGTAATAGAGACATACTTTAAAAGATTTGCAGCTGTAACTACTGCCAGAGGTTGTAATGAAAAGTATTGACTCAGGGGGCTAAATATAAATGCACGCCACACTTTGGATTTTTATTTGCAAAAAAATCTAACTTTCACCTTGCTGTGATTAAAACTAAATTTGGCTGCACAAATTATGAGTATATACGTTGTGCATACCACACTTAATACCACAACATTTTGAAAACCATGTATCTGTTTTGTCCGCTTCACAATAATGCATTAAACTGCATTGCCCTGTCACAAAAAATCTAAATAAAACAAACTAAAGTTTGTGGCTTTGATCTTAACAAATTGAAATTATTAAATCAAATTATTTTCCAGAAAACATACATCAGTGTTCTGACACAAAAATCGAACCCCAGAACTCTCTTTCATGCTCAACTCTGAGCTGTATCACCTCAGATCCTCTCTCCTAAACCTCTACGGTGCGCGTCAGTTAATTTAGAAAATAATTGAGAAAGAGCTGACTTCCATGAACTTGGCCTCATCTTACACGTTGAGGTGGTTAGCTTTTTCCTCAACTTCCTCAGTCTATTATAGTCGATACTATCACACTATCCACCTCTTTGTCTGGTGGGAAACTTCTAAAGGAGAACAATCTCTCGAGTGAACAAAAAGGATTATAGGAGATTACAAAAGCACTCTTCAATCTTCAGCTCTAGGAATCTTGGTTTTTGGCTCATCTAATACAATGTTTATGTTAGTACAGTTACAGAGTTTGAGAGGAAAAACACTGGATGAAAGCAGCCACTGAATTTAAGAAATATGAGTGATAATAATACAGTTTTTGTTATATAGTTTATCATATAAATATAATTGCAGTGCTTCGAAAACTATTCGCCTCTTTCTTCTGTTTTCAGTTTTTTTTTTTTTTTGGTTTTTATGTCACACCTAAATGTTTCAGATCATCAGACAAATTTTACAATGAGACAAATATAACAAAGAGTAAATACAAACTGCAGTTTCCAGATGATTGTTTCATTAATCAAGATTAAAAAAAAGGATGCAAACCAACCTGGCCCTATTGTTAAATCATGAATCAGTTGTGATTAACCACATTTGTTGGAAAGCTGAGTAGAATTTTGCTAACTACACCTAGGCCTGATTGCATTCTGCATGGTAGAATCCAGAATCACAAATAGAACCTGTCTGACAACATGAAGTAGTTAAAAACATCTAAAACAATAAGGCAGTGTGTCCTGATCTAAAGAAATTTAAAAAATAAATGAAAAACAGAGACATTTTTTATCAGTCTGAAAAGGGTTTCAAAGCATTTTCTCAGGCTTTGGGAACCCACCAAATCACAGTGAAACCATGGATCAGCGGTGTACCATCACAGGAAGAGCACATCAATGACTAATCCAGGAGGTCACCAAACAACCCAGAGCAACAGCTAAAGCACCGCAGGCCTCACTTGTCCCAGTTAAGATCAGTCTTCTTGTGCAGAAAGACAGCTGGAAAACCATTCATGAAAGCGCTCCAAGGAAAAAAACACTTCTGTTCAAAAGCTTGTCCGACATTTCCTAAAAACATCTTGATGATCTCCAAGATTTCAGGAAAAATACCCTGTGGACTAATGAGACAAAAGCTAATCTTTCTGGAAAGTATGTATCTTTTTACATCTGGCATAAAACTAACACAGTGTTTTAGAACAAGAGCACTCAAAACACCAACAGTCAAACATGATGGTGGTAGTGTGATGGTCTGGTACTGCTTTGCTGCTTTAGGACCTGAACGATAACCATAATTCTGCTCTCTACCAGAGGACCATGAATCAGAATGACAGGCCATCAGTTCATGGGGGTTTTTAAGTTTCCGAGTCCAACTTTAGACCTAAATGCCATTTAGATGTTGTGACATGACCTTAAACAGTGTTCATGCCTGAAAACTCTCCAGTTTGGCTAAATAAAAACAATTCTGTAAAAACAGTGAGCCAAAATTCCATTACAGCACATGAAATATGCAGTGCTAGTTATCACAAACACTTCATACCAGTTGCTGCTGTCAAGGTAGTTATTACATTTAAGGGGCAATTACTTTTTCACATAGAGCCAGGCTGATTTAGATAGCTATTTTCCTTAATAAATGAAATTAGAATTTGAAAGTGCATTTTGCTATTTCTCTGGTTGTCTTACACAGAAAAAAATGTGTTTAAAGATTTGAAACATGTAGATGAGAAAAAACTATTTAAAAATATTTCTAAATATTTTTTTTTGTCTTGGAAATATCTGCTTGGACTGAATCACAAATGATTGGCATAGAGAAAGATTTTCTTTGATTTAACCAGAGCAAATGCTTAATCCACTAAGTGCAGAAACATCCTGATCTGTGTCAGCTCCTTCAATAAACTCAAACACTCACAAATCCCAGATCAGCAGCGAAATTAGCCTATTTAGGATTCAAAGGGGACTTAGGGCTTCAGTTATGCAGAGAGTCTTTGCATATATGTGTGTGTGTGTTTGTGTGTGTGATGGAGTACAGATGTGAAGCGCGGTTAAGGGGCATTCGACCGTGAGTCTTGAGAGGAACAGCCTTGATGTCTCTGCTGGTAAGTGACAGATGCACAGTAGTGAAGGGGAAGACAAGAGTTATGACCAAACTATAAAAAGGATGAATGCAGGACCACATCTCAGATGTGTTTTCAGCTGAGATATAGAAAGCGCTTTACTGAATTCGCTGGCTTGCAGTTTTGAGATTTGCAAACCAAGTAATCAAGTAAATCCTCTGCTGTGAATGTTGTTGAACACAGTTTAAATGTCACTAATCCTGCTTCAACAGCCCTGTTATATTTGCTAATACAATATTTCCTCTGGACTGGTTTGCATCTATTGAGCAGACAGAGGTTCACTGCTGCGCATCACTAATTTACTGCATTGTGCTTCAAGATGAACTTCAACATATTAAACATCTTCTAAAATGTACATCCAAATTTATGATTTCTAGCTTCTTTCCAAAACTATGCATGGCTACCCTATCTGATAAATACACCAGATTAAGCAACTAGAATAAATTATCTGATTTAAATGCTCTTTAATACACACACCTGTCATTGTTCTACATGTGCTCCAAAGTAAAGTCCAAATTTGTTTCTTAATCGTGGTGCCTATTTTAACCTCTTGTAGACTGTTGCAAATTTGCCTTAAGCCGCTTAGTCTTTATGTAGAAAAGGTTGAATATAATACACTAATGCCTGCTGGTGCATGAATTATAAATACCAAGAATCACATAGCAGGAACTTTGCCGCCATCTAGCAATTACATAGGTTTGAACAGATAAAAGTGGGACCGTCAGGCTTTTTGAAACATACCTAAGGATGCACCAGGTGCGGAGGCCTCCAGTTCTCTTCAGTATATCTTGACTGATGGGATTTTGATATGTCCATGATGTCACACAAGGAAGTGGTGGGTTTAAGGTGTTGCCTTAGAAAACATCCACAGATGTGCCTCCATTCCACTCAAATGTTTCATATATGTACACTGTACAAAAAAAATGTTTTTTGTACAGTGTAAGAAAACATTATGAATGTACTTCATGCATACAGTTAAGGCAGTCTGCAAGAGTTCATCGACATTAACTGAAAAAGCTGGACTCATTTCCCTGCTCTGCTATGACCTCTGCCTCTCCCGCTTTCCCCTTCCTCGGTTGGTTTTTAGGAAGTATTTCTCATATGTAAATCAGCATGTGGAACCATCGTTCAGGACTGCTGCCTTCACTCGCACCACATCCTGCCTACCAGCATGACTGATTGGACCCGAGTCAGAGTCCCGTGCTCTAATCAGGCACCAACAATCAGCTGCACCTGCTGCACAGAAGCGCAGCTAATCTGTTTGTCAGGGTGGCTGTGGTTTCATGTGAGCAGCTTGCTCTCTTGGCTCCTGTTGTTTTATATTCACTCGCTGGTGATTACAAGTCAGCATCGAGACATTTAGGCAGTTATAGTGATTGGTTTTGTTTTTGCTGTCCATTTAACTGCAGCCATTTGTAGCCCAGTGTTGACACATTTCAGCGTTTGTGCAAATCAGTATGTTTCCTTAGTGAGCTTTTGAAGGTGTTGAGGCATTGGATTTATATTAGGAGTGCAGGAAAGGCCATATCCTGTTCAACCCTCTCTTTTCTAACACAGAGGGTGATGTTGAGTCAAAGCCATGTTGCAACGCTGGCTCCCCATGAAGTAATTTACCATTTTTAAGCACTTGCATGTTTATTCAACAGGAGGGTAGAGAGAAAGGTTAAAAAATTGGTATGCATTTCAGAACCTTTTGCTGAAAATAGGTCCCTATTAGAAACACTTTATGCCTTCTCCTATCTGGATACAGACAGGAAGAGAATCAACTGATTCACTTATGCAGTTAGAACCAACTGGAGCTCAAGCTTGTGAAGATGATGGCGGACTCACAGAGAAACCTCTCACGCCCCATTCTCGCACCATCCCCAACAACACAGTGTCGAATGTAGTTCACTTCAGATTCGTAGGATCTACTTTTCTTAGGATCTGAGGTGGTAGTTACTCATTGGTCATCGGTCTGTCTGTCTGCCTGTCTGTCTTATATTTCTAGAGTGGACCTCAATAGAGTACTTTAGCTATTGAGGGTGCTTTCTGCAATACAGAAAGGTCACCATAGAGTGTTTTTCTAAATCATTCCAGAGTTATATGCCAAGCAGTGACATACAGAGTGTTCTGACACTCTTCTGCCATAACTACTTTCTATCAAAAAACCATACTTTCTCCCCTCAGGTCATACATCTTTTCGAATACAAGCAACATTTGCTGTATGCCAACTTAAGGTCTTTGTCACCCTCATTTAGGTCCATAACAAATTCAATCTAATCCTGAGTTTCCCCATTTCCTTTTAGCATTTCAGATGAAACCATCACATTTCTGTCAGTTGTAATTCCATCAAGGCTTCAGTCTTTTTTCTTGTAGGGATGAGAAAATGCCTCCGTGTGATTTCAGAGATAATTATAAAGAAGTATGAACTCATTTCTTTTTAGCCTTCAGCACATCTGCTAGCTGACTTTGAGATGTCAAATGTCCAACAGAATTAGCTTTTGATTTTTACACATATTTAACTCTTGCAAGTGACTCACAAAATGATCAGTTCAATGCATTCTGATAACATAATTTTACTCTCATACCATAGATACATGCACAGCATTTAATACTACAATTTACCTCTTCTGCATCAAAAGTATGAATACTATTACAATTTGTTTTTCAAAGATTATATTTTCTAAATTGAGCAGCCTTTTTACCACGCTGACTGAATGTGAAACCCTTTTATTTCATTGGCTTTGATTTGCTGCCAGTGTGCAAAAATCTATGCAATATATACAATGTTTTCAAATGACATTGAGCAAGTTCTCTTCCCTTTGTCATTTCACATTATCCAGAAGGTAAGGTGTGCATGAATATCTGGGAGCAGATAGGTGCTTTGTGCTTAAAATGAAAATAAAAAGTTGCAACCTTGACTGCAGCTGGTTTCTCGCATGCACCTTGAGCTGCTGATAGTGGAGCATTAATCCTAACGCTGTGCATAATGTCAGCCCGTAAGAGGAGCCTATAGGAGGAGAGAGAAAATAATTGTTTCTAATAATGTTTGCTGCCTCATACTCTTTATGCTTTCAATTCTTTCAAAAACACATCCAGTGTTTGATTGTAAATGCATGCATTAGTATGGATAGCTAAGTCAACAGCCTTGACAGTCATCCTGGAGACACTGTAAACAAAGCAATGTGTACATGGTGCAAAGCATAATAAAATAACATGTTGCTGCGAATCACTATGTTGGTGCAGCTTTGTGGGGTTTGCAGGGGTGAGAATGGCTTTCTAGGGACAGACCCTGTCCACCTGCGCAAAGGCTTTTCTGATTAAACAGTGAAACAGTATGTTAATTCCATTTATTATGTGACCGTAAAAAGTAGGGCTGAATGTATAAGTTACAGTAGAGATTCCACAACTCCACTCTTTTGCAGTAAAAACGATTACGCTTTACACAACTTTAGGCATTTTCACAATATGGTCTATCTGCCTTGTACATCAGCAATGTTGGATGAAACGATGCCATAGAAATATGCTCTAGCATTGGCTTACCATGCATTTTACACTGTAGCCTACAAAATCTGATCACCAGATAAGGCAGGCTGCCACAGATTTTCAGGGCATGTTGAAAAACTCATCCACATATCTGCAATAACAGTTAAAATAATAAAAATATTTCTTACAGTAATGTTTTGTTGAAAATGTTGAAATTAATTGTTATTTTGCCGTTATTAAAGAAAACAGACAAACCCCTGACATTCCTAGAGGAAACATTGCTAATAATAATATTAATAACAGGTTTATAAAAGGCATAAAATGTTACTATGTAAGGCTGCACAGTGGCGCAGTTGGTAGCACTATTGCCTTGCAGCAAGAAGGTCCTTTTTTTACAGGTGCTCTAATGTTTGTGTAAATGAATGCATAGTAAAAATATGTCGGCAGTTAGTACATAAAACTTCACAATGCTAGCAAAGACATCAGACATCACAAAGCAAGCAAGTCATTTTAAAAGATATGATTTAAAAAAGTGCATAATGCACTGAATAAAGTTCTTCTTAGGTGTTCTCCTCTTAGTAAACTAATTTTAGCTAGCTAATTAGCCGGATTAGCAGCCTTCAGCATGAAGTAGGCTGTTTATTTTACGTGTCAAAACACTAAATGTTGCAGCTTGTTGTCAGCTTTTGTTTAAAGTCGTACCAAGTTTAGTCTCACCATAAAAAGAGTGATGGGTTGCACTCTTTAGGTGGTTTTTCTTCTTTTGGCCTGATATACACAACTGACTGACAGCTACAACTAATGAGGGCGAACGAGCTCTGGTCCTCTGCGTGTTAAAACACAGACGAAAAGTAACCATTCTCCTGCATGTATGGCTGTACAATTAAATATTTATTTGAACTTTTCAACAAAAACTTGAAAATGAAAAAGATGTAGCCAAATTTCACCTTGCAAGCCCCTTTGCTTTGAATAATTTTGTTCTTCAGGTGCAATGAATAGAATTTTTGCTAGGCTCAATGATTAGCTGTGGTTAATAATCTTGATTTCAAAATTGACCAAAATAATTGTAAATGGTTTTTTTTTGCTTTTTTTACTTGACAATCACAAAGTCAATGTTGTAAGCTAAATTATGCACAAACTAACAGGACAGACCTAACAGGTGTGGATTTTACCAGATGTGTTGATCATGAAGACTTTTTAAACAGGAATAACTCGAATGAAAGTCTGGCCACTTGTTAGAAACACAGAAAAGGGTCTGAACTAAGAACTTTTGCTACGAAGATAAACAGTTCAAGGAAACATGGAAGAGGTCAACAGTAAACGGTCTCTTTGTTGAAATGTTTTTTTGCTTCAGGATTAAGACACAGTTGGATTAATAAATTTAAGGGAAGTAACAACCCAAACCTGTGGGAACAGGATACAACAGTTTATTCTGTGAACAACTGCTACAGAAAGGGAGTACCACTACTTTGAACAGGGAGTACCTGGGAGGCTGAAGCTATTGTTCGAGCTTAAAGCGTTAACAGCCAGACGATGCGTCCTGTTTAAGCAATTTTTGTTTTTTAATGTGCTTTCTGTCAGTGTAAAACATGCTTAATTCCTCAGATCAGGTTAGATCAATAACCGTTTCCTTCAAATGTTCCTCATCTATGTTTACCAATAACAGTCTTCAGCTGCAACAGTGTTTGTTTCTTTACATCTGAGCCAAAAGAAAAAAAGATAATATTTGTCTGCATCTGCAATCTGATTGTGTATCAGAATATTAACTTCTCTTCCATCTAACATATGTAAGGGTTGAAGTGGCATTTTAGAACCGAGCAACTTATTGCTGTGGGCAAACTAATAAAGGCACACTTTAGTTTGAGTGGGATCGCAGACTGTTTCTTCTGAATATTTTCACTACAACAGTAATGTATTGGAGTTTTAGCTACACTGCAATGCTTTTATTCTTTAAAACAAAGAATATGTGTAGAAGAGGGGGACTTGCACAACCACTGCATGGCTCACCAATATAGTGTTATCTGGTGAAACAATTGACGGATGAATGGAATGTGCTGCCATCAAAGTAACAACGCTGGCCAGAACGTCTATTATAATGCTTCCAAAACCTTTGAGTTTTGAATTCCAGTTTTTGTCACAAGTGATGTGCCGCTGTGGTGAATTACAAGCAGGTTGGGCTCACGACAAAGTACTTTCAAAGCTTTCCAGAGGGTGCCACTTTTGTCAGATGAATCTTTAGAAAGTTTAGATTGATGATTGTCAGATCAATCAAAACTTTATGATTCCCAAATTCAAGCTGCAAACTGTTATCTCTACTTCTGTCTTGGGTGGACATGCAAGAATAGTCAAGCACTGCGTTCCAAATGTTCCCATCTGCAACTTTCAATTGTGATCTTGGTTGTCTATTGCTCACATTTTTACCTTGATCTTGTTTAGGGGAATTGATATACTTATTGTAAGCTAAAAGCCTGAACACAGTTAAAAAGAAAACATATTTAAATATTCAAAAATCATTTTCTATCTCTAGTTGCAAGTAAACATTTAAAGCTGTAATCATTCTGCGTCCATCCATTTTTATATAGATCTACAAATGGGAATGAATCAAACTCATGTTATAGCAGCATCTGCAGGCACTCTTAGTTAAAATACTTTAATTCCATTAAGTAGCTGCAAGGCATTAAAAATATTAAAGCCATATTTGGTGGGCATATGGGATTTCCAGAGCTGTAATAGTTCATGATTGCATTGGAGACATCTTTATCTCTATTTGTGTCATCTTCTGATGTTGAACTTTATACTTTCATTGTGGACAGTTTCCCAATTCATGCAATTTGTCAGCAGTCAAACACGTCTGTTATTTCAGTCACTCTCAGATCTGAGAGGTTCTTATCAAACCCAGCAACGGCAGGGAAAAAAAAGGAAAACTGGTCGCTTTGACTCATGCTGAGGATTTAGGTCAAGGTGGAGGCAATCCCTTATGTCTTTCTTCAACACCATATGTGTCTGCCAAATGCCATGATTAACTTCTGTCCTTAAATAATCTTCAGTCACTGCTATGTCAGGATGCCAACCTGAGCTCAGAGGGGAGTAGGCTGCATGTTTGAGCACTCATATAACGCCCCCGACTAGTTTTTGAATTTCCCATGAAGGTGTCTCAGCAGTTTAAGCACAATGGGCTCCGAGTAGGGGAGGAAATGAGGACGTGTAAGCAAGCTGATGCACTGCAAGACATCTGCAGATGCAGCTTCATCTCTCTGACGGGGTGCTGGAACGTGGCAGTGCGCCAGCAGAAATACTTCAATACCTGAGCCGAGCATGTAAGCAATCACATGAAAGTGCAGCTCCCTGCACGTGTGCGTCCTCCGCTGACCAACAGGGATCCTTGTGCTAATTTTAGCATTTTAGATGATGTTGGTTTGCCAGTGACAAAAAAAGGCAGCAGCCTACTTGTATAAATTAATATGTGTGGGTGGAATAGTGCTGTGTGGAGAATGCAGCTGGCTAAGGCCTTCCATTACATCCCTATGCACTGCTTGCCCCATGGCCGTTTATGGACAAATGAAGAGAAAAGCTTTAAATATTCTATTTTATCAAAAAACCTTAATTTGAGTACACTGGGTTACAAAAATGTCTGGAAGACATGGAAAAGTATGGGTCCTGATTAAAGCTATCCTACCATCCATCCATCCATCTGTCAATTTTTTATTCCATCCTACTGTCCATCCTTCCAAAGTTCCATTGGTCTGGCTTTCAGTCTGTCCATCCTTCTATTTCTTATTCCATCCACCTGTCTGTCCTTCAGTCCACTCATCCATCTTTGCATTTGTTATTTCATCCGTCTATTTCAAGCCATCCAATTATCAATTTTTCCATCTTTTTTAAGCCATCCAATCATCCATTTTTCCATCTTTTCAAGCCATCCAATAATCCATTTTTCCAATTGCTGTTCTATCAATCTATAAACTTATTATTACCTATATTAAGTAAATTGGCCTGAGAACACTATAGATCAAATGAAAATAAAGGGCTTTTGAATTAAAAAATATGTAGGACACATGTAAAAGATCCTGTTTGCACTGTAGTAACAAAGAGAAAGATATGTATTCACTCTAAAATCTGCCATCACACCACTTGGGAATTTTTCCATTTATTCCCAACCACCTTTTTTTCCTCAAGGTAAAGTCAGAATATACAGCTGTTCATTTGTATTGCTTATTCAGCACAAAATTCCTGTTTCACATGGGCGGTATGGTCTCCAAGGAGGTGACAATTTATCCCAGATGACAATGAATCAACTCATACAAGAGAACGTTGGTCACATTACCCAACAGCACCAGCAGCAGCATAAGAGGCAAAACAATGCAAAATTTAGTTGCATGAGCAGCCACCGGACAGATGACTGTGTAAGGTACGGAAAGATAAGAAATAAAAAGACCTTCACATGCTGAAAACATAACATTTTTCACATAAGTTACATGTCTTGTACGTTAGAAAGCCTATTAATATTTAATAGATTATGGAAGAGGCCTCTCAGACAAAGGATGAACTTTAAAGCAGTGAGCACTGCCGAGCAGCAAACAATGGCTTTCTTGAGAGATCTTCACAAATGCCTTTTTAGCCCCTTGAGATCTTATTTATGGTCCACAAAGTGAGGTTCGCGTGCTCAACAATAAAGCGGTTTTATGACTAAACTATAACTTCACTGCACTGTGTTGGTTTTGCTTTTTATGATGTCAGATATGGTGAAAATAGCACAGAATGTCCACAGCAAAGAGACCATGCTGGAACGATTTTACACATTTTTAGACTTTAACAACAATAGCAATTTCATCCATTCGTACACCAACTTGCAAAAGTTTTTATACCCTAGGCTTTTTCCCATTGTGTCACATTGCAACCACAATCAACATTGTATTTTAGTACAATTTTTGATGATAGAACAACACAAAGTGAAGCAAAAGCTTCCATGTCCCTAGCATCCCCACATCGTCGGCGCCATCTTGACGTAATCAAGATGGCGCCGACGATGGCAGCCTCGGAGCTCCGCTCTCTCCTTGTTTTTGTATTTTGTGTGTTTATATGTTTTTCGAGCCACAGTACTGTGGTCTCGGGCCACAATTCGGTGGTCTCATTCAGTAGAGAGGAACTTCTCAACATCAGAGAGTCCTCTCTTGGGATTTTTTCACCATCTTTCATCCATCCGAGGTTCACTGAGCTTCTGGCAAGTGGAGCGGCGGCACTATACGGGATACTGCGCCGGAGGCGTCGGAGGGGAAAGCGAGCTGGCGCCCTGGTAAAGCTCCGCAAAAGAGGACTTCGCACACCACTGCCTTCAATCCACCTGGCAAATGTCCGCTCTCTAAGCAACAAGATGGACGAGCTACTTCTTCTCACCGGTAAAAACTCGGACCTCCGCAGATCAGCGCTTCTCTGCTTCACCGAGACATGGCTGAGTGACAACATCCCGGACCGCGCACTGCTGATACCGGACTTCCAGCTGTTCAGAGCGGATCGCAGCGCGGAGCTATCAGGGAAGAAGCGAGGAGGCGGAATCTGCTTTTATATAAACGAAGGTTGGTGCAGAGACATAAAAATGCTGGGGAAAACATGTAGTCCGGATCTGGAGTCATTCTCCATAATCTGTAAACCGTTTTACTCACCGAGAGAGTTTTCCTCGTTCATAATAATCGGCTCATATTTTCCTCCGCATGGCTGCACTTCTGCCGCGGAAAAACATCTTGCTGAGCTGATTACAGACGTGGAGAAAAAACACCCTGACTCTTTCATTATAATACTGGGAGATTTTAACAGCGCAGATCTCTCTAATGAGCTCCCAAAATACAGACAGCATATTAAGTGTCCCACCAGAGACAAAAACACACTGGACCACTGTTACACAGCTTTAAAGGACTCATACCATGCTGTTACCAGGGCTGCTCTGGGTTTCTCGGATCATTGTCTTATCCACCTCATCCCAACTTACAGACAGAAACTAAGAGCTTCCAAACCCACGGTTCACACTGTTAAAAAGTGGACTGAGGAATCGAAGCAGATGCTACAGGCCTGCTTTGAATGCACAGACGGGACTGTTTTTTAAAACCTCAGCCACTGATTTAAACGAACTAACTGATGTGGTGACATCATACATCAGTTTCTGTGAGAACGTGTGTGCAGACCAAGACCTTCTGCACCTTTGGGAACAACAAGCCATGGTTTACTCCACATCTCAGGAATCTGCGCAGGGACAAGGAAGAGGCTCACAGCAGTGGAGATTGGGCGCGGTACAGGCAGGCCAGGAACAGACTTACAAAGGAGATCAAAGCAGCCAAGAGAAGCTACAGTGAGAAGCTGAAAAACAGCCTTTCTACTGGTGACACTGCAGCTGTATGGACTGGTCTGAGAAACCTGACTGCCTACAGAAGCCCCACCACCCTTCCTGAACAAAGTCCTCGCCTGGCCAACCGTCTGAATGGCTTCTACTGCAGACATGACAAGAAGCCATTCACACCTCAAACCAACTCCTCCACATCCCATTCAGGAACAGGTTCGACCAGCAAAGCAACCAACCCCCTACCTTCAGATCCTCTGCCTGCACTAAAGATCTCTGAGGAAGATGTAAACAGGCTCTTTCAGCGCATGAAAACAAAGAA
The DNA here is from genome assembly GCA_036173005.1 of Crenichthys baileyi. NCBI lineage: Eukaryota > Metazoa > Chordata > Actinopteri > Cyprinodontiformes > Goodeidae > Crenichthys > Crenichthys baileyi. The sequence goes on from JAHHUM010001483.1 coordinate 390,025, forward strand.
AGCTGGAGGACCTGATAATGTCTCCCCATCATGCCTGAAAGCCTGTGCAAATCAACTCGCTCCAATCTTCACCCGGATCTTCAACAAGTCACTGGAGAAGTGTGAGGTCCCCTCCTGCTTCAAACGATCCACCATCATCCCAGTGCCCAAGAAACCCACCATCCTAGGATTAAATGACTACAGGCCTGTAGCCCTGACGTCTGTGGTCATGAAATCCTTTGAGCGGCTGGTGTTGAAGCACCTGAAAGACATCACAGGCCCCCTACTGGATGCCCTGCAGTTTGCGTACCGAGCAAACAGGTCTGCAGATGATGCTGTTAACTTAGGTCTACACTTCATCCTGCAACACCTCGACCACCCAGGGACCTACGCCAGGATCCTGTTTGTAGACTTCAGCTCGGCCTTCAAACACCATCATACCAGACATCCTCCACCAGAAGCTCACCCAGCTCAACGTCCCAGCCTCCACCTGTCAGTGGATCAACAGCTTCCTGACGGACCGACAGCAGCAGGTGAGACTGGGGAGCATCTTCTCCCGAACCAGATCAATAAGTACTGGTGCCCCCCAGGGGTGTGTTCTATCCCCACTCCTCTTCTCCCTGTACACAAATGACTGCACCTCAGCAGACTCGTCCGTGAAACTCCTGAAATTTGCAGATGACACCACTGTCATTGGACTGATCCAGGACGGTGATGAGTCTGCATACAGACAGGAGGTGGCTGGTACACTGGTGTAGTCAGAACTGCCTGGAGCTAAACCCACTCAAGACTGTGGAGATGGTGGTGGACTTTCGGAAAAAACACCACCTCCATACACCCCCCTCACCATCCTCAACAACACCGTGTCGGCTGTGGATCACTTCAGGTTCTTAGGAACCACCATCTCTGAGGACCTGAGATGGTCTTCACACATAGACACTGTTCGGAAGAAGGCCCAGCAGAGACTGTACTTCCTGAGGCAACTTAAGAAGTACAACCTTCCACAGGAGCTGCTGGTCATCTTCTACACTGCCATCATTCAGTCTGTCCTGTCTTCATCCATCTCCGTGTGGTTCGGTTCATCCACAAAACAGGACAGGTCCAGACTGCAACGAACAATCAGGTCTGCAGAGAGAATCATCAGGGCTGACCTTCCCTCCATCCAAGACTTATACAGGTCTAGGGTCAGAAAAAGAGCTGCTAAAATCTCTGCAGACCCCACACACCCTGCACATAAACTGTTTAGAGTTCTGCCTTCAGGCCGTCGCTACAGAGCGCTGTTCACTAAAACCAGCCGCCACAGAGACAGTTTCTTCCCCCAGGCTGTTTCTCTGTTGAACATTCAATAGAGTACAAAACAACAGCATACAGATGTTACAAATGCACCTTTTTATTTATATATGTGTATATTGTACATTGTAAATATGTATATTCTGTAGTGCAAAAACAAAACCAAAGAGCAAAGTGTACCGGAGTCAAATTCCTTGTTTGTATGTACAAACTTGGCAATAAAGCTGATTTCTGATTCTGATTCTGATGATGCTACCACCACCATCTTTTATTGTGGGGGTGGGGTGTGCAGTGTTAGTTTTCCTTTACAGGTAGCGTTCTACATGGTGGTCAAAAAATGACATTTTAGTCTCATTTGACCATTCATCCATTCTTTCTACCACAAGTTTCCTGTGTCCCATACATAGATTGGTGCCAACTGCATTTTCACTAATGGCTTGTTTTCTCATTATAAATGCCAGATTTGTTGATAGCATGACTGATAGTTGCTGTTGACTGATTCTCCCACCTGAGGTATAGAGGTCTGCAGGTCCCACAGCCTCTTTGCTGCTTCTTAGATTTCATTTAGGGTCATCAGAGTAAAGGGGATTGCATATAAATACTTTTTATCAGTTTTTGGAAAAATCTTGAAATCCCGTTTTATAATTACACACACACACACACACGCGTGCGTGCGCACACACACTTGTTGTTGGTCAATCACATATGTCCCACTAAAATACATTCAAGTTTGTTTGTTGTTGCCAAATTATAAAGAAGTTCAATGGGTACTTTTGCATATCCCTGCAGTTCTGGTTTCAGTGTTTATAAATAAATGCTTACTGCAACACTCTGTCCCCCAGCAAGCAGGAATACCGCACCTGTTTTGGGGTCCACGGAGAAATATGGCTGTCCTTGTAAAATACTGTAGACTATCCTCGCGCTGTTACCATAGGTGGGGTCGTCAGCGTCTGTCGCTGTTACTTGCAACACAGAGGTACCTAAAAATAGAAGAAAATAGAAGCAAAAATGATTTCCTGCTTTCGCTCTAAAAAGCTTTCTAATGGTAATGCAGGGACACTCATGTATAATTGTGCAGTGGTTTGAAATCTCCTAGCAACCACATGTAATTCATTTAAATCCCAGTTGAATTCACAAAATAAAAATCTGTATATAGATCACACAGCTGGAAAGAGAGGAACAGTTTAAATGCTAGTCACAGACTTCCAACGTAGTCACCCTGTTTAATGTTTAATGTAAAGAAACAATGAGCTAATCGGCAAACATACTGATTTAGCATGTTTTAATACTGGTTAACATTGGACTGGAAAACTGTTGATGGAAAAATGTTGATGTGCAACTGTGGTTTGCTTGCTAGACAGCAGGTTTCTGTTACACTTTAGATAAACTCATCATCAGCATTAATGATTTAAATTTTTTCTCTTTTGCAGAAATAATTGGGTGCACAAATTTTAATTTTACCCCGACTCAAACAAGGCCAACTCAGAAACCACCAGGATTCAAGCCTACCTGTCGGATTTGAGTTTTACATTAACATGGAAAGACGGAACCAACCAAAAAAGAAGCCCTTACCCCAAAGTCAACACCTTAATGCTCAAACGTCTTTGCAGTGACCAAATGGACAAACCAAATGTCTTCTAGAGAAAACCTTTATGGCCAAAGGAAAAAAAGATTGGCCACAACAACAAAGAAGTCAATTTAAGGCTTTTAAATTAAAGAACACTGTACAAACTGCCAAGCATGGTGGTGGCAGCATCATACTGTGAGACTGTTTCATTGCAAGTGGTTGTGGTGACTAAAAAGAGGATTGATTAATTAAAATGGACTACTACCTCCCCTCGAATCAACAGCTAGATGGTCAAAACACAACTTCGTGTTCCAACAGGATAATGCATCCAAACACACTTCAGCATATGTTTTGGACAGGATGAAAAAGGCTACATTAAGCTTCTGAAATGGCCTTCCCCAAGCACTGACCTCAACTCTGTTCCAAATTAGTTAACTTTAAAACCAAGGCTTTGCCAGGTAGTCAACCAGTTTAAATCAACTCCACCAACTCTACCAATTAGAGACGTCAAATGTCCAGATAGAGTTATAGCCATGTTGAAGGCCCCTTTTAATTTTGTAACCTGGAACATTTCCACCCCAGAAACTATTGTAACCTGTGCTCCTGTTTTGTGTTTTTCAACTGTGGGGTCTAAAAACATGCTGTTTACGTACGTTATATCAGCTGATGGTGACTGGGTCCTCCTTCTGCAGGAGTGTTGCTGCCAGTGATGTAGGGTTATACATCTTTGCCCACCTAAACAGCTGATCAGGCTTTAAAAGCAACTACCATGGATTACTTGCTGTGAAATACTGTTCGTTGACATTTGAATCGCTGATAAAATGGCTTTGACAGCATTACTCCCTCAGCCTACACAGACATCTGAAAGCAAAAGTCTTAACTTTATTGTATTTACTTCATTATACTTCTAATACATTCCTAGCTTATTTGAATACTTTATATGAATTTAAACACTCTAAAACACTGTGATATTAAACATGAAAGGCTCACACAGCTTATTCCTGTAGGACAATTCAAACTGAACAGAAACTGGGAGATGACTGAAACAAAATGCTGGAAATATTTAACCAGTAAGAAATGTAAGCAACCCTCACACCACAAAACTGCACCTATAATTCAGGCTCCATCCAAAAAGTACTGCCTCCCAACCAGAACAAGCTTTCTACCCTGGCACTCTGATTTAGCCCTGGTTTCTGCAATGGAAACAATAGAGCTAGAAGAAAGGCCCAAAAAACCTTGTTGATGGCAACAAATGGATTGTGGTTGAGGTGCAACTCTCAAAGGTACATTTCACTAAATATCAGTGAGAGCTTACTTATGTATGTATTTAACCTAGTATAAATAACTTTGGTCAAACTTGTGCACCCAGTTCTTATTTTAAAAAAATCATTGCGGATTTTTCTTGTATAACCCTAGAAAAAATTAAAAAGCTCAAAATTATTATGTAATTCAAGCCCATAATGAATGTATGCAAAGGTCTCCAGCGCATAAGATCAGAAAACAACTAATTTATAAGCAGGACTTTGAACAGACTATGTAACAATGTAATGGAAACATTTATAATCATATTTTACTGTGCATGTCTTGCAAGTTGCTGAAAATTTTGCTAAAATATTTTAAATTTTAAATCAGAAAATATTATGAATGCAGTTACCTTCTATGAATTACAAAAGGGCTATGAATCAAAGACAAGTGATTAAAAAACCTGAACTAATGCTGACCTTTTATTTAGTGAGTCATTGTAGAAGCTATTGAGGTTCAATTTTACACTCCAAGTGTTGCTCACATGGCATTACAGGCTTCATTGACCCCTTACAACCGCATGATGAGTGCGCTGTAATTGCACAACGGGCTTACTTGATGCACTAGTGTATTTATGTATGTAAGCACTGCAGTTTGATTAGACATGTAGGCAGCATGATGCATCTCACGGCTATCTGGACTCTCGCCTTGCTCTGCTGTCCTTCCTTTAGAAATTACACAATGGAACTCCTATGAGTCTTACCAGATGTGATTTTTTTTCTTAGTTACCTGGTGGAGCACAGTGTAATGTCAGCCATGAGGTATGAGGAAAATCTTTGTGGAGCACAGTCAACTTTTTTCCTTATTAAACCTTCTTTACTGCTTCTGGGTAAAACAAAAAACACAACCAAGATTTTATTTTGTTCTTTTCAAGAGAAGCACACTCAGCCTGAAGAGGAAAATCAGTGTTTCTGTGATTAAAATGGATGTAGCATTTGTTGTGTTTATTTTCAGATGCAAGAAATTAAAACTGACCTACATTTCGAAATGTTCAGAACGTTATTCAACATCGTTATCACTGACTCATTGTGATGAGTCTGTTGTTTACTCTCTACTTTGGAGTTTAGATTAGATGAAGGTAAACATGGAAGAATTTCTAATTCCAGGTTTTGAAATCTCACTGTGAATGGTTTGAAGTGTAAGGAAACAACATTTCTCTAAATGTGGTTCTACAGTAGTACCTGATTAAGAATTTGCTATTAATAGCTCTATTTTACTGCTGTAAAACCGCTGTCACACTGTGTCTTATGTTGACATGTATGTTGGCGCGTCTAAAGAACATGTTTAACCAGGGTCAAAACATGAAGAAATGAAGCTTATTTCATGTAACATCAAGCCAAGAGCTTTCACGTTTTTGAAGTATGTAATGCTTATGATGTTTGTATCTTGTGTTGGGATGCAGGGTGTAAAATGTGTGCCACAGAGACAGAACTAGTTACTTTTTGCTGTGATGTCACCGTGTTGTTTTGAAATCTTGTGGAAGTCAATAATGCTATTCCTAACATCTTGGCTAATTTCCTTTGACTTTCCAATATTATCATGCAAGGAAGAAATGTGTTTGAGGTATGCCTACAATTAACTCAAATATTGTAAATTTTACACAGTCATCATCAGGATATATAAAGGCATTGTAACCTTATTGTATGTATTAACACCACAACAATATAATAAATGTTTTCCTAACATACAGGGGTTGGACAATGAAACTAAACACCTGGTTTTAGACCACAATAATTTATTAGTATGGTGTAGGGCCTCCTTTTGCAGCCAATACAGCGTCAATTCGTCTTGGGAATGACATATACAAGTCCTGCACAGTGGTCAGAGGGATTTTAAGCCATTCTTCTTGCAGGATAGTGGTCAGGTCACTACGTTATACTGGTGGAGGAAAACGTTTCCTGACTCGCTCCTCCAAAACACCCCAAAGTGGCTCAATAATATTTAGATCTGATGACAGTGCAGGCCATGGGAGATGTTCAACTTCACTTTCATGTTCATCAAACAAATCTTTCACCAGTCTTGCTGTGTGTATGGGTGCACTGTCATCCTGATACACGGCACCGCCTTCAGGATACAATGTTTGAACCATTGGATGCACATGGTCCTCAAGAATGGTTCGGTAGTCCTTGGCAGTGACACGACCATCTAGCACAAGTATTGGGCCAAGGGAATGCCATGATATGGCAGCCCAAACCATCACTGATCCACCCCCATGCTTCACTCTGGCCAGGCAACAGTCTGGGTGGTACGCTTCTTTGGGGCTTCTACACACCGTAACTCTCCCGGATGTGGGGAAAAAAGTAAAGGTGGACTCATCAGAGAACAATACATGTTTCACATTGTCCACAGCCCAAGATTTGCGCTCCTTGCACCATTGAAACCGACGTTTGGCATTGGCATGAGTGACCAAAGGTTTGGCTATAGCAGCCAGGCCGTGTACATTGACCCTGTGGAGCTCCCGACGGACAGTTCTGGTGGAAACAGGAGAGTTGAGGTGCACATTTAATTCTGCCGTGATTTGGGCAGCCTTGGTTTTATGTTTTTTGGATACAGTCCGGGTTAGCACCCGAACATCCCTTTCAGACAGCTTCCTCTTGCGTCCACAGTTAATCTTGTTGGATGTGGTTCGTCCTTCTTGGTGGTATGCTGACATTACCCTGGATACCGTGGCTCTTGATACATCCCAAAGACTTGCTGTCTTGGTCACAGATGCGCCAGCAAGACGTGCACCAACAATTTGTCCTCTGTTGAACTCTGGTATGTCACCCATAATGTTGTGTGCATTTCAATATTTTGAGCAAAACTGTGCTCTTACCCTACTAATTGAACCTTCACACTCTGCTCTTACTGGTGCAACGTGCAATCAATGAAGACTGGCTACCAGGCTGGTCCAATTTAGCCATGAAACCTCCCACACTAAAATGACAGGTGTTTCAGTTTCAATGTCCAACCCCTGTAGAAGCTTATTGTAAAATTATCATCCTCAAACCCAAAGCCAACAATACATGTTGCATAAGTCATAAATGTCACAGGACTTCATGTTTCTGAAAGTGCTAATTTGTGACATTTTGACATACATAAAATGGATCTGTGTATGTGTTTTATTGTAAAATTGAAGAATAAGGTCAATAGCAGCTTTTGCTGTCAAATTGTTGTAAAGGTCTCATGGTCCAACTGTAAACTGAACAAACTCTGTTATATTTCTAACCAGTTTTTGTTTCAAAACTAGTATTATATACTATATTCTTTTCTATTGTTATATTTAAGAAATGGCTTGTTTCACTGGGAGCCATATATAGCTATAGGAAGTGCCAACATTTCTGCATGAGAGCATTGGATACAGTAGAAAAAAAATCATGATTTTTATTTATTTATTTATTTATTTTGTCAGCAATTCTTCCGAAAACCTTTTGGAAACATTTTATTTCATTCTTACTAACAGATTCTTCCGTTCTTTGTGAACTTTCGCCACCTTTTTAAATCCACTTATTACACCTACTTACAAACATCAATTCATCCACTTCTTCAATACTTACTAGACTCAGTGATAGCACCACCATAAGTAATGCCCTTTTAAAAGATCAAAGCTGGTCTCTGAAAATGGATTGTACTGTAGGTTCTCATAATCCTCCCACAACCTGAATCAAGCCGTTAATCTTCAACTTTTACCTCACTGTGGGGGGAAAAAACACTACACTGCCATGAACTCCCAGTAAGATGTTATTTGAGACTTTATAGGTCAAAATTGGTTGTCATTTTGATGAGATAAAACATGTCTTTACAAAGGAAACATCCGTTCTTTTTTGAGAGGTCTGCCACCAGTTATGAAATATAAATCTGAATTTGATGATATTTTTATTGTGTTACTAAATACCTAAAAGCTACTAGTTCGTGACTAGTTAATGTCTTAGGTGTAGTCAATAGTATCTTCAACAACTTCCACATGGATAAAGAGAATGTACTAGCAAACTGACAGATGCCAGACAAAAGTGAATAAAGTTTAGTACTTTCTTTTTAGCAGTTTATCCACTTGAAAGAACCACAGCAAATGTTTTCAGTGAAGTATTTTAAGATTGTAAAAATCTGCTTTGACTATCAGTTAATCTGGATTTATAACCTAAACTCGGTTCTCTTTATTAAAGATGAGGTCATTACATAAGTTATCACCTGCAGGTCAGATATTAACTACTTATAGCCACTCTAAATTTCTACACTTTACCATTCTATTTTTTTAAATCCTAACACTACATTCAGTTTAATTTTGCATGCAATTTTGCTCAAAATCACTTCCACAACAGATTGATTTTACAGATGAATATTGTTCTAACAAGTCTTCAACCAATGTGTTTTTTAGTCTTGAAACTTCTATAATCCATTGCCAGCAGGGGTGTAATGAGACCTTGCGATATTTAAACTTCATGATATTTCTCGTTTAAATTAAGTCTGTTGTAAGCATTGTATTAATATCATTGTTATTGTTGTGCACTGTGGCTGGCTAACAGCCTAAATATCTAACATACTGTTACTTGTCAAACCTGATCTATTACACATGTTATGACTCATTTTATTTGTAAAACACTTTAAAGCTAGTATGTAAGCAATACCGCAGAGACTAGGCTGTTTTTTTTTTAAGAATTTGGACTGCATTTGATCTCACTTTATGGGGTTTGTATTTATAATCCATTAGAAGGTATTGTTATTATTATTACGATATAATGAGTAATTGTTTTCACTAAATACAGTATTATTAAATGGTATACAGAAAAGTAGAAAATATACTTTTAAGACCACCTAAGATGGGTCCTAAATGAAAACTGATTTAGGTAAAAAACTTTAACCTGAACTGAATGACACTGATTTCCGATTCTTTGACACATGGCTTCTGATTTGAAGCTCTTTTTCTTTGTTGTTAAAATGTTGTCTTGTCTAATCAAGAGCTCTGTCAATACTAATGAGAATAGCACTTTCCATGTAGAAGATTCATCCAGAGATTTTTAAAAACAAAGGCTTAGGTTCCATCTGTGTGGTCTATTCGCCTCCTCATCATTTCCTACCTCATTTAGTTTTGGTCATTTCATACCCATATTTTTAAGGTACGAAGAAAAGGAGTTTCCAAAGGACTTCTCGGTCTGAACATGCATGAATCTGTAGCTGCTAGGGGGAGGTTGCATGCACACTTTGATAACTGACAATTGTAATTAGTTTACCATTTATTACATAAATATAGTAAACAAGGTCAACCAGCAGGAGATCCCTGTTGTTGCCTACTAATCTGAGTATCAGTGTATTAATGTGTGAGCGTTTGTGAGTGTGATTGGGTGAATGTGGCTCTAGTGCTTTGAGGTGGTCGGTATTCCTGGAAAAGTGCTATATAAGGTCAGCCTATTCCATCTACCACTTGAGGCCATAGAAGTGATTGGAAAACCTGATTTCAATTATTTGGATGGGTGAGCGAATACTTTTGGCAGTATAGACTATGTGAGATTTGAGCATATTGATGACTATTTATCTCCGTTGAAATACTAAGGTACGAAGTAAAATAAGCAAAGGTCTGACTGCAAGAGATGCAAAACGATTTGCCTGCTAGTATGGCAAAGAGCAGGCATGAAATGGCGGTGGGGGGGTAATATTGATCCAGGATCATTTTTCCCACATTTACTTCTCTATCTCATCACTCTGTTTTCATTAAATTTCAAATGTTAGCTGAAGACACTATTGGCAGAAATAAAAAAAAGTGCCAAAGGAAACAGGACATACAATTGTTTGGAAGAATATATCAAATGAAGCACGGGTTTAGCTATCTTCAGACTTTTCTTTCAAGATTTGATGTTGTTGATGTATGTTGTAGTTGATTGAATTTCATGACACTGTTTTGACACTGTTTTGTTCTGTGGACCTTTCCGGTTCCTATGAAAAGGAAACCCTAGGAACCACTTTTTCTCAAGGGTTGACACATGGTCCTCACACATGGGCACTGTTCGGAAGAAGGCCCAGCAGAGATTTTATCTCCTGCAGCACCCCATGAAGTACAACCTAAGGCAGGAGCTTTCGGTCATCTTCATCATTATTCAGTCTCTTCTGTGCACCTCCATCACTCTGTGGTTTGGCTCATCCAAAAAACAGGACAACTCTAGAAAACAACAGAAAATTAGGTCTGCAGAGAAAATAATGGGGGCTGACCTCCCCTCCATCCTGGTCAGCTACTCTGTTGGGAAACAAAATAAGCAAATTTACATGACCACAACCTGCCTTTGTTTTTTCTTTACTTTATGTGTTAAAGTAATGGCTGTACGTAAACATACAGACTGCTCCTTTATCTTTATTTTGTTTCATCTAAAGTTTATATTTATACTAAATGTCTCTATGCTTTAAGCACTTGATACCAAGGTCAAAATCCTCATTTGTGCACACATCTTGACCTATAAAGCTGATTCTGATGAGCCTAATGTATAGTTAAACCACCGTTTAAAAAAATAAATAAAACTACCCCACGGATCCCCCTTAAACCGTCGCTCACTAGAACACTATTGCCCCAGTGAATATTATAAGGATCATGCAGCTGAACTACCTGGCATGTACCCAGCTAATCATTTAGGACAGGGGAAAAGGAACATCAGAAACAATTATCTGCTACAGTCCAAGACAGCCCATTCCTACACTTAGGAGATTTAGTATTGACAAATGTGCTGGGGGGATTAGTGCTCTGGAGTGTGAGGACACTTGATTGTTACAGCCGATTTCATGCTGAAGACAGCCAGTTGAAGCGGAATTGCTTTAATGGACATTAACAAAAGCAAAGCAGGGATGGGTAAAAAGGCTAATTGTTTCTCCCATATGAGACGTTAACTTATTTCTTTGGGGCATCAACAGTGATTGATTTTATCAACTGATGATTGAGTTTGTGGCAAAACTCTAAAAAAACTAGGACTAAACAAGGGATACAAACTGAGAGGTTTCCCCCTTAAGTAAACAGTGCCTTGCTAAAATATTCATCCTATTTACCAGTTTTAAAATATTCTTCTTGTTATAAGCAGAAACTTCAACATATTTCATAGGGATTTTAAAGCAGGGCGAACAATGCTGGGGAAAAAAGTATTTGACGTCATAGACTTTTTCAGATTTTTTCTGTCACATTTAAATATTTATCGGATTTTTAAATTTTAGCATTCGACAAAGATAACCAGATTAGAAACAGCATGCAGTTTTCAAATGATAATTTAATTTATTAATGGAAACCATTTATCTAAATCAACCTACCCCTATGTTTAAAAGTATTTGGCCCATAAAGCCAATAACTGGTAACAAACATCAAATATGTGGAAGAAACAAGGAATCTTTGACATGACAGTGGTGGAAGTTTGGCCCACACGTCCTGGCAGTGCTGTTTAATTTCAGCTGCTCTGGAGGGCTTTCAAACCTGTCTCAGGTCACAATCGGATTTAGGTCTGAACTTTGACTAGGTCCCTCCTAGGTCCCTTGTTAGCCCTTCAGAGTTGGACTTGCCTTTGTGCTTTGGATCACAGTTCAAGTGAACTTTGACTTAAGGTCACAAACTGATGGCCAGACAATGTCATTCAGGATTCTGTGCTAGAGAGCAGAATTCATGGTTCCATGATGTACTGCAAGTCGTGCAGGGATGCAAAGCTTCAGATCATCAGACTACCACCACCGTGTTCGACTCAACGTATGATGTTCTTTTTCTGAAATGCTGATATATGTCCATGACACTGTTCCTCATCTGTCCTTGAGTTTCCTTACATCGGGGCATGATGTGTTTCTTCTGCAGTCTTTTAGCCTTCCTGTGTTAAACCAGTTTTATTTAAATAATTGTTAGTTCAACAGGTCTGGCAATAATCAGGCTGTGCTATGGCAAGTAAAATTGCAGTTGGCTTCTAAAAATGTGGTTAATCACATTTATTTAATTCTTAAACAAAAGGTGGGGGGTGAGAGTACCTTTACTCGTGTTATTTGTTATTAAACTTTGTTTAATTATCCAAAGTATGACCAAAACAGAGGAAACGTTTAAGGGGCCAAATATATTCTTTATAGCACTGTACTTTGATCTTTGTGATTGCCAATCATAACATTTGATGAAGTTGAAACAGAATGAATATCTTTGAAAGGCACTTTGTTTATGTCACTTTGCCTTCCATTTATTTCGAGATAAAGTAAAAAAAAAATTAACTCCTTCACTGCTGGTTAAAAATGTATGATTCTCTCCCTTGGTAGTAGCCAACACATTTATCCTTAAACCGGCACCTAAATATTTATCAACCGTGATTATTAATTATTCATTTGACATACCTGAGTTTGAAACTTACACAGTAACAAGCAGAGGTGTGTGTGCATCAGGCCTGGGAAACTTATGAATATTCATGAGAGCAACCATAGAGATATTGACCCTATATAAAGAGGGCTTCGACAGATCTGTCGAAGTCTGCATGTTTAATCAGCTTCTCACATCTTCTCCAAGCCAGGTGAAGCCATTCATTCTCTGTTTCATATATTTCTGTGGGTGATTTCATACAGGACAGAAATAAACGGGAAGCTTCCACCTCACTGTCAGTTCCACAAACCTGCTTTTTTATTGCATTTGAAGCAAAATCACTCTGACAGCAGTTTGGCTGCAGTGTGGGCCAAGTAACATATCATTTTAAAGTATTAGAGCATCATACTTTAAAGCTGTTGCGCCATGAGGCAGAATCCACTGGACTGAGAAAAAAAGAGCAGCTTTTGTTCCCCCAAGCTAAAAGAACCAGAAAAAAAAAAAAAAAGACATAAACATGGATGTGTTGCCACAGGATCCTTGGACATGCGAGGAGTAGCTGTCTCATGGAAGGAGGACGGAGGCTTTACATTCCTCCGTAATGTGGGGGTACTCCACAGTGTTGATGGCAGAGGAGCTATTGAATGCTCACAAAGACCTGCCCACCCGAGAGCGGAAGCATAAGAGAAAGGAGAGGGATAAAAAAGATGAAAAAGAGAACTCTGGCTTAGAGAAGATCAAACATACTGAAGAAGATTGTAACACCAAAATGCAGCACAGGGTAAATGTTTGATTGCACTTTGTCATATTACCATCTTTATCTGCTGGAGTATTTAGCTCTGAGTAGTTTTAAATTACACAAAGGGTTGAAGCCAAAGGTCCTCCTTCAAATGTTCTCTTTTTACTGCAGAGCGCAAATGTAATTATGGCATGAGCATAACAAAAAAGTAGCAAATAAACCACTTAAGTTCAGTTCCGACCGTCTTTTTCATCCTCCCTCTGACGTACGGCAATTGACAGCAGAGGGCAATCATTTAGAGCTCCAGATTGTTAAGCTGCACTACTCACCCACTTCAGACATCTCTGGCACTGTAGCTACAAAGGGTCCATCTGGAAATTGAGGTGCATTGTCGTTGATGTCTTGCACTTTGATTATGAATTCCGACATTGGTTCCAGGGCCTCCTGCGTGTTGCGGTCCAAGGCTTGTGCATGCAGGACATAATGTGTTTTCCTCTCCCGATCCAGGCTCTTGGTGGCATGAATATCACCCGTCACTTCGTCGATGATAAATATAGACCCGGCTCCCTCTCCGCTCAGAATGTACCTGACGGATCCGTCACCTTTGTCTGAGTTTGAGTGAAGCTGGATGGGGGAGAAACAGAAAAAGAGGTTTTAGAATATGGACAGGATATTACAAAAACATCTTCAAATAGATTTTTTTTTTCAAAATCAATCTATTTTTATCTATCATTTTTAATTGCAATGCTGAAACTGAAATGTTGGATAGATTTACAGCAGCTCACAAAAGAGTTCATACTGCTGAGACTTTTCCAAATTTTTTCAAGCTACAACCACAAACTTCTATGTGTTTTATTGGGATTTTATGAGATTTTATTAGATGAGAATTTTGAAGTGGAAGAAAATGATACATGGTTTTCAGTTCTTTCAGAAATAAAGACCTGAAAAGTGTGGGATGCATTTATAATCAGCCCTGAATCAATACATTGTAGAACCACCTTTTGCTTTAATTACACCAGCAACTCTTTCGGGGTATCTCTCTACCAGCTGTGCACATGTAAAGACTTAAATGTATATTCCTTCATATTCGCAAAATAGTTCAAGCTCAGACACATTCTATAGACAGCATGTATGCACACCAGTATTCAAGTTTTGCCACAGATTTCTAATTGGATTGGATTTAGGTCTGAACTTTGAAAGGGCTCCATCTAACACCTGAATATAATTTGATAGACCAGTGTTTTTTAACCCTGCTCTTCAGGATCCACTGTCCAGCATGGCCAGATATTTCCCCTGCTGCCACATACCTGACTTTTTGTTTGTCTGTCTGTCAGTCATTTTCTACTGCTTCTTCCATAGTGGGTCTCGGGGATGCTGGTGCTTATCTCCAGCAGTGTATGGGCGGGAGGCGGGGTACACCCTGGACAGGTTGCCAGTCCATCGCAGGGCAACGCAGACACACACAGGACAAACAACCATGCACACCTAAGGGCAATGTAGAGAGACCAGTTAACCTAACAGTCATGTTTTTGGACTGTGGGAGGGAGCCGGATATACCCGGAGAAAAGCCACGCATGCACGAGGAGAATATGCAAACTCCATGCAGAAAGACCCCCGGCCGAGAGTCAAACCCAGGACCTTCTTGCTGCAAGGCAACAGTGCTGCTGTGTATATGTATATATTATTGTATTATTATTATTTATATAATTATATATTTTCCTTTTACTTCACACTTCAAATTAAATATATTGAAGTTTGTGTTCAAGAGGTAGAAATATTTTTACAATGAACATTTAAATCCATTTAGAAAATAAAGCATTTGTCGTCATTATTTTTGACAAAAATCAAAACATATTTTACCCCTTGGAATAATGGGGGCTGCCATGGACATTTTCTTCCTTAGGAAATGAACTAATGAAAAAAAAAATGGCTATCAGTTGCATTACAGTAAGGTGCAATTTGTGTAGAAGATTTGCACTTCGTACAGTAGTAGGCTTTGCAGGATTAATTTACTGCATGGTGGTCTTTGGCCCACATTCCTCCCCTTTAAAATCTCCCAACATCAAACTCAGATATCACATTATTCAATATTCCTCTTTCAGGTCTTACTATAGCCATGCATCCTCGCAGAACCGCATCTTTAGAGATTAAAGGTTTAAAGGAAATCCTTACAAGACGGTTAAAGATGGAAAAGTGTTACCCTTTTTTTCTAACCAGGTCTCACAGGAATAGAGCGGAAGCTAAACCATTGGTTCAGCCATAATTGATACCAAGAGGATTAAGACTTTCAAGCTAAAAGCTCAGCTAGGGAGCAGTTTGAAAAATTTCCAGCAAAGCTAAATTTCAACAAAAGGGCAGCATCCTAATATAATTAACTATGAGACATAGGTTTTAAGAAAAACAGAGTGAGATGTTGCAATCATTTTTTTTTATTTTCACTTCTGTCACATGATGGCATTGGTGAAGTTTTTGCTTTTCATGTTGGAGATCCATATCCAATGCCGAGGCCAACCACAGTCTGGCTAAAGCCCCTATTGTGTAGGAACAGTACTAGACTGACTATTTCAAGACTGACTGACTGACTGGTTGAAGTATTAACTAACGACATACATTTTTTCTTCTTACATAAAATAAGTATTGAACATGTAAACATATTTCAACTGTAAATATATTTTTTATGGTGCTGTTGATATGATTTTCACACCATATATCACTTACAACTCAAATAATCCAGGCATGCATAGGGATCAAAACATGACTTCCTTGTCATGTTTCGATTGTGTTGCAGACAACCTTCCATGGTAGGCCAAGAAATTTACTGAAATATGTCCATATTCAGAAAGAAATCCTGCTCCCTACATATTATTATCTGCTGGTTTAGTCCTAATTTATGGTTTTTCATTGCCAATGTGTCATACAAGAAGCATCTAGTAATTTATAAAACTGAAGAGAAATCTCAAGACCTTAAGGCTAATACTGAAGAGGAAAGAACACAATTTTACCCTAAACCAGCCAATAGATGATCTTTGCAAGATTTCTGAAGGAACACTTGGTCAATAGTCACGGACACTTGCTTCAGAAAGAGCTGGAATTAGAGGATACCGTTTTTTTCCATGAAAACAATAGTAACTCCACCAAATAAACCTCTATCAGTGCTCAAGCGAAAGATTCCAATGCTGAAGAAAAAACACCTTGACCCTTATTAAACGTTTGCTGCAGATCATTTAGACAAGCCAATACAATTCTGGGAGAATAAAGTCTGGCTAGAGGCAACTAGAATTTAACCCTTTAGAGGTCATTGCACACACAGTGTTTATTGAAGCTAGACACCCAAAAACATAATTCCAGTTGTAAATTAATGATGTTTGCAAATCCCAAAAATTCACAGAATACCTGGGATTTTACGGTACTATTTTACCTATTGTTTTATACTTTGGGTTCCTGGAGAAGATCAATAAATATCTTTACATTTGATAATATAATTGAATGCAATCATTGTGCCTAGTTCAGTTGCCCTATGTAATGTAACTGGTGTTCAGAAGTAGCCTACTTATTGATACATAAATTGGCTCTCATTTTTAGTGCATTGTATTGATGAAATTATTTTAATTCATCACTTTTATCACTATCACAATAAATACCACAAAATATTGTGATAAGATCTGAAGCCATAACACTCATCACTAACAGCCTTTGCCACTTATACTGTTACTGGAGTGTTAGAGCTCAAGTTCAAGTTTAATTACATAGCATGTTTTACAACTGCAACGTGTGCCAAAGTGTTGTACATAAAGTAAAAAAAGAAACAGAACAAAAAAATATAATAATAAAGAAAAAATAAACAATAAAACCTAAGAAATTTAATTAAATTAATTCTCATGCCAGATTAGACAACGAAAAAAGGACTTTAACTACCCTACCTGTTGCTACAAGATGACTGTCAACTTTGTATAGTGGCCAAAGGAAACAATTACCCCAAAATTTCCCCCTCTTAAACAAAGGAAAGAGATTTCTAATAAATTGTTCAATGCTACATAAAGATTCATGGCTTGGCTACAGGAAAAACGGCAACAATCACAGTTTAAACATTTTATTGTTTTGAAACAAACTTTGGAATAGGCTATAAGAGTTACTGTATCTATACGTAAAATAAACAGCCTACTGGAAGCTAGGTCCCGATACTAAATGGGCTAATTTGCTGAGACATATTAGCTCCAAGGTTTTTAATGATACTTCACAAAGAATAATGCCAGAACACAAAAAATCTAACTCTTTGCAGAATTACAAATATTGTTAATATTATGATCCTAAAAGGGGTTCAATCTAGATATTATTTTGGCAGGAAGAGTGGCAGTTAGATCATGTTGGAGTTTTTGTTCTAGAATTAGTATTTTAAGACTGTAATACCATGAAGCCCTTGTATTTTTGCTCTTTTCTTAACCGAGCCATGCAAAAGGGTTGCACATGTGTTGCACTTCATTAGCTTAGCAATAAAAATTTAACTTACTTGAAAATTTTTGGAACACCAAAAACCACATTCATAGGGAGAAGAAGAAAACCTGAAACTAAATGTAGACCTTGTTGTTCATCGGGTAACAGTGCTTACAATCCAATCCCTGTGAAACCCCACTGAGCAAGTGATTATTGTAAATTAGGAGCAATTAGACTAATGCCCTGAAATGCAAAAAGGCCGGAAGACTCTAAAAGAAACATTGCTGCATCAAACACAATTTTGTACTATCGTTTTATTGTTTTACGTAAACAGGAGTCCAGTTAGGGACAGACATTGCAAATTATTTTAGGCTATACATGTTAAAATGTATGGTATTTGTTAATACTTAACACCTGTCCATATACAAATAAATACATTTATTCAATATAACGTTTAACTACAGCAAAGCTTTAAATTAGGTTGCCTTTATGCCGTCATAAGTTCTAAAACAGCTGGAAAACTGGCAGGATAGCATGATAATATTCTTTGCTTTAATATTTTACAAACTGAGACGCTACAAGGATGGACTTTCATAAATTATTTTGTGCCATACATGAATTCAGCATAGAGTATCTGATGGCATTCTGATAATATGTAATCTGTCAATTACAGTTTGTCTGTAAACAATACACTGCTAACATTGGAACAACGTTTTGAAGTAAAGAACAGAGTAAAGGACAAGGCGGTCTACTTTCACAGTAATCTAAATATAGAGGCCATCTATCATTATGGGGTATTGGTCCAATGTTAGAGCCTTAAAGAGACCACCCTGGATAGTGAAGCCTTGTGCACCAAAGGCTTTTTTCTCTCATTGTATGAAATCATTTCTAGCATTTTCTACAACTATGGCTGCACGATCTTACAAAATTATGCAGTGAAGATGTTACTGCAAAATGCCCATGCGAGTTGTGATAAATAAGTATTTTTCTCACTTTCTCTCTTATATTTTCTTGTCGTTGCTGTTTGTAACCTTTAACATTTTGGCCACTGTAATCTACTGTATGTCAGGTTAGGAAAACTACTGCTCTCAGATTCCATCCAACATGCTCAGTATTACACTGACATGCAAAATGTGACCTAATTATACATGTAATATATCACCCAGGATTTACTGCATTCCAAGCAATGCTTTGCAATATTAATATCACACACATCCTGTATATATTTGTGTTTTATTGTGAATACCCTACTCCAACTCTGAGACGTGCAAAGTGGAAAAGCTCAATCCAAACTCACATAAATTTTCCATACCCACTTTTCCCTGTTCAGGATACAGAGAATGAACACTGGATTCCCAACTTTTTCCTTCCTGACTGGATTTTAAGAGTCACCAATCCATTTTTGTCCATTTTACAATAAAGAATGGGCTGCACAGTGGTGCAGTTGGTTGCACTGTTGCCTTGTGGCAAGAAGGTCCTGGGTTCGACTTCCGGCCGGGGGTCATTCTGCATGGAGTTTGCATGTTCTCCCCGTGCATGTGTGGGTTCTCTCTGGGTATTCCTGCTTCCTCCCTCAGTCCAAAGACATGCCTATTAGGTTAACTGGTCTCTCTGAATTGCCCTTAGGTGTGTGAATGTGTGTGTGCTTGGTTGTTTGTGTGTTGCCCTGCGATGTACTGGTGACCTGTCCAGGGTGTGACGCCGCCCGCCCATAAACTGCTGGAGATAGGCACCAGCTTCCCCTTTACCCACTATGGAAGAAGCGGTAGAAAATGACTGACTGACAATAAAGAATACAAATGTTCACTATGAATTAATACTGATGTTGTATGTATGTAGAACAAATGGATGAATGTATTAATGGATAGATAATGGATGGATAGATCGACAGAAGGACAAATGGATGGATGACGATGAATGAATGGACAGATGGATCAACAATAGGATGCATGGATGGATGACGGACAGATAATGGATGAAATGATGGACACATGGATGCAACATTTAGACAATGAGAGCGAATGAAGTCATTCTTGACTTCTCTGTTTTCTTTTCCATACTTATTTAGACCTGGAAATACACTACCAGTCAAAGGTTTTAGAAACATTTTCTCATTTCTAGTTTTCATTATTTTCATGACTATTTGCATTGTACGTAGATTCTAATTGAAGGTATCAAAACAGTGAATGAACACATATGGAATTATTTAGCAAACAAAAAAATGTAACAGAACTTTAAATATGTTTTATATTTTAGATTCCTTAAAGTAGCTGCCCTTTGCTGTGATGACTGAAATATTAACCTTTGGGCGTTTC
Organism: Crenichthys baileyi; assembly: GCA_036173005.1. NCBI lineage: Eukaryota > Metazoa > Chordata > Actinopteri > Cyprinodontiformes > Goodeidae > Crenichthys > Crenichthys baileyi. Next base: position 409,914 of record JAHHUM010001483.1, read on the forward strand.
TCAATGAACCTCTGGGAAGTTCTTTGAAAACCATTTCAGGTGACCACCTCATGAAGCTCATGGAGAGAACGCTAAGAGAGCAAAGGAGTAATCAAAGCAAAGGGAGGCTATTTAGGAGGTACAATCTAAAATATAAAAATGTTTAGTTATCTTATACTTTTTGTTAACTACAAAATTCCATGTGTGTTCATTCATAGTTTTGATGCCTTTGGTGAGAATCTACAATGTAAATAGTAATGAAAATAAAGAGATCCATTAAGTGAGAAAGTGTATCTAAACCTTTTGTATGTCAAAATTCTGTGCTTTTTTTCATACATTCCCAGACTGCATAGAAACCCTGAGAACTTCCTATGCAGCTCAATGATGTGAACATATTAACATACATGAATGGTAGCTAAGTGGATGTTTAATAACAGTCTAAAGTCAATATCTTTTTAGATACACAGACTGGATGTTAAACATGTTGAAAAGTGGAAGTCTGAGGCCATCTCCAATCAAAACCTCAACCAGCAAATGAATTTCCTATTAAAGAGCAGCTAGTTCTTGCTGGGCCTGACTCTTGATGAGCTGACTGTCCTTTTCGCTGTAAATATGAAACCTGCAATTAGATAATAAGTCAAAGCTCCTGATGAATCAGGTATTTAATTAGAGGCTAGATACTACTAATACAAAGCAAACCTACAAAGTGTAAAGGAAATAAAATTAGACATTGCATGCACCCACCTGCAGTGTGGGAGAACCCTATTACCCCATTACTTTGTTGGTGTGGTCTTGCCTATAAATGCCTACTCTTTTTTGATTTATTGTCACTTTCGCAGAAAAATCATGTTCCAGCATTGGCTCAAGTTGGATAATCAATTCCTAACTATAAATTTATGATTTGAAGTCAGAGAATTAGAGTTATTACTTAACAACAATCCAAATCCATATCTGCTAAAAGCATATATCCACTTCAGTTCAGCAGCCTCCACTCCACCTCATAAATGTAATTTCGCCTCTAGACAGACTGCTAATTTAGCTATTGACTTCCTTTGCAAGAGTCAATAAATCATGAACCGCAAAATTCGAACCAATGATGCATTCGCTGGCTTTTGCCTTCTGAAATCTATGGGTGATAAAAGTGCCAACAGGTTGCCAGCCATTACATAAATGTTACAGGCTGAAAGCAAAGCAGTACAGGTGTTCTGTCGCATCTCTTTCTGGTTTAACCAAAAATGTTTTAAACACCACCTTGATTAATCGGATAAGACTAAAAGGTGTCAGTTCGTACTGGTTAGACCCCCGCTCCTGTACTCCTACAGTTAGGATAGAGGTCTTGGAATTCTTTGAGACACTGAAAAACAATAAACAGGGTATTTAAAATGGTAAATTCATGTTATTTTACTTGTTTAAAAGGTTTTGATTTATAGATCTTTATATCTACTTTGAAAAAAAAATTCAATTAACCTGAAAGGTTTTGCACAGGCAAAATTTGTGGAAACCAGAGTTTGAACGACTAATTGTCAAACAGCATCCAATGTTTCAGTAGGAAATACACCTGTCTTTGTACCTAAAGCCATTGATCTGGATTTATGACCGTCACAGTAGCATCCATTAAGAACACACCGCCTTTAGTATACATACCCACTGTCAGATTCTCTGTTATTCCATGTTCCTGCACTATGGTAAAAGATTACCTTTACAGCCCCTGTGCATGGGTTTTAAAATAAAACTCTCTGTTCCCTTTGAAAGATAGATGTTCCTCCTTTTATTTACTGTAACTTACCACACTTTAATGATGTGAAGTAAAAAAGCTCACTCAACTTTGTTTGTTCGAGTGAGCTTTGGACTATTCTGAATAGGGTATTCTACAATGGAAATGTGTTAGAAGTTAAAAAATAAAATTAGCCCTTATTGGAACAAGATAATTTCACACTAAAAACATTTTTCAGTGTATTCATAAAGTAGGGAAAATTCCCGCTTTAAGACATGAGTGTTTTCAACAAAATTTCCAGTGCCAATTATTGTAACTCCTACAAAATACACAGAAATTAAACATTTCTGTCATTTGTACTCTACTTTTTAAGTTAATCAGAATGTAGAGAAACTTTTAATGTCTAATCTAGAAATTATGACTTAAACAATATTTAGGGTATAAATGTGACCTGATGCAGAGGCCTCTTTCTGTTACCCACTCTTCAAAATGGTAAAGAAACATCTTTAACTAAAGAAGGCAAGACAAGACAATAGCTATTAGCCTTAATTTGCTTATATCTACATTCAGAGCCACCACTCACCATGAGGAACATGGGAAGAAATGTTGAAAAATCTCCTAAAAAAATCTCTAAAATAATTGGTTCTACAATAAAATATGGAATTCAATGTTTTTTTATACATATATACAATAACTGTAAAAGGCTATTAAATTTGACCCATATGAAATATGCTTGCAGCACTTTTTGAAATAAAAATTTGGTTTGATGGAAACAAACTGTCCTTAAATCTGAACAAAATAAAATAATGTCTAGTAATTGTACATCAAACATGAAAGTCTACAGGTAGTTGTGCATGAAAGTAAATGTTTTGGTATCATAACTGATGATAAAACCTCCCATTAGGCACACATTAGAAACTCTGGAACAGTCGGGATGTAAAGCTACAGGTGCAAGAGGATGGATATGGGATATATCTATATATCGAGTATATATATCTTATCTATCTATCTTTATATCTAGCATATATATAGTAGAATATATATATAATATATATATAATATAGATATATCTTAGTAAAAATTCAGGAAACGAGGCATGAATGGATTTATTTGAATTATGGAAAACCTATTAAAGATTTTTAATATAGTTGTGCAGTGGAGCAAATTAGAATAATACACATATTTATATCTTATTATCTATTGTAGTATATATAATATGATATATATATATATATATATATATATATATATATATATATATATGATATACATATATATATATATATATATATATAGATATATATAGATATATCTATATAGATATATAATGTCATTAACTGCCCAGCTTCAACTTAATATATAACCTCTGCCACGTTGTTGTGTTGTCATTTCTCCACAAAGACTTTGAAAAATCCATTTCATCTATAGGGCATCAAAACAAGGGATCGTGTTTATCTCCCAGTCTCTATGGGCGACTTTATTAAAGACTAGTGGAATAGATGACTGGTATGAGGCTAGCAGCTGGCAGGTGGAAATGCATCTCTGTGGAGATCAAAGTAATCCGCAGAGTCTGAGGCCCCAAGGCCACATTGCGAAAACATTCGAAGCTCAAACAAACCAAGCCCAAAACCTTTCTAATACAACATTTCTGCTTTTCTTCTGCTTTCACCGTGAAGATTCTGTCGAGTCTTTTCCAAAAAGTAGACTTTGTTTGTGTTCACAAGCTAATTGGTACTTATAGTCAAACAGCTTACCGCCAGTGCCACTTGTCAGGTGCCTAAGTCAATTACAGCGAGGCTAGAAATTTGAGGAAGAAATCAAACCAGACAGAAATCCACCCAAAGAATGTTATTTCTGCAACACTAAACAGTAATTCTGCTCATTTTGGTAATGAAACTGAAGCTGGTACTTATCATTATAGTTGCTCAGCCAATCACCGAATGTCAGATCTCATAAAAACTGGGGGGTCAAAATTGAAAGAAAGAGAGATAAACAGAGAGAGAGAGAGGATAGATAGAGAGACAGACAGACAGACAGACAGACGACAACGAGCCAGACCGACAGCAACAGAACAGACAGAGCAACCAGTACAGATAGATAGATAGATAGATAGATAGATAGATAGATAGATAGATAGATAGATAGATAGATAGATAGATAGATAGATAGATAGATAGATAGATTTGTCATATACAATTAATACTGAGGCACAGATAAATAAGCTGGTGATTGAAATCAATTATAAATCACTTTGAATTAGATTTTTATCTACCCTAAAGGGTGACTGGCCGTTTGGAAACTCAAAATGTCAGTCCTTTCCGATAACTGAATGTACCATACTAAGCACAAGAAGGCTTTGTTGACAACAGCGCTGTACAGTTGACATATCTGCTAAAATTACCGTTCAGACTTACATGAACTACGGACATAACAGGAAGGCTCAACCTATTTCAGCAAAGTTTTTCTGTTTTAAACAACCTTTTAAAGCTTATATATTTATATATCTATATATGATATATAATATAAGTTATATATATATATATATATATCTATATCTCTATTAGTACTACTATATATATATTATAATACTAGATATATATTACGTATATATATACATTTTATAATATGTTTATTTACCATTTATATCGGGCAAGGAGAGTCATAATTCTTGTTGTGTCACAAACGCGGGCAAATAGGTGATTCTTGATTCTGAATAAAATGGTGCATCTTTGTTTTAAGTATTTTGTCATTTAAATTCCATAATTGCTCACCCTGCCAGCTTTTCCTTAGGTGTAGCTGCTGTTGCATGCACAGGGTTTTTACAGAGGAATACACTTCTCCATAAATACACAGACTTTGGGTATAATCTTTGGCTGGTATTTTTTGAAAAGTGCAGAGACAAGTAACACGCATGTCTCGCTGGCTGAGTGAGCCCTCGCTCAAAAACACCAACACTAAAGCACATTTATTCTTATGTAAGACATTTAGACATAAATATGTATATTTCCTCAGACTTTGAAGGGCTCGGGTAATCCTCTCAAGGAACTTTTCGAGACAAGAGCCACAGCAGTGCCTGTCAGTGCTGATATTTTTCTTTTAAATCCCTAATTCAGAAATGCCAACGACAGGCTGATGCAGGTCATCCCTATTTTATTGCATTTGAATACCAATAAATCAAATTCTTGTAACTGCTTTCCGTATCAACTACCGAATTGTGTTTGAGATGCAAACACTTCTATTATAAAAACCAGGGCTCTAAAATGTAAAAAGGTATTCTTTGTTTACTATACAAAGCTACAAAAGTATTTCCTTCCTTACAGCTTCTTCTTTTTTTGTCAGACTTAAAATAGTCAAAAGATAGCCTGAATAAACACAGAGTCAGTTCTCAAACAATGATTTAATTTATCTTCACTTTGACTAGACCACTAAAAAACATTATTTTTTTTTTCAGGGGTTAATTTGCTAATGTGCATCAGATCCTTTCTCTGCTGCTGTGCCAAATGTTTACAAACTGATGACCAGGCGTTCACCTTCAGGATCTTCTGGCAGAGAGCAAATTTCATGGTTCATTCCATTACAGCAGATAGTCCAGGGCCTCAAGTAACACCTTCCCTGTACGTTAAACTGTCAGGGATGTTTTTTGTCTGGAATGCTTTTTTTAGTTTGCCAGATATAACCGGACACATACCTTTCAAATGTCACTTTTGTCTCTTCAGTCCACAGAATATTTTCTCAAAAATGTTGAGGATGATGAAAAACAGTTTTTGGCTAATGTTAGACAGGCCTTTTACATTATTTTGTTCAACAGTGGTATGCTCTCCCATAGATGCCATTTTTGCCCAGTCCCTTTCTTATTTTCTTAAATATGAACAGTGACCTTAACTGAGGCAGGTGAGGTTTGACATTCTGAGTTATTCTGCTCTCCTGGACGAGTCATTGATGCACTGTTGGAGCACATTTAGCTGACTGGCCACTCCTGGCAGGGGTTGGACAATGAAACTGAAACACCTGTCATTTTAGTGTGGGAGGTTTCATGGCTAAATTGGACCAGCCTGGTAGCCAGTCTTCATTGATTGCACATTGCACCAGTAAGAGCAGAGTGTGAAGGTTCAATTAGCAGGGTAAGAGCACAGTTTTGCTCAAAATATTGAAATGCATACAACATTATGGGTGACATACCAGAGTTCAAAAGAGGACAAATTGTTGGTGCACGTCTTGCTGGCGCATCTGTGACCAAGACAGCAAGTCTTTGTGATGTATCAAGAGCCACGGTATCCAGGGTAATGTCAGCATACCACCAAGAAGGACGAACCACATCCAACAAGATTAACTGTGGATGCAAGAGGAAGCTGTTTGAAAGGGATGTTCGGGTGCTAACCCGGATTGTATCCAAAAAACATAAAACCACTTTGGGGTGTTTTGGAGGAGCGAGTCAGGAAACGTTTTCCACCACCAGTATCACGTAGTGACCTGGCCACTATCCTGCAAGAAGAATGGCTTAAAATCCCTCTGACCACTGTGCAGGAGGTGTATATGTCATTCCCAGACGAATTGACGCTGTATTGGCCGCAAATGGAGGCCCTACACCATACTAATAAATTATTGTGGTCTAAAACCAGGTGTTTCAGTTTCATTGTCCAACCCCTGTGGGAAGGTTAACCAATGTTCCATGTTTACTACATTTTTTGAAATTTACTCTCACTGTGTTTGGTGGAGTCCCAGCGACTTAGAAATAGCTTAGAAACCATTTTCAGATGGATTGATTTTGATTTATGTTATTCTCGAATTTCTTTAGATAGGGACAAGTTCTCTTTCTTTTTGAGATCTTTTAGCTTACTTTATGTTGTTAGACAGCTTCGGTTTAGATGGTTTACTTAATTCTACATGTCTGACAATATGTAGGCTGGGGTGTGAACAGTAAGGTTCAATTCAGCTTTACAAAAAATGTGGTAAATTCGTAATATAACAAAGAGGAAATTACTTTTTCACATAATGCCACGTTGGTTTTGATAGATCTTTTACTCAAATAAAATCATCATTTGAAAGCTGTTTTTTAACAGCTTTTTTAAATGTAATTATGTTATCTTTTCTGATAATAACATTTGATTTGAAACATTTAGATGTAGGCGTGTACCGATTGATCGGCCTGGTGTTCCATCAATCTGCCCCGATTTCCCTAATTTTGGGTGATCAGTGATCATCCGACACTTAGATGTGAAACCAATCTTATCCACCTATCTATCCACTGTTCCCTTTTGCTCTGCTGTGAGAGAAGGCTGACTGACAGACCTGCCCACCAGATCACGTCTGTACGTGCGCGATTCACAACTGCTGACAACATAAGATTGGAACATTGAAGGTGTGTTGTGACCTTATGACACTTGACAGTGTCAGTTACAAAAAAAAAATCAGCATCATCCAACATCGGAATTGGCAGGTCTGGCTTTTTAAAGATTGCCAATCTGTGATCGGCCAGAAAACTGCAATCGGTGCACCCTATTTACGTGCCTACGAAAAATTGAATAATTCTTTAAGGTAGGCAAGTAGTTATTTACAGAACTGTATATAATCAAGAAATGCAAAAAAAAAAACGAACAAAAAAAAAACAAACACACTTTACATTACTTATATTTAAAAAGGCAGGAGCATCATGTGTCAAATTACAGATATGAATTCTGCCAACAGAGTAATATACAGGGGTTGGACATTGAAACTGAAACACCTGTCATTTTAGTGTGGGAGGTTTCATGGCTAAATTGGACCAGCCTGGTAGCCAGTCTTCATTGATTGCACATTGCACCAGTAAGAGCAGAGTGTGAAGGTTCATTTAGCAGGGTAAGAGCACAGTTTTGCTCAAAATATTGAAATGCACACAACATTATGGGTGGCATACCAGAGTTCAAAAGAGGACAAATTGTTGGTGCACGTCTTGCTGGCGCATCTGTGACCAAGACAGCAAGTCTTTGGGATGTATCAAGAGCCACGGTATCCAGGGTGATGTCAGCATACCACCAAGAAGGACGAACCACATCCAACAGGTTTAACTGTGGACGCAAGAGGAAGCTGTCTGAAAGGGATGTTTGGGTGCTAACCCAGATTGTATCCAAAAAACATAAAACCACGGCTACCCAAATCACGGCAGAATTAAATGTGCACCTCAACTCTCCTGTTTCCACCAGAACTGTCCGTCAGGAGCTCCACAGGGTCAATATACACTGGCGGGCTGCTATAGCCAAACCTTTGGTCACTCATGCAAATGCCAAATGTCAGTTTCAATGGTGCAAGGAGCGCAAATCTTGGGCTGTGGACAATGTGAAACATGTATTGTTCTCTGATGAGTCCACCTTTACTGTTTTCCCCACATCCGGGAGAGTTACGGTGTGGAGAAGCCCCAAAGAAGCGTACCACCCAGACTGTTGCCTGGCCAGAGTGAAGCATGGGGGTGGATAAGTGATGGTTTGGGCTGCCATATCATGGCATTCCCTTGGCCCAATACTTGTGCTAGATGGACGTGTCACTGCCAAGGACTACCGAACCATTCTTGAGGACCATGTGCATCCAATGGTTCAAACATTGTATCCTGAAGGCGGTGCCGTGTATCAGGATGACAATGCACCAATACACACAGCAAGACTGGTGAAAGATTGGTTTGATGAACATGAAAGTGAAGTTGAACATGTCCCATGGCCTGCACAGTCACCAGATCTAAATATTATTGAGCCACTTTGGGGTGTTTTGGAGGAGCGAGTCAGGAAACGTTTTCCTCCACCAGTATCACGTAGTGACCTGGCCACTATCCTGCAACAAGAATGGCTTAAAATCCCTCTGACCGCTGTGCAGGACTTGTATATGTCATTCACAAGACGAATTGACGCTGTATTGGCCACAAAAGGAGGCCCTACACCATACTAATAAATTATTATGGTCTCAAACCAGGTGTTTCAGTTTCATCGTCCAACCCCTGTATATGTCTTTTAGTCTTTTCTTCACTATAGGTTAAAATATATTCCATTACAAAGAACCTCTGCAGTCCATCGACACCTCCATCTTGTTACCAGCAAATTACAAAAAAACATCATTTGTTACCATCATTCTCAGAGGAGAAAAGTGTGCAGCAGATGTAAACTGCATCTACCAACAACCCTGTTGTAAACATACAATAAAACATAACAGATAAAATTCTGTTTATGGACAAAGAGAGCCGGCTGCACATTTCCAGCATTTAATCTTAGTTCAGACATAAGCACCATGCCAATTATATCATCCCTGCCAATTTGTCTGCTGAACAAATATAAGGCTGAGTGGCCACCTGCCTCTGGAGTAATCAGCCAAAAGCTTTAGGAGTTGCCGCAATTCAAAGAGACATAGCAGCCATTTCAGGTGAAGTCAAGAGCATTAGTTAGTTTCAAATTTAATGGAAAGTGAAAAATATCAGTTTTGTTTAAAAGGCGCACATGGCACATAACATAGTCTTTAGAATCACACCAGACTTGTGAAAAAATGCTATACCAAGGGAGATACAAATGTGTTTAGGTGCCATGCTTACTGACTGCCATCTCTTTTACCCACTCCTGTTTTCATCCTTGTTCTTTCTGTTGTTCAGATCCTGATAATATATGTGAATTTTTAGAATGCATTACTGGTAAATGTCCTTCGTAATGACTCGGATGAATTGAGTTTACAAATCCTTATAATGTATGTGTCTGCCTTGGATTGTTTGCTTTGTGCTAATTTAAAGAGGCGTTTTCTTTACTGTTGGAATTTCCATGTCTCGTTATTAGCAACTGTGCTGAAGAAAAAAAAGGAGAACTACAATATTAAACAAAAAAAAAATGCTGGTGAAGGCAGAATCTGAGATGAAAAAGAAATATTATGTTGACAACGCTTTTTCTAATCGAACCTGTATTGATTTCTAATCGATTTTACATCAGTCACACCTACAGGGATCCTCGGCTTCTTGTTTATTTTATGACCCAGCTATACAATCCCAAGCAATTTTAAAGATGCATTCGGTGAACATTTGAAACTTTCAGCAAAGAAAATCTCTTTTGTAGGACTGGACGGTTAAACATTACTTTATTCTAAAGCATCCCTTAATTATACTATAGTCTATAGTCCACAGTATTAGTATTACACTGTTTACTAAAACCAGCCGCCACAGAGACAGTTTCTTCCCCCAGGCTGTTTCTCTAAAGAACATTTAATAGAGTACCAAACAACTGCATACTGAAGTTGCAAATGCACCTTTGTATATATGTATATTTAAGGACTCAAAGATATTTGCATAAATATATTTAAAATATATTTAAAAACCCAGAGAGCAAAGGGTACTGAAGTCAACTTCCTTGTGTGAACTTGGCAATAAAGCTGATTTTGATTCTGACTACCATCTACTTGGAATGGCTTGAGATGGCTTGAGATGTCTAAGTACTCTCTTATTAAGAGTGTTTTAAAGGTTTGCAGTATAATTCAACCATAATTTTTTGGATTAAAGAAGAAATGTGCAATGTTTTTTGTTTTTTTTTACATTTGCAAGTGAAGAATAAATACGTACCATGTATGCAGTCATTGTCAATTTATTGAGTACAATCTCATGGCAACAGTTAAATTAATTCAGGCATCTAGATGCGATGAAGATGTCTTACTGAGAACCAGAATGGGAAAGAAAGGGGATGTAAATTACTGTAACCCTGATATGTTTGTTGGTGCCAAATGGGCTGGACTAATTATGTCAGAAACTGCTGATCTCTTGGGGATTTTCACACTTAACCATCACTCAGGTTTACAGAGAATGTTAAGAAAGAGAAGAGATCCACTGAGCAGCAGTTGTGAAAACAAAAATGCCTTGTTGATATCAGTGACTAGAGGAGAAGGGGCAGACTGGTTCACGATGACAAAAGGGCAACATTAGCTCAATTAACTTGTTGTTCATCATAACTAAAGTTCGCTTAATACCATCTCTGAATATACAACGCATCACAACTTAAAGCAAATGAGCTACAGCAGCAAAAGACCACCACAGGTACCACTGCAATCAAAAAATCAACACCAGGCTGACCAAAGTTGGACATTGACAGAAACAATAATGCTGCCTCATTGGAATATAGAAGGTTAGGGTTAAAATTTGTTGTAAACCACATAAAATCATAGATCCAATCTGCCTTGTATTAATTGTTCAGGCTGTTAGTTGTGTAATGATATGGGGGATAATTTCTTGGTACACCTTTTAGGTCCCTTAGTACCAATAGAGCATTATTTAAATGCCACAGCCTGTCAGAGTATTGTTGCTAACTATGTTCATCCCTTTACGATCACAGAAAGACCATCTTCTGATGTCTCCTTCCAGCAGGATAATGCTAAATGTCTTGAACACGACAATGGGTTCATTGTACTCCATAAGCCTCCACAGTCACCAGATCTTAATGCAATAGAGCACCTTTGGGATATGGTGGAATGGGGGATTGTCATCATGAAAGTGAAGCCAACAAAGCTGCAGCAATTGCATGATGTAGTCATGTTAATATTTAGCAAAATCTTTGAGGAATATTTTCAACACCTTCCTGAATCTAGACAACATAGAACTAAGGCAGATCTGAGGACAAAATGAAGTCAAACCCAATACTAGCATGGTGTACCTACAACAAAACATCAAAACATGCCACATCCAGAAGTGTGCTTGTAGTTCACCCAGATGTAAGAAAAACCTTTAACAGGTTTCTACCATTTTCATCTTGATTTCAGGTTTCCTGTTATATCCAGTCAGCTTTGCTTCTGGTCTGTTTTCCATTCTGTGACCCACTGCTTCCACTGCATCAGTTTAATGGGTTGTTGTTTAGCTTTTTTATCTTGTTCAACTGTTGATAAAACTGCCTTAAGGTTCTGGCTAACAGCCAATGCTTTAAGGTGCAGGGCAGAGTAGGGATGGACTTAAAGGTTTATCACAGTATTTAGTGGCATATATTGTAGTAACGCATTTGCTAAAGAGATGCATCAGTCACTGGAGTTTCCTACGCAAACACTAGCCATCACTACCACGAGAATATTACAACAAAATAACTCACAGGTACATTCTTTATCCACAACTACACATTAACCTGTAGGTGTGAAAGGCTGGCATAAAATTTGCAGCAAATTTTTACTGACTTTCTTCAAAACAAGACCATTGCTATTTTTCAATACATATGTATACAGCATCACTAATACCTATCATTTTTAAAGGTTTGTTATTTGTGATTTTGTAAATATTTTAATCAAGATAGGTCTAGATTCTTCCCGTGGATCTGAACGACTCCTTAAAATTTCTGTGTCTAGAATCGAAAGATAGAATTAATAACCAAATTGGAGCTGACTGAGAATCTTGGTTTGAAGCCTATATTGCAACATTATACCACGGGGGCTGGTAGCAGAAGAAAGGGGAAATGAAAAGATGATGGAACATCCACCCTATGCGATAAACAGTTTCTTGGCCTTATATTTTAAAGGGGGAGGGTTTGCTGTTGATTAAATCCCGGCTCCCATACTTAACTCAAGGGGACTTAATCTATGTTTTTTCTCATGTGGGTGTGCTTGATTGTCTGATTATCACCACCTTTTGACCATACTCCCTCCCAATCAACTCCTGTGAGCACCCCCTTCTCTTTGATTGATTTGTAACAGTCACAGCGAGCCCTGATGACGGAACGCCTGCCTAATGACCATACATCAAGAGGAAGTGATGAGGGGCGTGCTGAAGACATGCCGTTAATGCACATCACCGCGATCCGCCCTAACATTTGTCCTCTATTTTGACATCTGTGAGGAGAAATGGAAAGAGTTGTTTTTACTAGCAGCAGGGAGGGAGGTTGATATATCTATTTATGGTAATGAGATATTCTGGGTCCTAGGAGCAACTCTGACTCTGTCTCTGACTGCTGCTGAAGTTTCATATACTGTAAAAATAAAACTGTCAGATTTGCATGAGAGGTTTTTAGCTCATGCCTAGTCAGCGAAGCAGAGAGGCATCGTCTCTTTTTAATTTTATACATTAAAATGAGACTTATGAAATTATGTATACCTATGTAGGCAGCAGGCATGCTGTTTTCTGTAGTTTGTGGGTCACTGGGTGGTAAACAGCTTTGGTTGCTTATAATTTGGTTACTTTGAGACTAATTCAAAGATACAGCCTAAATTAATATTGATTGACTATATACTGTATCAAGCAGTTCAAAATCAAACAAAGACAAAAGTTAAACATATTACGTTTGCATGTTTACTTCCTGTGTTGCAGAGTATTTATATCTTGTTTTGTCTTTTCTTTTTACCCTTTCTGTATTAAGTCTGAGACTAAGCAAAGGCCAGAAAAATAAAATTCAAGAGTCCAACACAGCTAAGCATGCTCTAAACCATGAGGGTATGGTACAACACATTTAGAGCTTAAGACAATACAGTCTGAGATCAATAAGCAAGGGGACAAGGAAAAATAGCAGGAACTAGACAGTGCAGTTGCAATGACTTTGTCAGGATTCAAAGGTGTTTGAGTTTTGTTTTGGGTTTTTCTCTGATTATGATTGTTTTCCAGGTGGTGCTTTAGTTCATTCATTTAGGTTTACTTTCTTATGTTTTGTTGGATTTTGTTCATGATGGATTTTAGTTTGTTCTGTTTGAGATTTTCCTTTGGTTAGATTGTTTCCTTGCATTTCTGTTCAGCTCATTCATATTTTAGTTACCACTCCCTGCCATCTTGTAATGAGTGTCATTTAATTCATCTGCACCAGTCTCTCTGTCTATCCTGCGTGTGACACTACATATACTCTTCAGTTCTGTTTGTTCCTTGCTGGTTTATAGTGTTCATGTCCTCGACTGGTTGCCATGCCACACCTGTCCATGACTCCTTTTAATGCTATGTCTGCTCTGTTCCTGCCTAATCGACCCTTGTTGATGCCTGTGTTTTTTCCCCACACTCTATGCGTCATTCTCCTAATGCCTGCCTGTAAGTTGCTTTTTATTTATTAAATCTTCTCCACTTCTGCACTTTGGTCCTACTCCAGGAGGCCATTGTCTGACAGACCTCAGATAATAACAAATATTGGCTAAAAAGAGATTACATAGGACAAATAAATGATCTCCCAAATATGAGTCATCATTCTTTTAAATCTGTTACCATTAAATTAGCACTAAAGAAGTCCCCCAACACTTTGTGGTAACATCTTGTATTTGTAGTAACATATTGTGAACCAGGCAAGACAAAACGGTTTTATGAGGACTATCAGAAAATTTCAGAGACTCACACTGACACAACACTGGCTAACGGCTAACCAATCTAGCTAACAGAAAATTATGCCAAAGTTAGCATCTGATTTGCATACTTGCAATTCAAAATTGAAAATCTGGTCAAACCTAAACTGAATTATTTAACACTAGATACAAATCGATTAAAATAAATTTTTATTTTAAACCAATATTTTATTGCTGAAAACACAAAAAAGGAGAACCCCTATTTGTGTTTAAGCCTATAGACATGGAAAAAAAGGGGGCATAGAAATAGCAGCATCTGTTTGGCTGCTAGAGGGCATTTTCTGTACATTTTTAGAATTTAGACTACATTTAATGGTCTGCAGTTAAAACTATTTAATACTAATAAAAATAAACTAATAAAACCTGCAAAAAATGTTTCATACTGAAGACCATGTGGCAAAAGACCATTACAATTTGTTGACTAGAAAAGTTTTACTGTATTTGGAAAACCAGGGTTCAGACACATTTTTCATGTCAAAAGCACATACTTTTGTGTATTAAAAATTCCAGAGGTCTTATAATTTTTTTGCCCATTTTTAGAGTTCACTGTGAATTTTAAAGCTGATACTTCAACAGAGTTCAGGCCTTAAATATGAAATCTGCAAAAAAATTCAATCTGTAAGGGGATGGATGGATGGATGGATGGATGGATGGATGGATGGATGGATGGATGGATGGATGGAACCTAATCAAATTTCTGAAATTTCCAAAGTTTTTCGGACAGCTTACAAATCCTTCAAAACACAGAAAAGGAGTTATAGGACCACTTAAATGCAAGGATAAACAGAAATCAATTGAGACAACATGACTTTCAAAATAAAGTGACAAGTGAAATAAAAAACAAACTAACACACAATTGTTTGGCCCATAGCATTTCTGTTTATATGAAAGTTATGTCCAGATTTTACAGTCACACACACATATATATATATATTTATATAGATAGATAGATAGATAACCTGTGCAAAAATCTTGAACCTCCTGATTTCTTTATATGTTATCTCCAAGGAGTCAGACATTGTTTAAATTTTAAATTCATCCTGAACAAATTGTTTTTTGTGGACGTTAGCTGCCTTTTCACTCCAGTCTCAACACCTCATAGAAACATTAAGATATTTTAAGGTTGATACTAAAAAGCTCCAATTGCTGGTTCAACTACTTTGTATTGGGAGTAAAAGACATTTTAAACCCATTTAATTTCTCTTTGTGAAAACTTCATTAAAAATGCATAAGAACTGGTTTTAAAATAGTACCTTAGACTTTTGGCTTTTGACAAAGTGCTTTCAGGGTCCGATGTTTTTAAATAAAAATATGCCTTTAGCCTGATGAGTGGCTTCTGTGGATAAACAGAACGCTGTAAAAAGTATATTGCAGCATGATGTATTGATTTTAGTATACTTTATGTTGTCAGACAGGTTCTGTTTAAGTAAATTCTTGATTCTGCAAGTCAGACAGTAATTAGGCCAGGACTAAATTGAATGCAACTTTTAAAACAATGTGGTTAATCACAATTAATTCATGATTTAACAAGAAGGGATAATTACATTTCCACCTAGGGCCAGGTTGGTTTGAATAGCTTTTCCCCTAATAAATAAAAACTGTGTTTTGCATATAGATAAATTACCGTTGCCTGGTAAAATCTATTTGATGATTCAAGCATTTGAGTGTCACAAATAAGCAAAAACAAAAGCAAAACAGTATGTAAGGTGCCATTGCAGCACTGGATATTATCTTTCACATTGCAACCTTTAGATAATACTAACTAATTCTGAGTCAAATGTCTTTGAGTCAGTAAGAAATTCTGCGTAATATTTCTGTACGATAGGTGTTTCCCATTCCACCCATCCTGATTAATATTGTGCTACAGGCTGTGAAATGTTCCTTGTTATTTCATGTCACACTTCGAAACAGTCAAATTTGCAGGGACTTGTTGCATGCATTACAATTCATAAGAGAAAAGCATTATTATGTTGAGAATGTTGCTTTGCCTATTCCTTCCCATTGTTGAGCTTTTACTACACACACGACTGTTACCTGATTCTGTCACTGCACAATCCATTTTCAGATGCGTGAATAAAACATTCAGACACCTTTCTTTTAAAGCCGTGAGTTTGTTCTCCAAATGAACACAACATCAGACAAGGAGTATAAGTCCCAGTCCGAGCTGAAGCACCCATTCTGTCATATGTCAAATTGCGTACTGTCCTGTTTAGTAGCAGAAAGATATCCAGTGATATCTCAATGTTTTCTGCCCAAGAGCCAATTCCCTTTCTCCAAACCCTCTACCTCATCCTGCAGCTAGTTTATAACACACGCTTCACTGCAGCACACCGTCTTTCAGGGTTTGGGTATTTGCATCATCCAAAATTACCATCCAATCTGTTCTCTGACTACTCAAAGTGGCATGCTGAGCTGATTGACACAAGGACATTCACACCTCCCATTGGGAGAATGGGTTGTCTGCTGTCTGGTATCTGGACAAGTTCTGTCCCTTACTGAGCATTTGCGTCTCACTCATGCACGAAGCTGTCATTTCCCCAATGTGTCAGCCCACCAGAAAGGTGTCACAAGGGATTACGAGAAGCCTAAGGGGGATTAAAGTGTTTTTGACAGACTGGCCGCTTCACTTGTCCCAAAAACGTATGTTGTATTTTTGTTTGTGCAAGAATATTGACAAAAAGTGCACCTAAAAAACTCGAGAACCCTTAAAAAAATGTGTAGAAAGCCTTAAAATAAATCTGTCTTTTATTGCAGTAGTATTACAAAAAAATAGAAAACCGGGTTCTAGCATGGAACAATGCATTCCAATGGTTTGGTGTGAAAGCACTGTTAAACTTTTAGCTGGAAATCCACAAAGTATTTTTTCTTGGGCTTAATATGATGCGACACACAGGTCTGTTTTATCCACTCTTCAAAATGGGAAAGAGAAGAGAGCATGCCATCCAAGTAAAACAAATATTTTGATAAACTATAAAATGGCAACAACAGCTACTTGCTTAAACATTGCCAATTTCTACAGCCAGGACAATAACAAAAATGTTTAACTGAACTGGAATTGACCCAAACAAGGCTGGATGAGGACCAAAGTTTATCATGCCACCAGACGTAGAGAGGAGGATTATAAGGGAGGTAAAAATAATTTACAGTTGACTCTAGCAAAGAGCAACATCTTGCGGTCTCCAAGTCTCCAAAACCACCCTTAGATGTCATCTACATGCTGCGCTGCACCTGAAATATTGCAACGAGTAAAGTCTTCAATTTACTCATTCATTTTCCACAAAGCTTAAAAACTGTAGAGATAAAACCTTTTTTAAAGATGGGTTAACCAAATTCTTCAATAATATATAATTAATATATCTTAGAGCATTTTTGGTAGGGACCATTGGAAAAGCAGTTTATTAACAAGTTTCCTAATTTTTGCTCTTCAGTCAGGTTTTAATCCCACCACAGAACTGAAAATGCAGTGGTAAGAGTTTTGAATGACATACATCTTAACAGCAAAGGAACTAAAACTACTGTGTTGGTATTAGGGGATCTCAGTGCTGCGTTTTGGTTTTGGTATGGACGTTTTTCTAACCATGTTATTTCTAATTTAGTGAGATTTAGTTGCACTAGATAATCAATCTATTATAAGGCTTTTCACACAACTTTACTAATAATTTTGGAGAGCATTGTACCTAGATCTTCCAACTTCCAATTCATATACTGTAATGTGTGTGTGTGCTGATTTGACCTCTTATCACCAAGTTTATGTCTTATACTTCCAACTTTTGATTACCCAATTATCGTCAAAGAGGCTGTTTGTGATTCTCTGCAGTTGAGCCGTCCATTTGCTGCTTGCTAATGTCAAGAGTTTTTAATCAAGCAAACAAACGAAGATGAAAAAAATTACAGTGAGGGCCATTAAGAGTGTATTAATCCTCCTCCTCCCTCTCTGCTGTTTTCATCTAATTAAGGGTCATTCTGTCTCCTGGACACATTAGGACACTGCACACCCATCCCAACCCACATAATTAAATGTTTCCTTGTGCTTGCCATCTGGAGACCTCGTCTCTTTAAGCGTGCATGTGCTGGGCTTAGCTAAGGATGGGAAAAAAAGGGACTGAACTGCACACAGAGAACAGAAAAGAAATCCAGGATGCACAGTATTAATCCATTTTTGTGACATCTCCCAGGAAGGAGACGTTTTACAGCAGGAATCCTCGTGATGTCCTAGACCAAGCAAACTCTGCGTAGCAGCATTTCTTTGTCTTTGACCACATTTCTCCACAAGCTGCATTGGGAAGGACAAGTGTGTTAACGTCTTGATTCTGCTGGCCGAATAAAAGACTGCGTCTTTGAAGAAACCTTGGATCCAAAGTAAAGAATGGTCTGCTGTCTGTGTATCCAGTGACCATATTCCGGCTGAAAATAAGCTTAGCTGCCAGAAACTGGTTGTCTTAAGCCCTGCAGAAAAGAATCTCAACCGAAGATTCCCTAAAGAAGAGTCGGTATCCCTAATTATGTCAACGAAGATGTTTCCCCTCCACTATCTAAAGAAAACAGCATTAAAAATAAAAGCTCAGCGCACCTGACGTGTTCAAGCAAATGTTTGCCTCAGCTGATAGACTGAGAACAGCCGTCACGTCTTTGTTCATACGACCTGCTGTAATCAGGACGGTTCACAGGAAGAGGCTGTGTCTGGGCAGAGAAACTTTGTTTAGATGTTGTTTATTTCATTGTGTTTTCATTTGGTGATTAACTGTTCAAGCGAATTAGGTCGCTATGCCTGATACAGCAAAGTTTGTTGAGTTTCAATTTTGCGACAAACTTTATTTCAATGAGTGGTTTAAACACTGATGGTCCAGTAACGTGAGTTACTCCTCTTTATCGGCGTTTCCCCTTCCTTCCAACTCACCAACCTGTATAGAATAAGTCTGCATAGTCATAAACATGCTAAAGTTTTTCTCTTTTATCCCAGCTGCTAAAGTTAAAGCTAAAAGCTCTGCTCATGCTAAGGCGGTAGACACAATGAGTTTCAAAGCTAATTTGGCCTCGTCTGCAATTCCTCAAAACAAACGGTTCAATTAATAATTTATTGTTTACTGGTTTTCAGTTTTTTTTTCTTATTTGTTCCCTTTTCTTATTTTTTTCCTGTAGTTTATTAGTTTTTATTTTTCTTTTCATTTTACTTGGTAGTTTAGTGGAATGTTATTAGCCTAGTTAGAGTTTCTAGACTAAGGCATTTTATCTGGAAGTTGAATAATTCTAATAAATTCTTGTATTTGGAGTGAAGTTGTTTCTGTTTATTCTGTATGTGTGCAGTGCTTTGCTGTTTAAAAATGCCAGTGTGCAAATTCACCCCCTCATCTATTGTTCTATAATACCACACCTCACCAGGAAGGTATTTATAAAACAAAAACTGACAGACTGGGAAATGTTTAGCTATTAATTCCTTATAAACAGGTGGTGCCCTGGCTTAGTAATTCTGATCAAAATTGCTAACTTTATTCATATTTGCCTTTGACAGTTTATGCTCATATGCACAACACATGTCATATTGATTCCTTAATAATGTTTATATTTCTTTCGATTGCTTTATTATCATCCAGGATTAGATGTTTATATTTATTTTGCTTTCATTAACAGGACCTATAACAAGAACACAGCCATACACCCATAACACACACACTTGGAACAACAGAACCCTTGAGGTAGATTGCAGCACCAGCACAAAACAACTAGCAAGGCTGACATAATCAAGTTCAAAGCAGCCCAACAATTTAATGTATAAATAATCACATATTTATGCAGTCAGGGCCATGCTAAGCTGGCACTTTGAATATGTTGCAAACATCCTTCTTGTTGCTTTTACTGAAGACACAATGACTACTCAGTTGTTTTTTGGCGCGGAAGATTTCATGGTTCATTTTTGCATCAAACGCTGGCAGATTATCCATGTTTCAACAGAAAACAACATTTCTCTGTCGGCCTGACGAGGCGATATGCGATTCAATCCCCAGGTTGATTCAATAAGCACACATCTGAATCACAAAGTGATTTTTGCTGTTCTTTTCTCCGACCCTTGTCCAGGCGTATCATCTTCTCCTTCTTCCCTCTCTCTCTCTTTTTGTTGTCAAATGATAGTTGAAATACAGACATATGTGTAGCCAGAGAAGCGTTGAGCATTTCTCGTTCTTTTTTCTCTGGGTGCAGTTGAGGATTAGTCTGTGCCTGAGTGCCTAGAATAATGATCACTGCAGCAGAGAACCACATTTTCACATTCCAGGAGATAACGGGAAGGCAATCTGCAAGCAGAGGGTTTACCCGGCTCCCTGTGGCTTATTGTGAGGCTAACAGAAAAGCCACCACCAATGGCCAATAACTGGTCTTCACTGTACCACGCACCAGCAGGAAACAGTCTCAGTACTCATATTTTTTGGACTCAGAAGGATATAAGTTCCGGGTATAGTGTACTGCAAAAGTATTCTTATCCCTTGACCTTTTCACATTTTCTTATGTTATAACCACAAACCTCAGTGTATTTCATTGTGTGGTGTAAGAATTATGATTATTGATTAATTAATATTTATCAAGAATTATAATTTAAAATCATAATTTGAAAAAAATTTATTTCTTAACCAAAAATCATTACTTACGAATAGAAATCAGAGATGTCTTCTGCTGTTGTGATTATGGGCTCAAAGCTTTTTAATAATTACAATTAGCTATTCATCATTAATAATTGATAAATGTTACTGTTTATTCAACCGCTTCACCGAAGGTGGGCGAACTTCGACCTTGTTTTGACAGATAAATCACTCTTGCACGAAATAAACACAAACGCTTCTCTGAATTATATATATAAAGATTTATTGAAGCCAAATAATTCTGATATACCATTATTCTGGTCCAAAACCTTCACCTTACTAACAAGCACTATTCTACACAAAGGGGATAAAAATGACTACCTAACAATAATAATAAAAAAAAAAAAAATATATATATATTTAGTGTCTATGAAGATTAAACCAGCAGTTTTATGGGCAAAATGTGCAATTTTGGTTAAATGGAAAGAGAAGTCCTCCTGTTGTGCCGATGTCTCGATTGCAGCGATCAGCTGGCAAAACAGTGGGGCCACGCCCCTTTAGCCGTACAGCTGATTGTCCCAAATCTCAAACAAAGAGTCATAAAACTCTGAGGCAGGAACTCAGTGGAAAAACTCCAGTAATAAAACTGGAACAAAGGAATGGCCAGGCGAGGCCCAGACCGCAGTTGCTTTGAATGAAAAAACTTTTAAACTTCTGGCTGATTTGGGATCAGCCGGAAAAAACATGAACACGCACGATTCAGCAGCGCTTGCGCAGCAAATCAAAACACAGCTCAGCATAAAACACTTTAGTCAGTATTGCATGCAACAAGTTGATACCTTGGATTAACTACTGGTGAATCTAAATCACCTTAACTATGCCTCATCCTGCCCAGACTTCTAAATACACCTATCCAATTTAATATAAAAATAACTAAATTACTTTGACGTCTTCTTTTCACCGGTTGGGTCAGGTCTGAAGAAAAACGAAGGAGGGGGGATCACGCGTCCGTGATCAACTCAAGAAAAAAAAACGTAAACTTCTCATCCGTCCAGGAGGGGAAAATATGAAGAACCGTTAGTCCACTGAATCAACAAGGAGGAGCCTCATCTCCTTGGAAATAAAACCTCTGTAGGTTTTCACCTGCACCGGGTGTTGGCGTGGTCTTCGATCGGCGTGTGAATCTTCTGACCTTCTTGTATCAGACAGATTTCCAGCTTTCAAGCTCTTCCGGGAATGGCCTTGTGGAGCAATCCAGATATGTGCCTCCGCTGCGTCGTCCCATGAGACACGCGGGAAATGGCCACAAAATTTATTTACTGCAGCTTTATAATCGGGTGACGTTAGAGCTGCGATGTCTCTTGTGCTGCGCATGTTCAACTGTGCGACCAAAATGGATGAACAGTGGCAAACAATTATAGTGCTTAATTGTGAAAGTGAAAACATTATACATGGTTTTCAAAAGGTTTTACAAATGAAAATCTAAAAAGTCTGGCATACGCCCTTTTCTGTGAAACCCATTAACAAATTCAGGTGCAATAAATTGACTTTAAAAAAATCACCTAATGAGTCTGTAGGGCTGTACAATATATCACCAATATATCATCATCGCAGTATTAGTTTGTGCATTAATAGTATTCCAAGTCCATTTACCCTGTTGGGTGGACTCCCACAGCAGTGGATGCCCACACCTGACACACGCTATGGTGGCCAAAATGTGTTTGTAGCACTGATAAGAAAGTGAGGGAAGAGTAAAATATGGATTTATTGCAACTGATGACGTCATCTTAATATTTACCATTTATCTCCCCACTGAATGAATTTAAATATCACGCAGTCCTATTCAACTGTGCAGGTTAATCTCAGGATTACATATAAAATGCTGCAAGTGATGGTACACAAACACGGCACATCATCATTAACAAATCATACCCATCATAAATTAATGTTGGCACCACCATGCTGTAGGGATGTTTTTATTGAACAGGGACAAGCAAGCTGGTTATCACAAGAAAGTGAAGAGTATGGTACAGTTGAAGATCTATGGAGAAATGTCCGTCCATCTAAACTGACGCGTCAAAAATCCACAGCTCAGGTGTGAAAATCCACTCACAGGTCAACTATTAAATGTGCATTCCAAAAAAACTGGCCTTTATTGAGCAGTGTCAGTAGGAAAAACCATTAATGAATGAAAGCTGTAAAAAGTCCTGTTTTGAGTTTGCCAAAAGCCATGTAGGGGACACTGCAAATGTTTGGGCAAAGGTGCTCGGATCAGATGAAACAAAACAGTGTTTTTGGCCTACACGCAAAAGCACTGCAGGAAAAAACTAGAATTATACATTTCAGTGAACATACCACACCCACCATGAAAAATGGTGGCAGCAGCATGCTGTGGGTTGCATTTCTTCAGTACAGGCAGAAAGGCTGGTTAGTTCACGAAAAATAGATGGAGCTAAATACAAGGTAATCCAGCAGGATGACTCTAACTATTCAGCCCCAGTTACAATGGAATACTTGAGATTTAAGCATATTCGTGTTAGAATGGCCCAGTCAAAGTCTAGACTTAGATCCAATTGAGAGTCTAAGCCAAGACTTGAAAACGTATCTTCAAACATGCTCTCGATCTAATCTGACAAAGCTTGAGGTAGTTTGTTTTAACATGTAAAGAAAAGGCACAAGCATTCCCCAAAACCCTGAATCATTTTCCTTCTACTTCACAATTATGCTTTACTTTGTTGGTCATTCAAAAAAATTCTAATGCATTGCATTGGAGTTTGTGGTTGTAACATGAAAAATTAGGAGCTGAAGGGGTGTGTATACTTTTGTAAGGCACTATATGAGAAGCAGCTGTAATTATATTGTTCTAATTCAGCAAAAAATCTAATCTTGGTTTTTCTTCCCACAGACAACTGAATTCAATATTTTAGTGGAGAATTAGCATGATTTTATTGTCAGAATTAATGCACTATGTATAACCGGGTTTGCAAAGTGACACAATAGAAGATGCTTCTTAAGAACTCAGAATTAAATATATTCTGGACATTTTCAGAAAGGAACAGTTAAAGATAATATATAAGTAATATTTATATAAGTTATTTCTTTAAAAAACACACAGACGGACAGACACACACACACACACACATACACACACACACACACACACACACATACAAATAACACCCAAATTTCCACATCAGAAGATAAAAAAAGCTTGCATAATGCTGACATGATAATCTAAAACAGCAGAACAGCTTGTTCCGTTTGCAACCCATTTCTCAATAAACAAGAGGAGCGAGAAAAATTCAAAGTAAGCTGTTTAAAAAGCAGGTTCCATGGGATGGAAATAATCACTTTTTACACATTGAGTCTGTTCAGTCAAAATCCTACCTTTCCCACATACTGCGCATCTGGTCCTATGTGTTCTTCTAAAACAAAGAATTGGTTCCAGATCCAGCCACGCTTGGGTCTGTGGTGCACCTCTGTCTCCCCGTTGGCCAGTTTGGTCTGGTTCTTGGAGGGCACTTTGGTAGGGACATGTTGGCCTGCCCCAGAACACCTCTGGATGAAGCAGAGGCAAACCAAGAAGGGACAGAGGCAAGAGGTGGTGGGTATCCTCATGGTGGCGTGGTGCTTTGTAACTATATTCCTTTATTGCAGGGCGGCAAGGTCCTCCCACCACTGCCGCAGCAGCCGCCTCCAACAGCCACTGCTGCAGTGGTTCAGAAAAAACAACAGTTTAAATCCAAACTAAAGTGATTATCTTCCAAGTGGATCTTCTAAGGTTCATGGTCCAAAGCCAAGGATTTGAAAAAAAAAGCCAAGATATATTTACATTATGGAATTTTCCAGACACTAATTAGCTTTTCAAACGGAAATCAACTTCTGGGTAGTTCTCCTAGGTGCAGAGGTTATTCCAGGAAGCCATTCTGGGTGTCCTGGAAGAGAAAACAGAGAAACGAGAAACACAGATTAATTTGATGGATATTAAAGCCTAAATGTCTACTAATTCAATCCAATTAAATTGCAACCCATAAATCCTTTCAGACAAAGACGCACATGTCAAACTGTCTGACTGTGAGAAAGCACAAAGTGAACGAGAAATCCTGCTGCATTATCTCAGCCGTTTGTCTCATTAAACCAAGACGGAAATATATTTAGACTTAAAGAGTAACATTGCTATTTAAAAGGTTGTCTCAGCCTATATTGTTACCTCATTGTTGCCTCAAAGTCTGACTTGACTTTATTAAAAATAACTCGACGTGTTTCTGATGCACAGTGAATAATACAGTGTAACGCAAAAGTTCACTTTTTACATTGGCTGTTTGTGGTTCATCATAAAACCACAAATCTCAAAGCATTTTGTAGGATTTTATGTGGTAGACCAGCACAAAGTAGTGAGTCAAAGGAAAATGCTGACGGTTTTCAAAGTCTTCGTTTTTTTTTACAAATAAGAATTCAAAAGTCTGTAGAATACCCTGTAGAGACTCCGCTCTTTTTGGGGTACGTCTGTACCAGCTTTGCACATCTTAAACCTGAAGTCTTTGCTCATGATTATTTGCAAAGTAACTCAATCTCAGACAGATTCTGTTAAAAACCTATCTTCAAGTTTGCCAAATATATACAATGTATTTAGGTAGGGACTTTGGCGGTCCATTCTAAAACATTAGAATGCTTTGACATAAACCATTGTAGCTCTAGATATATGCCTAGGGTCATAGTCTTGCTCATACTAGTGCAGGTCACACTATACAAATTTAATTTTTAACGAAAGTGTTTGAATGCCATCATTTGCATCAACTTCACAATTATTCCCTACTTTGGGTTGGTCTATCACATAAATTACATAAATGACAATAACATTTTTTGAGGTTTGTAGCAAAATGAAGACTTTCAAAGGCACTGTATGCGTGGTTAAAATAAGCAAGCACTATTACTATGATAAAGACATGCAGAAAATCTCTAAAAGTGTGGAGAGTAGATGCGATTTAAAATGCCAAATAAAATAAATAATTTTTTAAAAAGCAAAAATATTTTGTACAAAAATTCATAAAGACTACTCAAAAGAACAATTGAAATTACATCTTGGTCAACATCCCAGACAAGCTCTGTCAGCCATTGCCAAGAATATGCATTACGGGTGCTCCAGAAAGCATTAGTGAGTAAATTATCTGGTCTTGGAGTGGATTTCAAAGGTAGATATGCTTTTTTGGTGCTGCTGAAGAATGAAATCAATCCGTTTCTCGTAAAGAAGAATAAATCATTTGACCTTGCTGTTCTGTGGTGTCGTTCCAGTTGAGCCCTTACCACACAAAAGTAGATTTTAGATGGAAAAATTGTGAAAAACTGCCCATCTACTAAATGCAAGGTTAAATCGTGCAATTTGTAAGCTTTTTTCTGGAACTTTGGTGTAGAAGATGTGGAACACTGTGTAGAACAGCAAATCAACCGTTTCATAAAATGTCAGCCCAGAAATTTCTTTGGTGGAACAAGAAAAGAAAAATCTGAAACAGATATTTGACCTTTACAGTTACATCACGACTTGCCTAAATGATCCGCACATGTCAAAAATCAACCAACAGAAAATCCAGGGCCTTAAAAGCAAAGTATCATGGAAAGTTCAGACTACATGTAGTAGCCAGCTGTGCTGTAGTGCTAATGCCAGAATATATGCAAACAGGAACAACAAATAGAGATTTGGTTTCATTTGTGTTATTTTTTTGCCTCTGTCCTCCTTTGTAAAATTTCCACAGGTAACATGTTTTGTCAGTCTATAAATAGTTATATTTTCTTCTTTGTAATTCCAATAAGTTCCTTCAGTCCTCGTACCAGATGGACTTTGCCCTCTAAAATCCCCAATTCACCAGCATACTGACAATTTGTTTTTGTTTTTTTTACATGAAGTGTTCTTAAACAGTGCTAATGCCAACTCTGTTTTGATTTCTATAGAAATCACAAATTTCAAAAAAAGGACTTTCAAAGAAATGTCTTTGGAGAGTTGCAACCTTTCTAACTTTCTGTAGGGGGATTTAGGTAGTAGGACTGCTGTTTAGCTTTATTTTGTCAAGAATGTGCTTCATAGCCACCAATGATTGATAACACTTAAATTCAATGAAAAATAATGATATCAAAAACACACTGCCTTCATTACAAAATAAAAATTTGAGACAATGCTTAGTGAAAAAAAGTACAAGAAGTACAAAGGTGTTTTTTCCTTGCATTATTAATGGGATGTACCACAGTTTTAAATAGCCCCCTTGAAGCTGAGAGCACAGAGTAGCAGCTTTAAGGGGATTATGGAGGCGACAAATGCATGTATTTGATATTTAACAGGATATTGCAGCTGAAAGACTTCAAAGTTTCTCTTGCTCTCAATCTCTTTTAATACATGTGTCAAGATTAGAGAGAAATGCTGCAAAGGGGCAATAATGGAACTTTTGCTTGTGACACACTTTGAAGGATAAACATTAAATTATTTTCAAAGAAAATAAATTTTTCACAAAACTACATGAATTAGGATATGCTTAGAACCAATATGTTTCCAATATCTACATGCAAATAATGTAGCTGAGCTGGAGAAACTCATAGTTGCTGGCCATGTGACCCTAGAGGTTCTGCAGCGGCTAAATAACTAAGTTGAAGATAAAAACTCCGCTACACACTAAAGGTGTAATCTGGGAAGACGGTTTCCATCTGCATAAGTAACAATACACCCCAAATCCTGTTTTATTCCTTTAACTGGAAAAATTAGATCAAAATCCACAGAGAATACAAATGAAGTAGTCATTTTGAGTAAGCTGTTTCAGAGACTTCGAGGTTTTTAATGTGGCACCAATGTTTGTAATACAATCTAAGGAACATTTTCCAACAAAGACTTGTTGAGACATTTGTGGCACCTCAGTGAGTAACAATGAGAATATCTTTTCCAATGGTTTCACTTTAGCCTCCTGGGGCTCTCTTCAATCAGTCTCCTAATTGTCTGATTACCATGCTGATTCGAAGCAAAATACATTTCAGGGAGCCGTGAAATCAACAGCATCTGGCTCTGTCAACAAAAATAATTTCTCGCTTTCCTGATGATGATGATGATATTGTTTCAAACGGGCCCCTGCTCGTGCCGTGTTTATGCACTGTATGTAGAGTTAAACAAGATGGGTGATGCACAGGAGCTGCATCAAAGATTTTTATGTGGAAGAAAGATGCAACAGCGGGTACGTTTACATGAAATTGGGTTTGTGCTTGCCATAACTTCATTACAGCAAGATGAGGTCATTATGTAATTTTTTTAAATTCTGTTCTGCCAGTTGCTACTTTGCATTTTAAAATAAACCAGCAGGATAGGGTTTCAATAATAATTTAAATAATTAATTATATAAATTAATTATATAATATTAAATACTATCTTGCACAGCCCATGATAAAACAGATTATCTTACACAGAATAGGTGAAAACAAGATGGATGCATAAAATGCAAATTTTCTTTATATTTTACAAAAGCTTTTCAAAACTCTTTAGCAAAGATGCAACAAAAAAAAAAAAATTGCCTGCTGGATTGTCAGTTTCACCAGCCCTGACCGGTGAACTGCTAGTCAGAAAATTAAAAATATGATTTTCTTCCAGTAATTGAACACACGACATCTAAGAGCTAACAATACTCTTCGATGTGAAAAGTGTTAGTGAAAGGAAAATGATTCTAAGTGACCATTTTGAGTAACAATGAGTTGTTTTAAAATGAAGTCAAAGGAAGAACAAAAAGTGCAAGCCTGCTAAAAAGAAACTACACTTTCATCAGAGGCGTATAAACTGTTTTTAAACAGGGAGCAAATGAGATTACAGGAAAAGCGAAAGTATTACTGCTTACTTTTGTCCTTTTGAGCTTTAACCGCTGTCTGTAATGGAACATACTGGATTTGGAAATGTTAGAAGCCCTCTGTAAATCTCAGAGTTAAAATAATGGTCTACATCCTCTAGGGAACACGGAGATTTTGTCTACAGTCAGTAATGCTAACTGCACAAATCACTAAAAAGCTTAAATGCTAAATAAAGTTTAAATTGTCAATTAGCCAATCAATTATTATTATTTGAAAAAACAGTAAAACCTTGTTTTTGACTCATTTTTTGCTCCTTCCTCTGAAGAGAAGCCATTTCACTTTCCCTCTACTCTGAGTCACTGTGAAATACAGTAAGCAGAACATAATTCAAACCTTAAGCCTCTCTGTGGAACTGTGGCATGTCAAACCAGCAAGGAAGAAGGTGATAAAGATGTATCCATGTCCTGTTTAGCTATCGCCACCAATCTGTGGAGGAGGGGGAAGCACAAACATCCCTAGTAGAAACGGCTGCCAGACGGCCGCTTTATGCCTCTCAGTCCTGAGGGGGCGGCCTACACTTCATGCATCAGTGTAAAATAACTGAGACCAATCTGGTGGAACACTCCACCACCACTGGTGTTAGACGAAGCAACTGTCCCTGTTGTTTCTTTATTTTTTTACATTTTCAGCTTCCCTACAGCAGTCACTGACAGCAAACACTGCATTTTAATCTTGAGAATGGAAAAAGGAAAACATGACTAGAAAGACTTCTTGTTGATAAAAGAAATGTTGTTTGAGTTACTTTGTCTTAATTAACACTCCACTTCCTCAAATGTGACAA
This sequence comes from Crenichthys baileyi, assembly GCA_036173005.1. Lineage (NCBI taxonomy): Eukaryota > Metazoa > Chordata > Actinopteri > Cyprinodontiformes > Goodeidae > Crenichthys > Crenichthys baileyi. The sequence continues at coordinate 439,099 of JAHHUM010001483.1, forward strand.
AGATGTTTGCACATATTTAAAATTGGATTCTATATTATTAAACATCAGAACATGGTGTTCAACAACAGTACTTCAACAAAAATGGTTTGCATTGTCTCATTAAAATCCATGTTTCCTCTTTTTGATGTTTTTGGTCTCTACAACTTTTCTTTGTCCTCTGAGTGCCAAGACAAAGCCCAACAGATTTACGCAGAGCGTTACAGCTAACGCTATAATGCTCCGCTTGATATATATATATAAAAAAAACTGCAGTGGGATTATTTTGTCTTCAACTTTTGACTGGAAGATCATCCCATAGGCCGACTACATACAATGCCCTGCAAAAGTATTCACACCCTATGTACTTTTTCCACATATTGTCAAGTTACAGCTAGATAGGTCAATGTATTTGACTGGAATTTTATGTGATAGATCAACACAAAATGCTGCATGCATGTAATGTGGAAAGAAAATGAAATGGGCTTTGCCCATTTGATTGCAGACCCTTTGCCCTGGTACCCCTAAGTCAAATCCAGTGCAGACAATTGGATTCAAAAGTCACATAATTTGTAAACAGAGTCCACCTGTTTCTACTAATTTCAGTATAAAAATACAGCTGTTGAGTCCATGCTTTAAAGGTCTTACACAGCTCTATTAAATCCATCCTATGAAAGTGGAACTTGAAACCTACCAAGGTTCACCAAAACTGACAGTCAGGGCAAAGAGACAGTTAATCACAGAGCCTGCACAGAGACTCCTGGTAACTCTGGAGAAGCTACAACAAAGGAGCACAGATCCACTGCTCAAGTGGAGGATTCGTTGCCAGGACAGCTATTAGTCGTCCACTCCAAATTGTACTTTTTAGCCTATAAGCAAAACACTATTTGTGGTGAAAAACTAACAATGCACACATCAGTTAACATACAATCCAAATGGTGAGACACAGTGGTGGGAGCATCATGCTATAGGGATGAAGCTAGTCATAGCTGATGGGAATATGGTTACACACATACAGGACAATAGTGGAGGACAAATCCATCAGAGGCTGCAAAAGACTTTAGATTAAGGCCAAGGTTCACCTTCCAGCAGGACAACAATCCTTAAACAACCAGAGCGCCAATAAAATAGTTCTTTCAAAGCACATTCTTGGGCTAGAAAACCCTAGTTAAAGACCAGACCTTAATACAGCATCATGCTGTGGGAATGTTTTCTTCGGGACAGGGAAGCTGCTCAGAGTTAATGGTAAAATGGATGGCACTAAATACAGGGCAATCCTGCATTTACATAACTTAAAAATTGCTCGACACTCTCATCATCTCCTAAGAGGCCATAGGCTCAGCTTTCTAGTGGTCTGTCCACATCATTTAGAATGAAAGTTATAGGCCAACAAACATAGAATAACACCATACCAACATTAGTTTCTGTGTTTGCAATTCCTGGAGTTTTCAGAAAAAAATTATATTTTATACCTTTGTTCTAACCTATAAATTTAACATATGTGCGCATAAAGCTAAGAGTGGGCTGAACATTTTGATATGTAACACATTGGTATCCTTACAACGTGCTGTCCATGACTGTGTACAAAATAGTCACGTTCTAAATCAGCAGATACAAAAAATGTATTAATATGTATGCCTCTGGAACATTTTACCAATGCCTTATTTCAAACATTCTGTTTTTCTTATTTAACCCTTTCTACGCTGTTTGAAGTCTCCTGTTCTTGCCGCAGCCATCTGGTTTACTTACTGTAATCAAGCTCAGTAAAGCATCTTCTGAAACTGCAGGCAACAAACAAGCCTCTGTAAAGAGGAACAAAATGTTTTTATTTATTTCCTTCTGGTTAGGTGAGAAGTCAAGATGCTCTTTGGCCACGGCCGTCTCTCTGGGGCTGCCCCTCTTTGCTCTGAGGACGGAACAGTGGCTCAGCGATGCATGTTTTGATCCAGCTGGTTTGCTCGACATCAGCAGAAAGTCATAGCAGTTAAAATCGAATGTGGTGGATGAGCTCTTAGCAGGGGGGGCGGCGAAACATTAGCTGTAGAAGCCAGCGATAGGAGCTCGCTCTCCCTCTCACCCGGACAGGATTAACAGCCTTTGTGTTGTTTCTTTAAACTTCCTTTCTTTTCATCTACTTTATCATCCTGTCTATTAAAGGTTTTTGGTTCTTGCAGTGTCATCAGTGGCTCTGACAATAAGTGGAATCTATCAGCTGTACTGCAGGTCTCGAGGTCCTCTTAAATGTGTTAACGTGACCAACAAAATCAAGTTTTTCCATGGCATGAACAAAACAGAAGATAGATATAGTGCCTTGGAACTATGAAACCTCTTAAACCCTTAACATCAATATTGGGATTTAATTATATTTAAAGTACTCTATGGCAAAATGTAGGTCAATAAGATCAAATTTATCCATATTTGCTATGACCCCTACTGTTTATTGCAAACTGCAAACTGCACTTGTTATGGCGCTTTTTCAACAATTATTTTATTTTTGTCGCTCCATACAGTACAGATTTGTAGAGTGCAGAACTAATCCCAGTCTCCTCAATTAATTTGCTAACCTGATCTGTGGATCTCTGCAGCTCCTCCAAAGTTACCATGGGTAATGTACACTGTCTCTACATGCTCGTCCAAGATGTATCAATGCAATAAGCCCAGTTTCCTTAGAAAAATTTCTTACCTACTTGAATAATAAACTGAACTTGACTGCATTGTTTAATAACTAGGATCCAATTGGAATCTCTGTAATTGACTTTGAAGCTGTCTGCATGACTGGATTAAATTTACTCTTTTTGTAAAGGTCGTTAAGATGATATTTGTTGTGAATACATCTATACATAGATATCTCTATATATAGGTATGGAGATATCTATACATAAACTAGCATGGTGGTGCAGTTGGTAGCACCGTTGTTTTGCAGCAAGAAGGTCCTTGGTTCGAATACCGGCCTGGGGTCTTTCTCCCCATGCATGTGTGGGTTCCACACTGAGATTCACATTCACATTGAGAAGACTTTCATGTAACCGAGTGACAATTTGATTCTTAAACAGCAGTCCTGTCAGATATACTGTAAAATAATACATACCGAAGTACATAACATATAACCAAACAACTGAGAGTCCATTTTCAGGTGCTGTTTAAACAGGTAGGAATCAGGACATGTGCTTATTAAGAGCAAGATTATCAGATGGAACAAAACCCAGTCTGTATCTGTTAGTGCTGGATTTGGGAAGACCGTATTTATGGCCAGAAGGACGCAGTTGGCAGATATCAAAAATTGGACCAACTCAACGTGATTTTATGAACCTAAAACATTAATGAGGCTTTAGCCCTCTCTGCTGAAGCACTTTATTAGCTCCATTTATAAGACAGCAATTCCAAACTGGGGTTAGATTGTAAAGCTAAAGATACTTTCACGCTTACAAAATAATAAAAGTCGACATAAAACTTTAATTGGATCAAACTCGGCTGCCTTTCCTAAAAAATAAAAAAAAAATTAAAAACTCTGCTGCCTTTCCAAGTACGTTCCTGGAATTGGAATAATTTTTTTAAATAAAATATAGCTTTATGTCGATGAACTATGTTTTGAAATAGTGGATGAATTCACAAGTTAAAATAAGACCAACAGACAGTTAGAAAACCTAATTTAAACATCAAGTCTAAAAACCTGTAAGAGTGAATAAGAAGGTCTTATTGGGAGCAAAAATAGGGATACAAAAGAAAAGACTGCATCAAGAACAGATTTGCAACATGCTTAGGGGATAAAGTACCATTTTACCTATGTTTATACACAGCCTGATTTTCAGAGGAAGTACAAGTGTTACAAGCGTTATCAGCCTGATTCAGAGGAAGAAGACTTTCTGGAGGATGATGACAAAACCTACAGGACTTTCAAAGGACAAGCCGATGTGTTCAGACTGACCAATTTCAGATTATTCTATCATTCATGGACGTCAGAGTACTCAGCTCCTTGCCACAATAAAAACAAGCTAGGTTAAGGTTGTTGTTAGTTTTGTTGTTAGTTTTAATAGGAAGTTATCTGGAGTATATTTTAGTAGAGGAATATTTTCTTATTTTGTACCCTTGGTGATTGAAATAAGTACAATAAAGTACAATAAAGTGTAATGTTTCATCCCTCTGGGGGGGTCAGCTAAAGATCCTTTAAAGACTTCTGTGACTGAGGGGGTGTGACTAGTATTTTTAACACGGACATTGCACTTGTATTCTGCTGATTTTATAGGACAATGATAATTTTTTTCTGTATTTTGTAATTTAATCCCTACAATTATCTTGTAACGTTGTTTTAATTTTTCTTCGCCAAATTAAACTACTGCTGCTTTGCTACATATTTTGTAGTATCTATAAATGTGTTTTGTGTGTGTGTAAGCAAGAAGAAATTGAGCACATTTTGCGATTCAAGTGCTTTTATACGTACAAAGTATGTGCGTCACCTATTTTCTTTGTGTACATCGCATCTGTACTGTGATAAAGGGTCTTGAACTTGGAGTGAGCTAATACAGGTGGAAGTATTAGCTCACTATGGAGGAAGTTACTTGTTACTTGTAATGTCCTTGTCTTATTTTTTATCTTTTTATATACTTAATGATCAATAAACCATCTGGAAGTAAAGGTCCATGACCCTATACACATGTTAATTTATTTATTTTTTTGTTGTTGAAATATATCACAAAAGCCCAACATCCATGCCTTATCAACCACTCCAAGCATTCAGCATGCGGAGGTGAGCTGTTCTTCATCAGTGAGTAAAGAGCATCTGCATATCATAGCATTAGATGTACAACAAATCATTTTTCCACCATTTCTGTGGCATTTTTGTAGATACTGTTGCAGTGGTGAATGTTTGCTGTAATCTATGAGTTATCTATCATAGAGTAATCTATGAGTTGAAAAACTCATGTTACATTATTTTTTTTAGATGTCCGAACAAATTAGTTCATATTGCCAATGCTATAGAATCAGATTGGTGCAAGCTGATGCTCGATATGTTCTTTTCTTGAAGGTGCATATCTTCACATTCCATACAAAGCAGATAAGTAACAGTGTGCAAGGTATTTATTTTTGTTTTTTGTGCATGCATGAAATTCAGGAGGACAGGAGGCAATGCTTTTTTTCTCAGTGCAAGATGGGAGTTCCCAGTAGAAAAGGTTGGGAGCAATTGCTGTAGGACAAGGTGAACAGCATTAGTCCTGGAGAGGCCGTGTTTAATTTTAGAAAGCTCAAAACAAAAATTTTGTTTTTTTAAATATTAATTTTTCTGCACAAAATGAGTCATGGTAAGCCAAACAAATACAGTACATGTGAAAAAATAACTGGGGTAGGAAGTCAGTACCCACCACAGTTACTGATACCCTTGGAAAACTCTGTTAAAAGCATAAATGTTGTGGAGACTCAGACCCTAAGACACCACTCTTTGCAGCAGTTCTCTAACTGTGAGCTTTGAAAATATTCTAGCTATTCACTTAAATATGTGCTAGCTATTTTCTTGAAGTAATTTCATGGCCTATAATTACAAAAAACACACAACTGGTGTCTATATAAGACTTTAATAAAATCAAATAATGTGTTTTGCTGGATAGAATACATGTAAATTGAATTTGCTTAAACAATAATGCAACGTAAATTTATAAAATTGAAATGTAAAAATTATCCTATTTATCCAACATTGTATAAAAAAGAAACAGTTTATGTATCCTATCTACAAGCATAAAACCAATCAGCCAAGTGATATATGTCTTTTATTTTACATGAATGTCTTTTTTTCAAATGACAAATGAGACATGAGGCTTCATGTACTAACTTAGTTTTTGTTGTTACACACATTTCAATTTAATTAAATTAAGTTATTTTCCTTTTTTTGGAGTTTTTTGTTGTAAATATGTAGTTTGAGACCATTTTATCTTATATTTGGCACCTTTTTATTGGACAAGTTTTGCTGTTGGTTTATTCAGTGTTAAAATATAAACCAATGCACTTTGCCAGTCCTCTTTCTCCTTGGAAATTAATGCAATAACAACTGCAGATCTTCTGATTCTCTGACAAATGATACCATTGTCTTTTACCATAACTGTGGAAATACATTTGATTGATCAGCAGCTGTTCTATAAATAGGCACTTTCTGCCTGCAGACTTGTGGATGCTTTGACCTAGCTCTTTGTAGGTGAAAGAAAGCAGATCAGTGTGATCAACATCACAAGCGGGGGCAATCCTCTAAGAATGCAACACACTTTAAAGGCTCCACAAAATTGGAGGAGACACATAGTTTGGAGAGCGGTGCCAGCAGTTTAGAAGTCCAGCCAACCAGACTCCAGTACTTTCACAATTTCATCTTACTAAAATAACACAGGGGATCAAAGCTGAGTAATCCCATGTTATAGGTTACTTATTATATGCAAACTAGCTGAGCTGTTAAAACCATTTTGTTTTTTTTTAATGATACCTTCTATTCTGTGTAAGATGCACTGCCTTGAACAAGTATTTACACCCTAGTAACTTTTTTCACATTTTGTCATGTTACCCCCGAAAACTTCAATATACTTTATTGGGATTGTATGATTATGCAACACCAACAAAAATACTGTTTCTTTACAGTTTTAAATAAAAATCTGTAAAGTGTGGCATGCATTTTTCTTGATGCATTTTTTGACAGCCCTAAATAAAATCCAGTGCAACCAATTGCCATCAAAAGTCACTTATTTAGTAAATCACAGTCTACCTATGTGTAATTTTATGTCAGCATAAATACAACTCAGAGAAGCAGTCTGGAAGTTAATTGTAACTCTCAAGAGGTAGCAGAGAACCACAGCTCAGGTGCAAGAATCTAACAGAGGAGTGACTGTGGCTCAACAGGAAGAGTGGTCGCTATCAGAAAATTCAGTTCCAGCTTTTTCCTCTGCCACATGTCGATGTGCCCTTGGGTAGAGCGCTTAACGACAGGATGCCTATCGATCTATGCCAGCGTATAAGTGTTTGCGCATTTGTGACTGCGACTCGGGGAATGTGGATCTAGTGTAAAAGTAGTTTGGTCAGTATAACAACTAAAGTGCTACAGAAAGAGACAATTACTGTTTGGCCTACATGCAAATGCTGTGCGTGGAGAAGATTTAACACACCCGGACACATACCATCAGCTCAGCTCTCTCTTCACCACAACTGACCGCCACATCATCTGAATCACTGCGGCAGCTGCACCGATTCATCTCTCTCGCTCCATTTTGCCCTCAATCATGAACAAGTCCTCAAGGTACTTAAACTCTGTAGCTGTAGCTCTTGGCTGGAGAGAGCCAGCAGAACTACTTAGTCTGCAAAAAGCAGAGACAAAATCTGCTGGTCCCCGAACTGGAAACCCTCCCGCCTTTGGCTGTGCCTAGAAATGCTGTCGATGAAAGTTATGAACAGGACCAGTGACAAAGGGTAGTCCTGCAACAGTCCAACATGCACCGAGAACTGACTTAGCGCCTGCAATGCGAACATGACTTCTGCTCCACTTGTACTGAGAACAAATGGCCCTTAATAAAGGGCACTGGACTCCATACTGCTGGAGCACACCCCACAGGACACCACAAGCGACACAGTGGATTACCTTCTCCAGATCCACAAAGCTCCCATGAACCCTCGAGCACCCTGCGAAGGGTATACAGTTGGTCCAGTGTTCCACGGCCAGGATGACTCAGCCACACTGCTCCTCCTGAAGCCGAGGTTCAGCTATCGGCCAGACTTTCCTCTCCAACAGCCTGGGTTAGGCCTTCCCATGGAGACTGAGGAGTATGATCCCCTGTAATTGGAACACAACCTCCAGTCTCCATACTTATGAAGGGGGACCACCCTGGTCTGCCTGTCCAGGGGCACTAATCCAAACTGATACGCAATGTTTAGGAGGCGCGTCAGCCATGACAGCCTCACAACATCCAGAGACCTGAGGTACAGATCTCATCCACCGTGGCTCTGGAATTCATCTCCTTGAGACAGGTTGGACTCTCTTCTACTCTGGATGGGCACGGAGTACCTGGCCTTTTTGCTGTCCCCGGCGGGGATGCTGGACCGTGCTTCTCTCGGGGACTCTGTCATTCTGTTGGGGGACTTTACATGGGAAATGACAGTGACTGGAGGGGTGTGATTCGTAGGAATGGCCTCCCCGAACTGAACCCCAGTGGTATTTTGTTGTTGGACTTCTGTGCCAGTCATGGATTGTCCATAACGAACACCATGTTCAGGCATGAGGGTGTTCATGAGTGCACTTGGCACCAGGACATCCTAAGCCGGAGTTCGATGATCAACTTTGCATTCTGTCTTGTGACCTTCGGCCACATGTCCTGGACACTTGGGTGAAGAGAAGGGCTGAGCTGTCCATCGATCACCACCTGGTGGGAAGTTGGATACATTGGCAGAGGAGAAAGCCGGACAAACTTGGCAGGCAAAAGTGTGTTGTGAGGATCTGCTGGAAACGTTTGGTGAAGCACTTGGTCAGGGACGTATTTATTTCAGTGTCTCAATGGCCAGTACCTGCAGGCATAAGGCCTGCTCTGCCTGTCCTGGCGGCAATCTTCGAACTCAGTGGTAGCAGAGGGAGTTCAGTGAAGCCATGCAGAAACACTATCAGTTGGCCTCGAAGCGATTCTGGCAAACCGTCCGACACCTCAGAAGGGGAAAGCAGTACTTTGCCAACACTGTTTACAGTGGGGGTGGAGAGCTGCTTACTGCAGTGGGGGACATTATCAGGCGGTGGAAGGAGTACTTTGAGGATCTCCTTAACCTATCTGGCACCTCTTCTGTCCTTTAGAGTCCCTGGGGACTCTAAATAATTGGGTGTACCTAACTCTGTAGACGTCCACCAGACATGTCCATGCAAAGCTCAATTTTTATGACCGCGTACACGGTGTCACACAATAAACTGCTCAGTGGGAAAAAGTCCTCACATCGAACTGTTTTATGTGTGACACACTTCTCCGAGCAACCGGTCACAAGAATGCGCAGTGTCACTGACAGTCTTTACAGCGTACCGACAGGTGTATTCCCTTTCTACGTCCCTAGTGTGGTTTAATGGCCTTTAATCCTACCTTCTTTTTTTGGTATATTAGCTCCGCCTCCCCATCTAATGACGCCATGGCAGAAAGTGTAAAAATTTGCCACCAGAAATGTGGGAAATTGAGTCCACGCTACTCACAGTATGCTCGACTATGTTCTGCCCTTTAGCTGGAATCATTTATCACCTAGGCCAAAGTCACTGAGGTGTTTACATGCATGTTTTATTCAGAATAGAAGCATACACGGAGTTTCCCTAAATCAAACGCAGAAGAAGTGGTTATTTTGCGTTTTTTGTTTTCTATTTGTATAGCACAGGTGGCAGTGTGTTGGTTGTTTTTTTTTGTTTGTTTGTTTTTATAAAATAAATATAAAAAAAATTATAAAAAACATAATAAATAAATTTTAATAAATCAATAAATAAAAAATATAAATTGTGCTGGTTCTGAGTGTTTTAAGCATCCAAAATGGAGCCGTGCCAGGTTCTGAGAGAGGTTGAGGCGTTTTTGCTTTCCATAATTAAGTCACAGGGTATATGTGGCAAGAGACCAGTTGTTTCTCTGCAGTCAGGTCTGTTTACCACGATCAAAATGGCATGATCAGAACAAGTGTTTACATGCCCGCTGTTCGGATTGACAATTGGCATAAACCAATCCTCTCATTCATTCTGAGCAAGCTGAATCTGATCAGAATGTTCTGATTAGTGGGTTTACATGAAACATTTTTATTTCTATCTGCCCTTTATTCAGAATACTTATGTCCATGTAAACATGCCTACTAAAGCAGCTTCAAATTAAAGGGAATATGGGTAGAACTAAATACAGGGCAAAACTGGGATAAAACCTATAGAAGCTGCAAAAGACAAAAATTTTAAACATACTGCCACTGTCCAATGGAAAGGTTTAAATCAAAGCCTATTCATGTGTTAGAATAACCTAATTAAAGTTCAGACCTAAATCCAATTCAGAACCTATGGCAAGATTTGAAATGTACTGTTCGCAGACATTTCCTATGAAATTTAACTGACCTTAACTGAGCAAAGAAGCATGAACAAAATCTGATGAGCAGATTTGCAGATGTAATTACAGAGAAAGGTTCTACAACATATCAGGGGTTTTATTTGCAAAAAAAATGTAGAATCCATCTATCATCATATTTCCATGTTTCAATTACATATATTTCAGCAAAGCATTTTAGATAATCTTACCTGGCTCATTCGTGCTGCCTTAATGCCTCAAAAGCTTTGTTCACATCTGATATTAACATGCGTCGTGGGTCATCAGATCACAGAGTGGACAGCTCTAAGTATGTCAGTTCACACTTGTCATTCGAATGTGTCCTCATCCGTCTCAAGTGACCACTTGTGATCAGATCAAATTTCCCCACTCTATATGCAAATAAAAACATAGGCTGAATGACACGCTGGAATATAAAACATCGCCAGGTGCGAGAAACAAACAGGACATTATAATGTTTCTGCATGGTCCCAAATTACATTCATCGGCACATTAGCAGAGATTAGGGCACGAAATTAACAAATGTCAAATTACCAGCTGTATGTTAAACACACATTACCAAAACGTTATTTAGCTTAGGCAGAAATATATAACTTCATGTGGTATGTAGTAAAGCTCATTCTGAGAAGTCTGGTTTAAACTCTCTACTGGCTTCTTTCACCTTTGGCAAATGTTAAAAAGTACCTAGAAATCCCAATGCTGGTCATTGGTCATATAAAGTAACTTTCCTGCCTATTGTACACCCATGGTTTATTTTAAGCTTGTAATGCGTTACTCTGTATTTCACAAGCTTTGAACTTCTGTTCTGTCACAAAATACAGACATATGCGAGAGAAAAGAATAAAGGGTATAATACAGAACTGTAGGATTCACACGGCAGGTTTTGCTTCGATAATAGCAAATTAAATGACAGAAATGTGCCCATATAGAGAATGAAGGACCTTTTTTGACTCTTGGTTAGCATGGCTAAATCACAGCGGGCAGGTTCTTCGGTGGGTTCTCAGCAGGGGGTTCTCTGTAAGAGGTTTGCAGTCATAGTTGGGTGGGTTTTTTCTAGCTACAGCCCTCATGCCAATTTCGAGAGGATGATTTTTTTGTACTTTTTTGTACGTTTTCTGAGGTTGGTTTAGTTAAACATCTTTAGTGATTTCTATCAACAAGAACTGGGTGCACAAGGTTGAATTTATTGTGGATTTTCTAAATACTACAAAGTTAGAGTTATACATAAAGGCTCAAATGCTGTGTGTATATATACCTCCACAGCCGTCACGGGTTCGAGTCTGGTCCCGTTGTCCTTTGCTGCATGTCTTTCCCTCTCTGTCTCGACCTCATTTCCTGTCCTTCAACTTACTAAATAAAGGGCACTAGTGCCACAAAATAAAAATAAAAATAAAAAAGACTGAGCTTTTTGGATGCACAAACAGAAGAAATTCTTAGAGATGCCAAAAAGAGGCTTATAAATGGTGGTGGCTGCATCATGCTAAGGACCAGTGTTATCACCCCACTGCAGATACCGGTATGAAGAAAGAGGACTATCTCCAAATTCTTCACGTTCACCTCAGTTGAACAGCTAGTTGCTTAAAACTTAAACAATTAGTAAAATATTCACAAACAAAACTGGATTTGTGGTGAGCAAGACTTCAAGTTGCCCTCTCAACAAATTTTCTCACGTGAGCTCCTCCAGAATTACCATGGGCCCCTTGGCTGCTTTACTAATTAATGCACTCCTTACTCTCTCCATTTTTTAGATGATGACTTGAACAGAGCTCTGAGAGATGTTCAAGGCTTGGGAAATTGTTTTATAACCTAACTCTGCTTTAATCTTCTCCACATTGTTCACCCTGACCTGTCTGCTGTGTTACTTGATCTTCATGATTCATTTATTTATCCTTTTCCTTCTACTTCACAACTATGCCCTTTTTGTGTTGTTCTGTCAAATAAATTCCCCAAAAAACTACATTGGAATCTATGAATTTGATGTGAAGAAATGTGGAAAACGTTTAAGAGGTATTAAAAGACCAAACCCCACAGTCTCTGAGTACCACCACAACACAATTCTAGCTTTTTTATGCCCACAATCGGACAGTAATCTAGATGCGTAAGAATATTCAGTAAAACCTACACACATAATCAAGCAATTATTGTTTAACCATTAACTTAAAATTTGTTTTGTCAAAATGTGCTCAAAAGGAGACTTGATTTCCACCATGTGACTGATTTACTCTAGAGCTCTATTTTCCACATCACTGTGGCTTTATTTAGCTTTTTCAAATACTTAACATCACTACCATAGTTCCCGATTTTGATGTGAAAAGTTCCTAATGATTTCTCCCCACCAGCTTAACTTAAGTTCATTTCTCAACGCCCGCAAGAATGGAATTTTGATCATATTTTATAACCACAGGTTAGTGGGCACAAAATTACTTCAAGAACATCTAATAATCATGAGCTGGCTCAATGCATATCACAGCCCAAGGCATGTCTTCTTGTCAGATCTAGATATAAAGATCTAAGACACTCTCCTTGCCTAGAATTAGGTAGGTAAAGCAGAATTATTTTTCAGGGTAGAGACAGCACACATACTTAAGAAATAAATTAAAATAAAGTGTGGCCATTGATAAAAAAGTAGACTATGACCCAGAGATGCTTGTGTTAACAGTGCAAGACACCTCTATATATTTTCCTATATATTATAGTATAAGACATTTTTTTTACATATTCCATATAAAAAAGAAACATAAATTTTTCTTTCTCTTCAACAACATGCAAAAGAGGCTGAGAGTGTCATTACCCAGAATGAAACAAGTCCTCTATCGATATGGGCTTAAAGCCCACTCAGAGAGGAAGAACTTACAACTCGAAAAGCAACATAAAATGCCAGATTATAATTTGCAAATCCACTCAGTGAAAAAAGGCCGTAATTTTGGAGTCATGTGCTGTGGTCTGATGTAACCTAAATAAAGTGTGTGACTATAATGATGAAAAAAGGGGGAGCTCTCAGTCATCATCCAAACTGTGAATGATAGGGTGGTAGCCCCATGTTTATAGGGTGATTTGCTGCAGGAGGGAATGGTGTAAATCATGTGGAAAGAACATTAGGTAAGTATATTGGAGCAACATCTCAAGACATCAGCCAGGATGGTAATGCTTGTGATCTTCCAAATCGGCAATGAATACTGCCACATTAGTTACAAAGTGGCTCAAGGACAACAAGGTCAACGTTTTGGAGTGGCCTAACAAAGCTCTGATCTCGGTCCTATAGAAAGTATGAGGGCAGAGCTGAAAAAGTCCATGTGGAAAAGACAGCCAACAAACCTGGTTCAGTTGTACCAGTTCTGTCTAGAGGAATAGGTCAAAATTCCAGCAAAACATTGTGAGTATTTTTTGAAAGAATTCCAAAGATCTTAGACTTAGGTCAAACAATTTAAAAGTCATTCTACCAAATAATAAGGAAATCTATGTAAACGCCTTGCTCTAAAACAAAGTTACAATTGTCCATAATTGTCTCTCATTATTCGGGCATTTGGCAAATATAAATAATGTTGGCAATCCCAACTGACCTTATACAGGACAGGTTCAGACTGATTTCATGTCAAACAGTGAGAGAATGTACATAAATATCTGGTGTACATAAATATAACTGTGCAAATATAAAAATACAAATGACTAAAGCTTGAGCCCTGCATTTCCAACAGTTTTCAACACCTGTAGTCAATTACAATAAATACATCTCAGGTTTTAAAACACAGCTTAGCCTTGAAGGTAATTAGATCTACTGCAGTAATGACTCCCACGGAGTCATGAGAAGAAGATGGCATCTCCATCACCCCCTCCCACCATCTTTCCCAAAGTGAACAGTAACTAATCCTTTCACTACACTACTCTCTAAATAACATCTGTTCTAATTCTCAACTTTGATTACCTCAAACCCAAAAATTCCTTGCATGAACCAGCACAACAAAGCTTGGCAAAATGGGAGTCTTTGATGTTATCATCTCCTTGTGTTTTACATGCCAAGCTAAAAAAAACTTATTTATATCAGGAAAGGAGTTTTTGTTGTTACTGTTTCTATTTTTCCTTTCATGTTTAATTACAAAACATGCATGTACTCCTCAACCCCACTATATGTTGCTTGGCTGGCTAATGAGAGCTGGGTAGAAGACAGAAAATGTCCCATCTGTTGTGTGTTTAATGGCTGGATTCTTGAGCTCTCATCATACAGCGGGAGCGCTGGGATAGAGCAGACAGCACCCATCTGCTGGCCACAGCAGAAAAAAAAAACAACAAATTACAGTTTTTCAACTCTCATCACCATCATCACTCTCCACGCTAAGTGCAGAGGAGCCACAAAACATTTAGAAAGGGGTCTTCAACAGTATACACAACACTGACATATGCCTGGATGCAAGTCTTCAAGACCACTATGGTTTTCAGTCAGAATGCTGATGGTCTAATAAATCAGGCTTTTATCATAGGAAAACAAAATGCTTATCACAATTCGATGTGATGGACAGCCTTAGGCAATTTTTCAGCAGGAGCTATCTTCTTGATGTGATTCAAGAGTGTGGCAATGAATGCCATTTTTAATCTCTCATATATTTATTTAAATCTCAGTCCTGTTCTTTATTCGAGAAGAAAATCTTGGAGAAGTCTCTAACGAGCTGCACCTAAATAATCAGATTTACAAGTTTTAGCCAGGCTTTAGAGTACATTTTGGCTCAGAAACTCCTGGTAAAATTAACTAACAATTCCCTTAAAGCCTTTAACATAAAACTTCTAAATACAAACCAAACCCAAATGCTGATATAAGTTATATTTACTTTATTTGTTTCATACATTCTTCCCTCTATAGCAGTGATTTCAAACCAGGGGTACTTGTACCCCCAGTGGTACGTGAGCACATTGCAGGGGGTACGTAGAAACATTTAATATTTTATTTAATTTCCAAGATGACAGGTAACTATCACCAGTTAGTAGGGATACTTCTTGGATGTGTGATGCTTTATTAGGACCCAGGTACAAAGTACACCAAGCTTTTATTAACCAAAAGAGCAAAAAAGGCACAATATAACAACCACAGGTGGTAAAGACAAGAGCAGAGGTGTGATTGCTGCTCACCTGCTAGGTTAAATGATGAAAACAAAGTAAAATTATATAGTGAACCTGAGCATAAATGTTTGTTAAGTTCCTGATTTTATAGGTTTAAATGTCTGTTTATAAGGAACTTATTCAAAAGAGCTCCAGTTTTGTTATAGCAAAGGCAGATTTATTATTGATGCTGATTTTGTATTTTAGGTGTGGAATTGCCCGAGTCCGCGTGGAACAAGTGTCTGTAACAAATTCACCTATCGTGTACATTATTCAAAGGTCAGGTTGCATAAAATCTACCCCTCCGTCTCACCTGTTTGTGACAGATGTAAAACATCAGACGGTACATTGTCTCATACTTTCTGGTTCCGTTTTTCCTTAACAAACTTCTGGTGTAAAATATTTGACTGGTACTCTAAAGCCTATAAAAGGCATCTTCAGCCCGATGCAGGACTCGCCATATGTGGCACCCCATGGTCAATTAAAGATCTTCCCACATCAATGCTGTGACCTTTGGAGCTGGGAATGGTCGCTGCCAGAAAACGTTTCTTATAGGAATGGAAATCCTCTGCTGCCCCCTCCTTTCAGATGTGGATCACGGACATCATGTCATTATCCAAATGGAGAAGCTACGATCTTTTAGGGATCGATTAATTTGAACTTTTGTAAGTGTTTGGAATCCATTTCTAGCTCATCTAGAGGAGGTTAAAGTAGTTTGACATGCTAGCTCTTGCCCCAAAATTGTCATTTCCTCTTTCTCAAGCAGTGTTTAACTAAGTTACTTGTGTATATTTGTCTGAGGCACTATTTGTTTCTTTGTTTCTTATGTACATGTGAAAATTATAAATAAAATGCACAAAAAAATTATTTGTTGTACAGTCTATTTTCACTAACCCCTTGGATATATAGTAACTGTATGTTTTCACAGTTAATGTCATTCATTGTATTAGATTACACATGGTACACAAAATAGCCCAAGTGTTTCATGCCCGGCCCTCTGACACGCAGCTAAAGTCTAATACAGCTAAAGTATTTATACATATACACAAGGGTTCCCGCTACATGTAATACTAACCATAATCAGAGAGTTTAAATATCATGAAACCTTAAAATTGACTTCTTTTTAAAAAGCCAACACCGCAGACTCCTTGCCTGTGAAGCTGCTACAGTTCTTCGTAGAGGGAGGCGAAAGAATTTCATATCCTCCGTTCCTGCTCTGTTCCGTTCCGACTGACGGAGCAACTCCGTTATGTTAATTAATGAGAACGGTTGCACATTCTCCCTGACTACACCGAACATCACTGTCGACGGACCCGCTCTCTGTCGTTTTCCGTCAAATTATGGAACAACTCCAACTTTCTGTTCCATTCCGGTCCGTCTTGCTCCGGCCGGGTCAACCAATGTACCTCTCATGCATGCTTTCTTCAGGCTCCAAGAACTTGGAGCGGACATACATTGCATTTTAATGACAGTAATGTAGTTAATTAATATGTATTTTACCTTAATGCGTAATGTTTCAGATACAAGAATTACTGGAAGTGATGGTATGGCCCCCACAGAGCCCTGATCTCAACATCATCGAGTGTGTCTGGGATTACATGAAGAGACAGAAGGATGTGAGAAAGCCTACATCCACAGAAGATCTGTGGTTAGTTCTCCAAGATGATCTACCAAATACACATACACACAAATATATGTTTTTAATTTTACATTCCTTAAAGTAGCCGCTCTTTGCTGTGATGACTGAAATATGCACCTTTGGCGGTCTCTCAATGAACCTCTGAGAAGCTCTTTGAAAACCATTTCAGGTGACCACCTCACAAAGCTCGTGGAGTGAATGCCAAGAGAGCAAAGCAGTAATCAAAGCAAAGGGCTATTTTGAAGAATCTAAAATATAAAAATGTTTAGAGCTACTTCACACTTTTTGTTTACTATATTATTCTATGTGTGTTCATTCACAGTTTTGCTGCCTTTGCTGAGAATCTACAATTTAAAGTCATAAAAATAAAGAGACCTATTAAGGGAGGAATTGTATCTAAAACTTTTGACACATAGTGTATATTGCGCCAACTCACAACACATGTCGTCTCAAGGCACTACAAAAAACGTCAGCTCAAACAAGTCATACTAAGGCTCCAAGTCAAGTACATACTTTCCAAATTGGTCCTAATTATCAAACAATCCAGTCAAACTTAGTTTCTTATTCAATTTGGTTACAAAATGTTCTATGTAATAAACCCAGCATATTGCATTGACTCACTGACTTAACAACAATCCCTCATGCTGAGCATGCATTTAGGTCATACAAACGGAGGTTCCCATTACATCAATGTGGCCTGCCTACTTTGATGCTGAATCCAGTCTTGATTTAATAAAGTTAATCATGTAATTAGGATACTGTGAGATTACATCTGCCAGGACCAACTAGGGGTTTGAGAAGTTAGAGCACACACACAAAAAAAGCACAGAAAAACTGATCAAGAAGTAATTTCTTTGTTAAAGAAATGTTTTCTCTGCTTTAAACATGGAGCTGATGTATAAACCTAGTCCAGCTGCTCATATTGGTCCTATATAATACCAGTTCATCATGGAGTCTCACAGGGCGCTGTGCTCGGCCCAACATTTTTCACTGAGTGGCATAATGTACAATTGATTTATACATATTCCTTAGATAAACTCATCCGTAAATCTATATAAAGCCCATTAAAAAGATAAGTTTTCTTTTATTCAGAAAATATAGATTGTTTATCTTATCTGCTATTAAGAAATTAATGCTCACGCTAAAGCAAAAGCGCAGTCACATTTGTCTAGGTGTAACAACAGAGCTACTCATTACACAGAGGAATCATGTATTTTCAAAGAAGTCTATAAATGAACAGATCATCTTTTTGTTGATCATTTTTTTTTACCAGTTTCAACAAGTGATACTAGAACTGATTGCTGTTGACATTGTGTGATTTTCAAAAATATTTGACGTTAAAATATAAAAAGAGCAAATATTTAAATAATTGTTCACAATAAATTTCATAACAGTTTACCAGTAAATTATTTCGTATACAAGCCTATAACACACTATGAAGACTAATGATCTCACAAAATGTGTTTTCCTGTCTCCCACACAAATGTATAAACAACTGCAGATGTTGATGTGCCGGTAGAGGACAGAGTGTATACAACAGCAGTAATAATTTAAAATCTATTCATTGCAAAAGAAAACAGGTAATGCTAAAACTTGAGACATAGTCTATCTGCCTGAGCCCTGATAAAAACAACCCAGGAAATAGTAAATTAAAGTAATCAATGTAAGATCAATTTTGAGGACACAAACGTGTAATATATCCCACTTGGGTTGCAAAGGGGCCAAAACGTCCTGGTAAATTTCTGGGATCTTTCCAGCTGCTTTCCATTGGACCTTAGTCCCTGGATCTTTGAAAATAATCACGGTTGGAAATATTTTATAGCGATAATGTGAAGTTCTGAGAATTAACTGGTATTTGGGGGTAATTTATAGAAACTATCATATCCAAACATAAAAATAAACATTTTGGTTTGTCAAAGACAGACAACCATGTCACATTTGCAAGTTAAGCGTTAGGCCTTGTCCACACGTGTGCAGACATGTGGGAAAACGAATAACTTTTTATGCATTTTGTCCTTTTATCCACACATAAACTCCGTTTGACATCACTAAAAACAAATAATTCAGAAAACTCCGGCCAAAGTGGAGATTTATAAAAACGATTTTTTTTAAATCAAATTTTTTGAGCCTGCATGTGTACATGATCAAACAGACTTTTACGGTTCAGTACATCACTGTCTGCGACAAATATTGCGCCGCTGACGTCAAATGTGCGACCATTGTTTATAGACCCGGCCGTACAGTGGAGTAAAAATGAATGATGAACAATTCCCAATCATCATCTCACAAGACACTATCTTGTGTTTTATCAGCTTTATATTCTAAAACTGTGTTTAAAAGAAGTTCAACTTCATTTTCTGTCCACACAAACAAACCTCCTGGCACCATGTTTTATACCTAACAGGAAGTTGTGATTGTTTTGAATGATTCTGATTAGCTGAGATAGGTTTCATTTTTTGCAGTACACTGCCCCCTATGCGCCTCGAGTGTTTAACACAGCGCTCAGTGGGGTATTTTTGCGTGTTGGTTTGGATGAAAACTTTTCTGAAAAATCTCACGTGTGTACGATATTATTTTTAAAAACGATTAAGAGAGATATTCAGTGTTTTCTTTAAATACCCTGCTACAGGTGTACAAGACCTTAATATCATCTGTCATACCATCAATAACATCATGAGAACTTATTCAACTTCGTAAGTGGGTACAATTGTTTTGTGGTTTTTAAGACTATCCCACCCATTAACAGGTGCCATGTTGAAGAGATAATCAGTGTTATGCACATCAACTTGACTATAATGTTTTACCCTTTAGGTTAATACAGGATTCTTTGTGAAACAGGTTTTGTCTGCTAAGCTGGATGTATCATCTCACCTCTAAAGTCCAGCCTTATAAGACTCAGTATTCAGTTTCTGTAAACCTTTGTTCATTTATAGAGAAGAACCCAAAGCTCCACTTTTAATTCCTTTCTCAATGAAATCAAACTGATAAGAGCAATATCGTCACATTTAAGTAGCAGCAACTAAATGCATGAATGGCTGACTGATTAATCACTGTTATACTATTTGGCAAGTTTTCCATCAATCCACTAATGAGCAAATTACAGATTTCAGAATTGCTTGAATGAATGTCGGGCTCTTGGGATTAATGTTGTCCCCTGCCAAACAGAACAAAAGACAAAGACACGATGTGGATTCAAGATGGTAATATATTCACATCACCTCCAGCACTTGGTTTACCCTCCTGTTTGAGAAGTCTAAATTCCGGTTGAGGCCACTGGGGTTTGGCAGAATTCACAGTTTCAACAAATGCTAAAACACGTGGAGCATGTGGATTTTAAAATGAGGAGAAAGCATCTGCGCTCTCATCCACGAAGTGTGGCCACGGCTATTCACTTTAGCATTTCATACACAGATAAGCTTTCCTTCTCGCTGCCAGGTAGGTTCCCACATGAGTGGATGGAGTGTGATTTGGGGGTTTCAGAGATGCTTGCTGCACTGCATTTCAACTGCCCGCAGCAACTTGTATGTTTGTGTGTGCGTGCGTTTGTGTGTGCTGGGGGGGTGTTGGGGTGGAGGTGTTAGGCGCACCAACAGACAGGTATGCCTCTTCGTCAAAATTAAGAACAAGGTGGTGGAGCAAACAACAGACATAGCAGGAAAGATCAGTCTCTGTGAAGCGAGGGTTGCCTCAGGGTGGTGTTCATTAATTTCTTTAAATCCTTTCAACTTTATATTTATAGGTTTTTGGGTTAGACTACATTTTGTAGTAATTTCTGCTTTCTTTTACTAATTCTGACACACCGATACCAGCCTCAGCTGATTCTGACTTCTCTATAATAACCTTGTAAACAGCGTTGAAAATATTGTAAGAAACCTAGCGGGGAAGACCCAGAACTCAGTCCCTTCACCAAGTTCTGGGTCTTCCCTGTTAGTAGGATTTTCAGCCTGTACATGACCCTGAAGTTTAGAATAAGACGTCAACAGTTTTTAAAGATTTTTTAACAAATCCAAAGAACATCTAAATTATTTTATGATTGTTAAATGAGATAGTTTTGTTTGCTTTACATTAAGGAAATTTTTCATTTGAGTGATTTATTTTCCGACAAAAGGGAGAAACATACTACATGAAACCATTTTAACATTGACACTAATTTCATAAGGAGTTTAAAATCTGGCTGCCAGCGCGGGGTTGTTGACTTTTTTTCCTCTAATTGCTTTCTGAGATTCATTCTGGTACACAGAGAGCAATTTGACACTTTGGAACATGATCTGACAGCCTGGCAGCAGTCACCAAGTACAGTAAAGCCCTTGGGGTGAGGAAGTGGGCAGATGTTGCAAAGTGAATGGTGCAGTCACAATTTTGGAAGCAGTTCCAATAAAATTTGATTATGCTCTGCACATCTTTATGGAGCGCAAACAGTGATAGTAATGGATTACAGTTAGTGTTGATAGTGTTGAATATATTAATATAAAACTATGTACAGCGACAATGACATAATATACAGTAACTTGCGCCTACTTTTCCAAATTTTTTCATGTAACAGCTTTAGCGTATTTTATTGGGATTTTATGAGACACAAAGGGATGCAGAATTCTGAAATGAAACCTATGCATTGTTTAAAAAATCTGAACAATGTTCACTACATTTGTATTCAGCCTCCCTAAATAAATATACTGAATCACATTTTCCTGCTATTATAGCTGCAGATCTTTGGGGTTTGTTTCTACTGGCTTTGCATATCTAGAAACCATCATTTCTGCCCATTTTTTTTATGCAAACTAGCTGAAGCTCAGCCAGATTGGATGAAAATAGTCTGCGAACACAATTAGCAAGTTTTCCTGACAAATGGATTTACATCTGGACTTTGCCTGGAGCATTCTAACAATTAACATCAAGTCTTGTAACATGTGTGTGTCACTTGATGCACTTTCATTCTGAGTAGTGACTGGTATCAAGGGTGTGGAATTAACAATGTTTAACAGCATCAAGACAGGGTACATTTAATGTAATCTAATTTAACTATCTTGTTTTAATTGTTTTTAATATGTTTAAGAATCAACTGATGCTCTAGGAAAGAAACTTCAAAGCTCAATGATTGCCTCAAAGTAGATGGATAATTATTAGCTAAGCTAATCAAAAAGTAAGTTATCGGTTTTACTTTAAATTTCAAGCATCCAGCATGCAAAGGTGAGATAAGCATTTGCATTGCTTAGCTTAGCTTGACATTAAGTAATTTGACTGTTGGGTTATTGTTGCGATATCTAAATAGCCACTGGGATTCTGTAGCAGTGGCATACATTGACAATATACGTACATTGGTGTTGGGAGCTGTGACGCTTATATGTGGGAATTCTTCGACATGTTCAAAAGATCCATGGCAGTCCTGCAATATTTAGTGATCAAATTGTGTACACTACAATGTAAAATGCATAGTAAGGCCCTGCCAGACTTTTATCTCCATTCATCTTCCTCACTGTGGTGATTGTGTGTGTACTGTGATGTGCAGTGTTTTTACATAAGTAAGCAAAAGGGTTACATTTTGGTCTCCTCTGACCAGAGCACCTTCTTCCATGTTTACTGTTTACACAACACGGCCTGTAATTGTACTTTTCTCTGCAAGTTCACCTGCAAGCCTTGTCTCTACCAGCTTTTCACATGCAGTTTTGTCTTTGCAGAATTGGGGAAGAAAAGGATTACAGCATAAAATGTTTCATTGTAGGAATTGTGTGTCAGGGAAATTTATGATCTTTCTTCCATAGATAGCATTTTATAAATTACACAGAGGTGGAGTCTATTTCCTATCTAGGAAGCTTCTGCAGCAGCTGGTTCTACTAGATTTTATTTAAAGGTATTAGAGTAAACCAGGGTGAATATTTTTAATTAGAAAAAAATGTTTAAATCTTAGTCCTTCCCATTCAAAATTGTGTTATTTTGTAATTGCCGATCACAGAAAG
Source organism: Crenichthys baileyi (assembly GCA_036173005.1). Taxonomy (NCBI): domain Eukaryota; kingdom Metazoa; phylum Chordata; class Actinopteri; order Cyprinodontiformes; family Goodeidae; genus Crenichthys; species Crenichthys baileyi. The sequence goes on from JAHHUM010001483.1 coordinate 461,814, forward strand.
TTCTAAATTTGTTTAAAATACGAAATGGTTATAAACACTTACAAGTTACTGTATAAGATAATGTTAATTTTTGACAAACAAATATACATAAAACCTCTAGCTCATGAGTTGGAATAAGATCAATATTTCACAGCATTCTGGAGAACTGCTTGTTTAATAAATTCTATTGAATTTATTCTTTTCTGCAAGTATTTAAGTTGTATTAAAAATCCACCGGTCGTCTTAACTTGAGCGGACAGCCCCCCGCGGCTTGCCTCTCATCCACTGCAAATCTGCAAATCACTGTGGATGTCAAGTCCATCACCTCCTCACCTTCTCCTTTCCCTTCCTCTCCCTCCTCTCATTCTTGTGAGGCCCTGGCATGGTCCAATTAACATCCCAGCGATGCATCACGAAGGATGAGCCGGCCTGGCAGGCGTGCAGCAAACTAATGTTTTATCAGTGCTACGTATCAGGGTTTCTCTTTGCACTGCGACACCGACAACAATCTGACATGACTCGCCTTTTCCACCCTGTCAGGACTCTCCACAGCTTCTAAAATAGACTCTATAAAGTAATATATGCAGTGAATGTAAATTAAAAGGCCTCTCTGGAGCTGTTGTAGCTCTGCATAAGAGTGGAGAATGTGTGAAAACATGTTTTGCACTGTTGTTTTATTCAGTCCTGTCATTGTAAGTTCATTCCAATATTGTCTATCAGCATGCTTTTACTACTTTCTGCTGAGCACTCCTCCAGCATACTGCTGAATGTCTGCCACTCTATTCCGTGTGATTTGCTGACTACAAATGTGTAAATGAAATGCCTGAAGCTTAAAATGTAAATCTGGCAGGGGGTAAGTGTGATACGAGACACACCCAGGTGAATAAAACACAGCTCTTTCGAAAAAGGTGAAGCACCCAGAGTGAGACCAAAAGGCACTATCCATCACCCCGACGCTTTAAAGCAGAGAACAAAAATGAAGCACTTTGAGGCTGCCCCCAGGATGCCAGACACAAACGCACAGCGATTACATAATGACAGTTCATCCTTTACAGCAATTTTAAAAAAGTAAACGTTTCTGAGCAAACACTCACGAATGTGAGATGGAAATCTAAACCCTCTAATAGAGCATTAACTATTCATGTGGCATATTGGCAATCAAATGGCCCTGTTTTCATATTCTGCACAGTCATTCTTCCACCAAAAATGGAACAAATATGCAGATGGAATAATCTCATATCCATTAAACTGTGGAACATTGTTTCTTAGTTTTACAATAGGTAAAGCTACTAAAACTTCTTTACTTTCTATTTGTTTTTTTAAAAAGTATTATTTTGTTTTGACTAAAATGCAGAACTCCAATGGTTTTCCGTTGCCACAACACAAAAGCCAAATCCCATATTATAAGCCTTTTACAAAGCACCTCAAGCCAGAGCTGAAGAGTGAGAGTGGGTTGGTGAGCATAGGTGTAGAAATAGATGTGTTTATGTTGTAATTATGTGGTATGTTGTGTATGTGCGAGTTTGTGATTTGGAAGTGTACATTTGTAAGTGTGGCGAGAACAATAGAAGGCCTGCAATCCACAGCACCTAGGAGCAACAAGTGGACCTGGCTTCAGAAGGCAGCAGCAGTCCCAGGCAACCACACATGAAGCATCATCCCAGGTCAGCCATACGCCCAGCACAGAAGGTCGCTAGCAAGGCACAGGAGCTGCAGCCCCCAAGTCAAAGAGGCACGAGCCCCCCCTCCAGCCAAAACACCACCCCCACCTGCGCAGGCTAAGCCCAGGAACCGCCCCCCCCAGCGGCTCAGGGCCCGCACCAACCCACCGACATCAAGACTGCATAGCACCAAGCCGGGGAGACATTGCACGGTGCTCCCCCATGCCTGAAAGGCCAATTTTCTCATACCTCAAGACTACTGCTATGTGGTGTTACATAGTAATAGTAGCAGTAGTTTATTTTATTTTGGGCCATAAACCATAAAGGTGCCCAGTCCCAGTTCACAGATGCAGACAGGGACCAACATCAACGTCCTTCGTCAAACATAAAGTGCCCTCTTTCACAGATGTCAAGCCTTTAAAACATACAGTGCTATGATACTTTGGACAAGAAATTGTATACAGGGGACAATAAAACAGAAAGTGCATTTCATTTTCATCCCGGAGAACATTTTTGTATTTGAAAGGGAACGGGGTGGGCATCAAGGCACCAGCATGAATGAATCTTGAATCTTGGGGGGCAGCTCCCCAACTGGCCCCTTCCTGTCCTGCCAGTGCCCAAACAAGCCCAGCATCAAACCAAAGCGAGGAAGCCCCCAGAAATCCCCAAAGACACTACGGGAAAAATGCATTATATTTAAACGCCTTTTATTCATCAAGTTCTTGAGTATTGATTTTTTTGAAATGCTTAAAACTGCAAGAAGGATGTGGCATCTAGTTGTTTCCAAACCTACATTTGTGATGTCACCAAGAAGGTAAAGTGAGGGGCAGATTAGAACCGTATACTCTAGGCATGTTGATGGGTCTTCACACACTCTCAAGCTGTTGTTTTGTGGTTTCCTTGGAGTCAGTGCAGGAGAGGGTTTTCATTTATTGTGTGCTCCAGAAATGAAAAGCGTAACGCCATAATGCAGCAGCCCACTGTAGATGGTTGCCCACAATCAAACTTCCTTTTACAGTGCTGAGAGCTCTTAAAGAAAATGCTTTTATGGCCATTCGTCACTGCCAGAGAGAGTAGGAGATCATTCTAATGTTACTCTCACCCATACTGAAGAAACCCATAGTGCAATAATGTCAGAGTGATGCATAATGCTCTGTGTCCTACTGTAAAAAGAAAAAAAAAACATGGCATGAACAACCAGATGGGAATTTGACAAAAAACATCGATTTGCAGCTTGAAGTCTCAATATTTTCTCGATAATTACTTTCTGAGAACATTGGTTAGGCACATCAGTGAGTCTATTGTGCTATCAAAATTTTAGTCCAATTGAACCCTGTCTCCTTTTGCCTTTTTGATGTTTCGGTATACAGTTTGAAATCTGCAGAAATGCCAAATCTGTGAGTTTTAATGATCTGATGAGCAACACTTATTGGGTTTTTTATTATACATGATGAGTGAGTATCAACACAATCTTTCTAAATAAAAAAGTCATTACCAAAAACTTAACCCATAATGGCAAAGAAAATCTTAAAAAACATTGGAATTTTAACATTATTTCTAACAGCAGCTGACAGCATCATATGATAACATATATCACTGTGTGTAAGGAACTTACATGAGTTTTCCATTTTTTAAAATAATTACTGACATAAATAAACTTTTGATGATATTATATTTGTTTAGATGCCCTTGTAAATGAAAAAGAGGGGGATACCCATTAATATTGAAAGATATTTGATTAAAACCCCATCAGAGTCACATTGACAGCAGCTAATAGACACCAGCTTTATATTTCCCTATATTTGAAAAACAAAATCAAACATAAAGCTGAAACAAAGGTGTGTAAAATACAATAACTTTCACTGACATTATTGGGAATACCAAAACAACACCCATTGAGGGTTAACATAATTTTCACTAGGTGGTGCTCTGTTTTCCCCACTGTGAGCTGTTTTCATTCCTTGCTGCCTGTTTACTCTTTAATTAACTCCAAATAAACATCTGTGTCCGCTGCCAGGAATGTAAAATGCAATGTTTTGTGCACGTTTGATCCTCAATGTGAGCTCTTATGTTTGTTTGAGCCCAGCACACGTCCCCGTTGGGGTAAGCATGTCTATGAAATGTAACACCAGAATTCTATGCATCATTTATATCTGCAATCCGCACAACGGTGTGACACGGCTGCATTCAGAGCAGAGGATTATTTTAGCTTGTCACATTCTGGATCTAAAAGAAAGATAGCATCACTGAAGAGGCTCATCAACACTTGCTTTTTCAAAGTCATGATTCCCACAGGAATAAACCCCCACTGTACTGTAAGCCCTGAGTGACAGGATGAGCCAGTCAGTGACCACCTTTTGTTTGCCCTGATGGAAAGAGAATTTTGGGAGGAAAACGTGTGATTCATCTTTTAAAAAGCCTTGGGGCTGTGCTGTTGTTATAGTAATGCACCATTCTCACTCCTGTCTAGTCTGCGAGGCATGTGACTGAAACTATATTGGCCCTCACTGTAGCCACCCAGACTAAGGCAATTCTAACATGGACCATGAATCCTAGATGCACTTTGTTTGTTATGGGTTGTTTGCACTCAATGTAAAGAAAGCTTATTTAGAGCTTGGAGTAATAATTTTCTATTTAAAAATATGCTAGTTTCCATTCAAATGTAAACTTAATTGACCTTAGCAGTCATGATTTGGAGTTGGATTTCCCAAAATTACTAATATTATTACACCAAAGGTGTAATAATAAATAAATGTATCCTAAAAATATATGTCACGTGGTTTAATTGCCTTAGAGTAAAAAACAGAATTACAAATTTTATCACTAACAGCTGCCAATATAACATTACAAGTTCAATAATATTCCATGCCAGTGTCAACTCCAGAAAACTAACAGGCCATTTAAAGAGATGTGGATTTTCTTTTTAACAAATGCAAAACAAGGGTGAAAGACTAGAAAACAAATACCAGCTAAATGTGCATCTTACGTAAGCATGTTCTTCTACTGGGTCCTGATAAGTTAATATGTTTATCCTAGCAGTGGACACAGTCAATTGTACCTGGTGCTCCCTTTCAGATTTTCACATGTATTTATGTAAACTGGAACAATGCAATTTAAGAAAAAGGGAGGGCTGCATATTATAAAAATAGGTAATTGCAATACTATTACTAAAAAATGCAATGTCTGTTAGTTTTTTTCAGTTTTGTCTTTCTTTGCCATTACACAATGTTCCACCTCTCAGTGACCTTTTGGCAACTAAAATCTAAATCAGGTGTGGACATCAACAGAAGATGGAGTCCAATCAACTGGCCAAATATTTGTTGGATATGCAACATGTGATTTCCTGACACCTAAAATATTGTAACATTTTAAATAGTAATCTTTTGCCATATTGCACAAACTGATATGGCCACTGTGATTAAATATTTTGTGCAGCTTTAAAAAAAAGTAGACAGTATTTTTAAATATGCCAGAGTGGCAGGTTGATGTTAACATCAAGCTTTCCACTACATGTAATTGATCGTGAGGCCACACCTGTGTATATATATATTATATATATATATATATATATATATATATATATATATATACTATACATGCATATATATATATATATATATATATATATATATATATATATATATATATATATATATATAATATATATATATATGCATTATGTTAATTTTTTTTTTTTATTTACGCACTTATACTAACCATAATCAGAGAGTTTGAAATTTAAATATCATGAAACCTTAAAATGTACTTTATTTTGAAAAACCTACACCGCCGGCTCCTTCCTGCCTGCGGTAGCAGCTTCGCAGTGAGGGAGGCGAAAGAATTCCACATCCTCTGTTCCTGCTCTGTTCCGTTCCGACCGACGGAGCGACTCCGTTGTTATGTTAATTAATGAGAACGGTTCCACATTCTCCGTGACTACTCCGAACGTCACCGTCGACAGACCCGCTCTCCGTCACTCAACGTCAAATTACAGAACAACTCCAATTTTTTGTTCCATTCCAGTCCGTCTTGCTCTGGCTGGGTCAACCAATGTGCCTCTCGCGCATTCTTTCTTCGGGCTATAAGGAACTTGGATCGGACATATGTTGCATTTGAATGACAGTAATGATGTTAATCAATATGACTTTTACCTTAATGCTTAACGTTTCAGATACGTTTTCAACAGTACGTCATACCGCCACGATTTAAAAAAATCCAAGAGGAAACCCTGAACATGCATACATAAGACAGTGGACATATGACTAAAGTCCCCCTGAAAACACACATACATAAAATAATAAACAAAAAAGGGGAAAAAAATGGATACAGATCATGAAAACATAAATGAAGCCCAAAAGAGCAGAAGTGACCATTTCACACATAACTGACGAATATTTGTCCATTGAATGTTTTATGCATGACTGACAATAGAGACCAAACAGTACACATAGAAAACATGACTGAAAGGCTTCTAGCCAAACACCTATTCCACATAATGACCATGATCACAAGACAGAAAGCTCTAAGCCTCACCTTTAATTGCCCCTAAAGTAGAAAATGCAGTGCAATCCCAAATAGTTTGAGGTAGCCCATTCCATGAAATACTACCTTAAGAAAGAGGTGTAACTGGGCTAACCCCTGCTTGCAGCAATAAGTGGGAGCAGCACTGCTATAATCTTCAGATCAGGAAAAGTACCACACTGTTTCTGTCATATCATTTTAAGGAGTTTTAAACTGCTAGATCAGTATGATAATAGTTTACTTGTTTTTAAAAACATGCTTTGTAATAATGTTGTATATCTTTGACCTGAAACTGGCCCAGACCTTGACTTTGTTTTATGTTTCTATATAGTTTCCAAAGGACCTTTCTGGCAGGGATAGGTGACACTTCACTGGCACCTAACTTTCTTCCTTTTAGTTATTGTATAAAACAACTAAATTACTCTAATTGTATTGGGGACAAATATTTCTGGAAATTTCCTTCATCTCTCATACACAGCTGCCTGACTGAACATTTTAGTAAAAATGTGGTATACCTATGGAACTCTGGCTCATAGCTTTACCTTAGGCTAAAGTAAATTCCTTAATTAACAGTACTATTCCAGTGAATCAAATGTGTGACCAAATGTGCGTCGGTGACTTGGGTGGTAGGGCTTCATCCTGTAACCGCTGATTCAAAACCCCGCTCTGTCTATTTCATTCGATGTGTCCTTGGGCAAGGCACTTCACACACCTTGCCTGCTGATGGTGGTCAGAGGGCCCGGTGGCGCCGATTGCATGGCAGCTCTACTTCTGTCAGTCTGCCCCAGGGCAGCTGTGGCTACAATGTACAGTAGCTTACCACTGTCAGTGTGTGAGTGGGTGTATGAATTGGTGACTGATTGTAGTGTGAAGCTCTTTGGAGTCCTGGGACTTAATAAGGCGCTATACAAGTGAAGGCAATAAATTGCACTTTTGCATGTGACAAATCATTATTTAGCAATGCTGTGCTATGATTAAAACTGTTCATTCTTTTTAGGGCTATCACAATATCTGCATCACATGCAAGCTTGACTTGTAACATTCAGGTTTGTGTTCAGAAGAAACAATGCATCGCACTGAACTGTTGTCTTCAGAGGCACCGATGATGGCCCAATTAACCCTGAGACTCTTTCATCCACTAGGCCATACAAACATGCACTATTATAAAAACAAACGGTGACAATGGGACCAGTTTTTCATTTCAGAACATTTTTAGTTCATCTTGGATTACTACTGGGGAGATGATGGCCTGTGCACGTTGAGTGGTGCTTTATCATTTTTATAGGTGGTCACTGATGCTCAGAGAAACTGGTAATCTCAGCTTTCAAATGGCAGATGATTGCTCTGTCTGGTTATTACAAGGATGATTTTTATGGGTGTGTTTTAGCAAACAATTTTCACTACAGGGCTGAAACATCAATTGAAATAATTACCCAAACCATTTGATTGGCAAAGATCAGTTCTCTAATTTAATTTTTAATACGTTTTTGACCCCATACACAGGGCTTTAAAACAGATTGCTTCTGTTTTTGCTTTTTGTCAAACTTAAATGTTTCTGATCATTAAATAAATGTTAACAACTAAGAAATATAACCTGAATAAATACTAAATACAGTTACCAAATAATGAATCGAAAAGTGATTTTTTTAATACTGCAACTACTGACATTCAGAAAACGTGACAGTAATGGGTCTTTAACATTACTGGCTGCCTAGATATGTCACAGCATTGCAGTTGGGTTTAAGTCCAGACTTGATCAGGCCACTCCAAAACCTTAACTTTTCAAATATTTTGAGGTTTAAACTTGCTGGTGTGCTCCAGATCATTGTTCTGCTCCATAATTCGAGTACAGAATAATCCTGTATTTGTCCTTTTGTGGGAAAATGTTGGTGTATAAACAGCAAATTAACAGGGACATCTAAGCACACAGATTCACATTAAAAATAAGTAATAACAATAAAAAAAAAAATGGATGCACAACTGAATCCAAAGTATACACTTTGGGGTATCAACACTTCTGTTATCTAACATTTTGTTATACAAGGAAACAAATCTTTTAAATTATATATTTTTTTCCTAAATGGGTGCTGAATTGCCTTCTACTTATTTTTGTAACTATATTTTGTAAATAAGAATGAATTTCGGGTCATACTGTAATTGCAATTTTTTCTGTTTCTTATTAGAAAAAACCATGTGCTTCCAAATAAGGTTGCCACGGTAAAAAAAAATGATACTGCGAATCGTTTTTCGTAACTGTATCAAGTTTGTAATTTTAATGTCGTGACAATCCTAGTGAATAAAAGCTCTCACTGTGTACCCCACCTCTTGTCCATTGACTTGTGGAGATAAACACCTGTAATCCTGCAGGGATTAGCAGGTATAGCAGATAGATGGATGCTTCTGTTTTGGTAAGGTTGTTGAGAGATTTCTCTGCTTCTCAAGATTGGCCAAGATTGAATAGTGTTCAGTTAATCCTGTTAAGTCTTTACCACAAAGCACTGATATTTTTGTACATCTGGTGTGATTTATTTTGCGTATGTTGATATTCCAGAATGTTGCACTTGCCAGATTAAACCGGGCATCTGACCAGTACATTTCAAACTCCAGCACTAGCTGTTTGAGCTTCTTAAGAATTAAATGAGCTTCCTCACTTCACTTTAACACTATCCATCAAAGTGTTGATGGTGAGAGAGTCTCTGAAAGTCACCACAAGCTGGTTTCCAGTTTGAGCAAGCTGAGATGGTTAATTCATGTGCTACTGCTGGAAAGAAACGTCTAAAAATATAAAGTAAATTACAAAACACGTAGATTTTAATGGCCCAAAGCTCACTTTGGCAAAGAGGTCCTCTGAGGCTGTTTTCTTAATTTCAGGCAGTATATTATTACAAACAGTAACATATTCCCTGTATTTTAGTATGTTTAATAAATAAAGCAAGAATTTTTCATCATCTACTGTATTTGGCAATAGAATGCAAAAATATTCCCACTTTGGATTTGATTGAGGAATCTAAAGCTTTGTAAGCTCATTTATGACATGACTGAAAAAACTACAGTGTCTTGCAAAGCTATTCACACCCCTTACCACATGGTGTCACATTACAAACACAAACAATGTATTCTATTAGATCTTATAGACCAAGACAGAGTAGTGAATAAGTGTGAAGTAGTAGCAAAATGACAGATTTTCAGATGTTTTTACAGATAAATAAGAGACATTTGTGATGTACAAATGTACTTAACTCCCTTTACTCTGACACCCCCTAAATAAAATCCAGTACAACCAACCTCTAGAGCTCACCAAATTAGTGAATGGTATCTGGGTGTAAATAAAGCTGTTTTGTGATGGCTTCTAAGATTTGTATTAGAACAAACAACATCATGAAGACCAAGGAACCCAAAGGTTAAAATGATATTAGGTCCTCCAGCATCATATAAGTTTGAACATCACACAGAGTACTATTCTGTCCATCATCCAAATACGAAGACAGCATGGCACAACTGCAAACCTATAAAAACCATGGTTGTTCACCCTTGACATAGAAGCACTCAAGAGTTCTATGGTACCCCTGGAGGAGCTGCAGAGATCCATGGCTCAGGTGGGAAAATGAAATATCAATGCACTCTACAAATGTGGCCTTTATACAAAAGGCAAAAAGAAAGCTTTCCTGGAAAGAAAGAACTCCCCTCTGCAGTTTACCCAAGCCTCACAGAAGACATAGCAAACCTGTGGAAGAAGTCTGTCTGGTCAGATGATACATAGGTTTAACATTTAGCTCAACTAGCTATGCGTGGCACAAAACCAGCGCTGCACATCACCCTGAGCACACAATCCTCATGGTGAACAAGGTGGTGGCAGCATCATGCTGTGGGGCAGAGTAAAATGTAATATCTGTTAACGTGCTGAATATCAATGTGAAGCACACATTTCTGTTTTTTATTTTAGAATTTTTTTTTAAATCACGCATTATTCTGCTTCCATTTGTGTTGGCCTAGCACATAAAATCCCAATATATCCAAGTATATTGAACTTGTGGATGTAATGTGACAAAATTTGCTTTGCATTCCAAATACACCTATATTGTTAATGAAGTTGCTAATTTTTTGTTGCCATCCAGTCTACATGGATAATATAACTGTAATCTTCAGAAACTAGGAGCCCTAAAATATCGCAAGGTCCCAATTAAGGAAAAAAAAAACTAACTTAAACCTCGTTAACCCATGTTTTATTCTGCTTTTCAGCGACAGAAGTAATACAGATTTGCATTTTGTCTGTTGGCTTTAGACAGCAGCAGCCAAGTCCTTCCCACATTCATTTCTGCAAGCAGATAACGTTTCCTTCACCCACTGCAGCCGAAACACTCACGATGAGAGGTGAGCACCTTTAAAGGATATCATGCAAACAACTGGCAACCATATGGCTCTCCCTGTGCTCAGCTGAAGCCCGTCAATGCAACATTAACGACGACACTTGCATCGCATCTTTCCACTCATACGCGTTTTACAGAAATCCAGATGACACAAGACATGCATTTCTTTCTTTTTCCTCCCTCTAAAGGGAACTGGACGGACACTGTCGCCGGATAGACTTCAATAGAGGCTGCAGTCCCTCAGAGTGGACTTCTGTTTCCTGCAGTGCGCGTAAATCCCAGTCTGGCCACACATGAGAGGCGGTGTTGATGGAGGGGATCGGGCACCCTCAGACTACTACTCTGTTATTAAGCCTGTCAGTCATTCATAACTCCGCTGAGGCTTTGTGTGCATTTATTACAGCGGCAAAAAAGAAAAGAAAAAAGAAAAACGACGGGTGCGCACTGTGCTTCCAATCCATGCCGTTCTGTAGAGTGGCACAGTCAAAACTCGCCACGCACGCACACACGCACTGTACTTCATTTTATTTAGCCCGACTCCTAACTGACCAGCGGAAGCCAATTTGCGGCAGGCACACGCCCGTCTAAGCCGTGCGCACAGGCGCAAATATCAACTTCCCATCGCTTCCACAGACAGAAAAAAACTTATCTCCTTACCTGTCCGCGCGCACCCTCCTCAACACACGCGACAGTTTCCCAACGCAGAAAAAACAATGCACGAGTTTGAGTTTGTTCCTTATTTATCCGCCCTCCTCCAGTTTCCTGCCTCAGTCAGCCCGCTGCCACCCTCACCGGGCAAAGCTTCTCTGCGCGGCTTGCGGAGAGTCCACTCTGCTCTCCGCTTCTCTTCTGTGCGCGTGCGTGCTTGCGCGTATGTATGAGCGCGCGAGTGAGTGCACGAGCGCAGGCACTGACTGTGCGCACGTTCTCCAATAGAGCGCGGATACTGCGGCGGCTCAGGCCGATAGACGGCGCCCGATTGGTCGGTTTGCAACTCAATCCACAACTGTAACACTCGGATCCTCCTCCTCTTCCTCTCCTAACTCCCTTTCCCTCTATTATCTCACCATCGTCCTCACCTCCTGCCTTTCTCTGTTAACACGTGATTATATAAGATAGTGATCAGGAAGTGATACCTTACCTTCCCCCCAGCACTCCACTCTCCCTCCTTCATTCCTATTTCCTCACACATTCACAGTTAAGACATACACAGCCCACCTTCCAAGGGTGTCCCAACTGAATGCAATGAATGCAGATGGAAAGATGGATCTGCCTTGAACGAGAAAAATAGGTGAATTTACACTTTAATGGTTTAAAATGTTTCTTAGCTTTAACTCCTTTATGAATACCGATCCATTACGAATCTGTTTAAGGAATCTTATGAATAACTGTTAATGAGTAGAACAACTAACTTTGTTTTACTCGTTAATCGTATATTTAGAGAAGAAAAATGTATGGTCATCTTACCCCCTAATAAACAGCCAGCTACCCCCTTTAGTTGAAATAACTTCAGTGAGTTGCTTCTTGTCGTCATCTTTTGTCTCCGACATTGGTCTGAGAAAAGTTTGCCCCACTCCCAGCTGTGAAATGTTTGAGGGTTTCTTGAATTTACAACCTGTTTCTAGAGCTTTAATTCTAGCCAGGATCTTCCATCTCTGTTTACCAGTACGTATGTTTTGGGTCATTGTCATGTTGCAGGGCACAGTTCTGCTTCCTTTTTTTACAGATGGTCACACATTTTTCTGCAGCACACTCTGATACATGGTAGAATTAATGGTGGATTTTATGATGGTGAGTTAGAAACTTACTGATGCAGCAAAGCAAGACTTCCATTTGCATCTTGCGGTTTACTTTCAAAGAGAACTTGCTTGGACACCCAGACCTGCCCACGGTGGCAGTTGTTCTGAATGTCTTTTACTTGAAGACTATATTACTCACAGTGGAATGGCTGGTTTTAAATTCCTCTGAGACCTCTTTAAATATCTTATCGCTTCTAAAAGTTTCTACAACCTAGTAGCAAACAAGTTGAAATGTCTTTTGTTAAAACAGATCAAACCTCTTTCGAAATGCTGAGTAACTTGCACTTCACATGTTACAACTCTGTGTAGTTTTAGCCATTTTAAGTGGGGATGAGTGTGGGGGGTGCCCAATTTCTTTTCCCCAAAAATGTCAGTTAATTGTTGGTGTTTAATTGTAATTAACAGTTTTTTCAGAGATAAAAAGAGATTAGACATCAATATGTGAACACTGTTTTTAAAAAACAAAATATTTATTGTGGCGTCTTTTTTTTTTTACAACCGTATAATTGAGCACATAACACTTTTTTTCACTCTCCGATGTTAAACCTGACTGTTTTGTCATTAGTCAAACACGGAATTCTGTCCCAGTTTGCTGAGGAATGGTGAAAAGTTCATTTTATCTTTCTAAGTGAAAGAATGTTTGTGCTCCTGTGACTTCAAATCCAATTTGAAAATAATGACTGTTTCTGAGTATAAAAATAATAAGGAAAGACAGCCATTCTCCTAACCAGGGGGGTAGCCTGTATCCTTGCACAACTTCCATCTTCCTCCGTGGCTTGTGGCCATGGAAGCGGACAGCTGCTTTTGTGATATTTAACAAAGATGTGTTCTATTTCAGGACCTTTAAAAATAGCCCCATGAATGCATTCTAAGAATAAAATAGTTCTCAAAAACATGAAGTGTTGTAGAGGCACTGATTATTCTGTGATATTTTTTTATTATCCAGAATCTCGACAGTGCCATTAGCAGAGCAGAGCTTCCAATTATTCTGTGAGTTAAGAAGAACTCTGAGACCTATAGGTCATAATCTAAGCAGCAAAATCTAAAAATCAATGAAGTGTAATTTGCTTTGCATGGCTTTGGAAGATATGTGATTTAAATGGGAAGGACACTTTTGCAAACATTTAAGTTACTACTGGGAGACCATTAAATATAGAAAAAGGAAAAAAAGTGCCACACTGGTAGTTTTACACCCTTCATCCCAATACACATGCAATATAATTCACAGGCGTGCATTGTAAATGATGGTACTTCATATCTTCAAAGTTTGGACCCACATAAAAGTATTTGAGGAACACCAACATGTGTAGCGAGATAAGAAACAGTGTGGCAGCAGCTTTAGGGAAGGCACATTGTACCTGCAGCCTTTCCAATTTTCTAAAGTGCATCCGCTTTGTGTTTGATAAGGCACGGATTATTGAATAGGAAGCCTTGCATTTGTCACTTTTTATGAAGAATATGTCTGAGAAACATTAACGTTGTGTATTTAAGTCATTTCTATGACTGTTATCTGAATTTTTACTCTAATACTAGAGGTACAAAAGCATTGTTCATGTTAAATTAGATGCAGTTTAGCCAAATATTTTACCTGCAATTTAGCTGACCAGATGCATAAAAATGCAACTGCATATACTTTGAAGGTCACCTGTTATTCTTTCCTATAAATTCAAAGTTTAACATTTGAACTACAACAAAGCTGATGAACAGCCCATACATAGGACATGTTTTTGGTGAGAAAATATCATTAAAATATCACGACTAATAGGATTAGCCATGGCCATAAATATGGACTTTCAAAAGAAAGTCTCAATATTTAATTTGCCTAATCATTGAAAAAGTGGGTTTCAGTTTATCAATGGAAGAAAAACGGTGACAAAAAGGAATATGTTAACTTCTCAAAATAAAAGCCTCACGTTTTCATAGGTTATAATATTGCAAGAGTAGGCTTCACGTTTCTAATGGATCCAAACTAGGCATGATAAAAGTGATTCTGTTAATTTTCAGAAGAAGGATCCCAGATTCTGTCCAAATTAAAAGTCTTAACCTTTCATAGGTTAGATAAGTACAAAACTAGGTTCCACGTAAAAAATTAACAAACCCATTAATTAAAAGAAAGGTACGTTGGCCTTTCAAAATATAGCAAAATAAAGCAATGAGGGGCACCTTTGCTAGAAGCGGGAAGGCTGATGGAGAGAGACTAATTAACACAGACTGAGCTGACCAGAGATACAAGAAACCCAGAGGAAATATCTAACAGAGATCTAATAGAAAATAACTCAAAGTATAAAGAAAACAAGATTAAACTAGGAAGGTAAATACAATGAATAGACTAATATGGAGACACCTACTGACAATAATGAACACAAAGAAATAAACTGCATAAAAACATAACAAGAAAAAAATCAGAATACAAAAATAAAAGAAAATCCAAACCCAAATAACTCAGGATCGAGACATTTTGTTGGTCTTTTAAAACATAGCTCAAATATTCTGTTCAAAATTACAACAGATTCAGATTACCACTGGAATTAAACCAGTGATAAAAAGAGGATTATGGTGGTCTTTTAAAAATAAAGCTTATAAGTTATTTTCAAAGTAAAGGTCTCAACCTTTAATAGGTCAAACAATTTTAACGCTTCCTTCAACATTAGAAGAAATTTGCAAAATGCAGGTTCCACACTACTAATAGACTTTAACTAGAGATAGAATTTGTTTCTGTTGATCTTTCAAATTTAAGAACACAGATTCTCTTCAAAATATAATTCTTGATTTAAAACAAAACCAGAACCTTTACGATGTTAGATTATGGCAAAAGTAGGTTCCATGGTATTAATGCAACCAAATCTGTGATAAAAAGAGTGTCAGACTTTAATAAGGTAGATAACTGCAAATTTAGGTTGCATAGTATTAATTTACCTAAAGCCATAAAAAAAATATTTATTTTTAAATAAACCTCAAAGTAAAATGAAAATCATGTTTAGGATTTTTTAAGAAGAACAATTTAGTTTTGATAATATCCTTAAAATAAATTTAAACAGATGAAATAATTATTATTAAATTAAGTATAGTTTGTTACTCGGACAAAATGGCAACACCCCTTTTTCACATTCTGCAGCCATCACTTTTCAGTTTAATCATTCACGCCTCCCTGCTTTCCAAGTCCAATAGCACTGTTTTAAATACCTTTGTATAATGAAGCTGGGCATTGTTTTTTTTTAACTTTTGCTCTTTCCTATTCTCTTTGTTTTTAACAGTCAGTCAATCAGCCACTTTCCCACCCACACTTTGAAACACTCATTCACGTCACACAAGTACCCCTGGGCCAGCTGTTGAGGCTACTTATGAATTCAGCCATGCTTTTGCTCTCTCTGGATCCAAAGGGAAACTAAATGAATAATGAAGACAGCAGTGAAATGGGCAAGTGGAGGTGGAGGATAAGCACAAGAGTGAGGGAGAGTGGCCACTGGGGAACAGAACACGATGGAGAATGGGGGGAGGGGGGACAACTTGTTAGTGCTCACCCATCAATTAGACCGCAAAGGGGACATGAAGAGAATGGAGGCCGGTGCGTCATGGACAAAGGCGCGAGGAGAGGAGCTGCAGGTCTATAAGCCAAAGAGAGTACTTGCTGAAGAGACAGATTAGGCACCAGAGACGAGGAGGCGAGAAGTGCGATGAGAATCTGGGGGAAAGTGGACACGGAGAGACAGGGGTCTTGAAGGCGTCAGCAGCTCCTCAGCACACTGCCTCTAGCTTCATCTATCATCCAAGCCCAGTTCTTTCTGCCAGCACAAGTGTGTCTCTGGTCTACATCCAGAGCTGGCATTCAGCTTCAAAAACTCTCTAAAGTGGATGTGCTCGGTATGTTAAACCAAAGTAATGACTCTCCTTGAAAAGGCAGACAGGTGTTTTCATTCTGAGCTCCAAAAACAGAAAAAAAGAGATCAGTTTAGGATTCAGATTTTTATAAAACTGCCAAAAAGGCTGCATTTAAAATATAACATAAATTTGAGAAGTATACCTGTCCGTCTATTGTTTTTACATACATATAGCCTTGAAAAGAACAAAATATAGGGAAAAAGACAACATTTAGAAAAAAAACTGGTCAGTCAGAGAGCACATGTTTCATGAGGTACAAAAAAACTTGTTTAGAAATGTGCACACAGTGGCTTGTATTTACAGTTTGTCAGTGAAGTGCTAAAGATCTAACGGGAAGTAAAGTCTCAAGCATGTGGTACCCTAATTTGGAGTCAAAATCAACAGAACAAAGCCCCTGAACTGAAAGCACCATCTTTCAGAAACATTTTTTACTGCAATTCCTTAAGCCCCCAGCAGTACACTTTCTAAGTAAAGATAGAAATCTGGAATGTATAAAACCAGTAATCCACATAAACAGATAAGATATAAAACAACACAGTACCACCGCAAATTATGAAATGGTCATAACACAAATTACGTTGACTTATGCTCTGAGACGAAAAAATCAGTATTTATATGGGGAAGAAGGTAGCTAGAAACATCCTGACCTCAAGGTTGGTTGGTATCTCGCTGCTATTACGCCTAGCAGCTACACAAGTAGCAGTGTGTTGTGAACACACTGATTCTCATGCTGCACAAAGCAGAAGTTGCAAAAATAATTATTCCCCAAAGGCAAGATTTGTTTTTTTTTATACTTTACACTCAGGTCAACATTCTTTAGCTAAAACATGTGGCTGAAATTAAAATTTTAACAGAATAACCATCTGCTTTTTTTTTGTCTGCCAGTTATAACAACGCCCTCCACAATTATTAGGTCACATTGCAAAGATGTGTAAGAAACCCTAAAATTAATTCATCTCTTATTGCAGTAGAATATGCTTTTAGGAAGACATAGAGAAATTCCATGGTTTATTTACAGAGCAATCTAGTTAAAACAAATTTAACTAATGTTTTGTAACTACTTACCTCTTTTAAGTTGGTCAGAGTGTCTAGAAAGCTTTTAATTAGTGATTCATGATTTCTGTCTTTACTGTGGTAGAAATATGAGAAGACCCATTTCTTTTATCCACTCTTCAGAATGAGAAAGACACAACCACTGCATTAAAGTAATACAATGTGTATTGATCTTCATGAGGGCCCAAAACAGCTACTTGTCAAAATATATTGACACCTACAGTCAGAACAGTAATTAAAGAAACTACTGCAACTGGAACAATTTGAGTTGCAGTTGTGCCGATTCAGTAGCTGTGAAAAACACGTGTGGTGTAAATAGCATGTAGGAGCTGTAGTGCTCATGCAGTGAAATATTTTGAAAATCTGTGGCAGCCTGACTTATGTGCTTGTCAAATTTTGTATGAGACCATTTTAAAGGTGTGGTAAGATGATTACGATATTTCTTTGGCATTGTGTCTTCTCACACTTATGAAACGAAAGTGGGTTAGGGTTATAATGATTAAGTTTCTAGGCAAAACACTACAGCACTTCTCTGCCATCCAGCCATCCTTTGCACGTGTTTCAGTCTATCTTAAAAACCACATAACTGCTGTGCTAATTGACAAACACAACGGCAAGCCATGTTTATGCTTATATGTTTGTTGTTACTTGGTCAACTTTACTGTTAGGACAGATTAATGTGCCAAACTAAAACTATTGTATGTCTGAATCAGCGAAACATAGGAATTATTGATTTTAGTTTGTTTAAGCTACCTATGGTGGCATAATACTATAGCTAATGTGGAAAAACACATTTTTCCTGGTTTGATACGGAGTTTCAACTATTACCCTTCAAGATAAAGCAATTGTTTTGTCCATCAGATAGCTAGCCACATGACTGAAAACTCTAAGTAAACCTTTAATTTGCTCCAGGCCAACAAACTGTACATTTGTGGCAAAGTGGGACACTGGAAATTATGGTGGAGGAACTGTAAAGCTTTGGGCCTGTTTCTCTTCCTTGTGAAGCTGGATGGAGTGCTTGGCATCAGGGGCACTTATGTAAACTTGGTGGTCTACATCATAAAACTGAAAACCTTACTGGGTTTTCCATCCGGTAATAACATTTGGCCAAATCGACACAGTAACAGCTTCCCAGACATAAAGTCTACCTCATTCCATGGCCATCTTAGTCTCCAGACCTAAATCCTGTAAAAAACCTGTGAGGTGAGCAGAAGTGAAGAGAGCAAAGAAATGACCCAGGACTCCAGAGGGAACATGAAATGAAGAGTGATCAAATATGCCTCTTTCTGTGTGCTCTAACCATATGAAATCTAGTCGGAGAAGACTGAATCCTGTCCTTTTGACAAAAGGGGTTGTATGAGCATGACAGCAGGGGGTCCAATAATTGTAAGAAATATTTATTGTTATTTTTTTATTCCACATTATAAATGTACCCAATTTGAGTTGTACTTTGCTTTTATTTTATGTTTGAGATTACCCCAGTAAAATAATTTATAATAAATGTAAGAATTTTTATGTATCTTCACAAGGACTGGCTATAGCTGTAGAGGGTGTTGCATTCCACAGTTAATCAGGCAAGTTGCTTTGATTGACTAGTAAAGCAACATATACATAGGAAGCTTCATTCATTGAATTGCACTGTTTATGTCAGTCACTCCTGACATATCTAGCATATACTGCAAGTGGTAAAACAAAGGTTTATTTATTTTCTAAATTATATAAAAGCTTGAGTCAACAGCTCCTTCGTTCTTCCTTTCACTGAACGTCAAAATGATCAAAGGTTCACCAGATATCATTCAGAGTCAATGAATAAATAAAGCAGCGTGTGTCACGGTGGGAGCATCCAGCATACAGAAGACATGACCCGGCACAAACAGGTGACAACCTTTGAGGCTGCATCATAGCAAGATTCCTGTCAACGTACCTGACAATGTTGTTGTAAAAAGCTCCTTTATCTTTTTTCAGCATAAACACCTTCTAATTCCAGTATGAGTTTAAAACCATAAGAATGCACATTAATATATACTATATTATAAGTATTTGCCTGCCTACCTTTACATGTTCATGAACTTTGATGACATCCTATTCTTAATCTACAATCTTGTTGATAGACCCACCGTTGCCATTAACAGCAACTTTAGCTAGTTTGTAAACATCCTCCACAAGGTTTCAGAGTGCGTTCATAGATGAGAAAACCAGAATTGCAGCCTCTGCTCTAATTCATCCCAAAGACGTTCAAGAAGGTTGAGATCAGGACTCTGTGCAGGCTAGTCAAGTTTCTGCACACTAAACTTTATACAACTGCAGCCATTCAAGTGATTGTCACACCAGAATTTATTCATAGGATGGTGTGGCCCAATACCTTTGGCAATGTAGTGTATGATAATACAACGGACAATATAGCTACTGAACACATCAATATTTTTCTCAAAAAACATTTCTAATTGGTGTCCCGTGATATGAGGTTTTCCCCAGATGTCTGTAACAATCTGAGAAACCCTGACATACAAAGAAATTGAACCAAATTATTCCAGGAATTAAGGTTAGTGAGAAGGCTTACCTGTAAATACATCTTTATTAGCCGATTCAGTATAAGTTTCAGTTTGGCACGTAGGCTTTGATCTCATCATTCCATAACATTGGGGCTCATTATGTATTTCTATCCCCTAGTTATGCCTTCTGCGTGTCAGAATGTGAGGACAGGGTCTCTGTAATCCGAGCCCAAAGGGGGTGCTTGGGTGGTGGAGAGGATGAAGAGAACCAAGCAGAAGCTGGCAGCAACAGTGCATGAAGTGCAGAATGCCAAAGGAGAATGCTTTGCCACTTAAACCGACCACCCAGATTGTTAGAGTATGCTTGATATATTCAGCAGAGTGCGAAAGATCATGGGAGAAGCAGCAGCGCAGCTGGAGTTGACTACCTGAACTAGCAAGCAGATGACAACTCATATATGTGTAATGAAATGGAATGACACATGGAATAAAAATTGAACATGTGATGAACAAACTGAAATCTGTCCATATTTAGAAACCAAACCAGCTCTCCTTTGACTGGTAATTCATATCAGCTGGTTTGGTTTTACCTGATGGTCTACAAAAAGGTTTCTTATTATGCAGGTATTGCCCAAGAAGCATCTCATGACTGGTAAAAACAAAAAGCTTTGCAGCTTTGCAGCCTTGTTGTTGTAGGGCATACCAGTGAAACTGAGTACAGGTGTATGTCTAAACCTCTGAACGTGCCAGTTAGCACTGTTTGGGCAGCTGCTGCCTGCAAGATTTTTTTGAGGATTTAAATGGATGTATCATTCAACAGTGGCTTTTCCACCAAAATTGGTTCAGTTCTTTGTGTTTCCACTAATGCCAACCCTGGTACCCAAAAAGAGATGCAAACCTAGAACCAGTTCACTGCTGGAGCAGAGGAAATAACCCCTTTTGTTTGGGGCCATCAGCTAGCTCTTGGGTAACAGCAGCCAATCATATAGTTATAACCACCAAGTTTAAAACAAATCACTAGGTGGTTTTATTAAATCCATTTCAAAAATGTATGTGTTTACTCCAGCTTTTCAGTGCTGCTTGTGTGGGTGAGTGATCAATATGATTCTTCTATGTATTTTCCACTCTGTGTACAGAATGATTTTCACAGGACTGTCACGAAAGGTAAACCTGTGCAAAACAGAATGCTATAAACCTACATGACATTAATAAGGAGAGTGTGGTTTCACTAATGAGAAACTAGAGAAGTTCCCTGAGAGCAAAACTCTATGTGTGAATGCTTCTGCCTGACAACAAGCTGCACAACACTCGGAGCTTACTTGGTTATTGATCCTAAGTGCCATTTCGCTGCATGATGTCAATTTCCTTGACAGGTTTTTAATGACATGTCAGTAAATCGTTTTGTCAGGGGGTCTAATTGGTGAAGATCTTCTCTAACGGTAAACTGTAATAACAATGTGTTCCTCGGACAAGTTTGCAAGCGATTAACTTATGAGGACATAGTTGTGGTGCACCACATCTCCGTTTTTAATAATGAAAGCCGTGTCTGTGGACCCTTCATTTGTGAGAGACATTTGGTCAATTAATCACAATGAAGCAGAACTGAGGGATTATGCACTTGAGTGAATCTCATTTCAAGCTACTGTTGTGGGTGGGTGTGGGCACAGGAACCACTGTGGACACAGACAAATGGCAGGGACAGAAGCTTGGAGACAAACATCAGCAGGGTAGGACTGGGAATTCAGTAAGCTCTCGCGCCACATCTAATTTATTTTTGGCCGAGGAGCATCAAGGTTAAACTGTAGCCGAGACGTTTGGAATTCATGTACAACTCTCCCCTCTGTGGAATATTCCCACCCAGGAGCTCTTACCCAGTCAAAACAAATTTCTATTCAGAATCAAACAAATCTTTGTCTTCGCTGTTGACTCTGAAAACATATCATTCCCTCATTACAAAGCATTAAAGGTTGCACTGACAAATACGCTGCTTCTCAAAGGCTGCTGCAGTCTCCAATGAACAATTGTCTGAGCACTTGTTAGATATGAACCATCAGTATGCTAATGGAAATTTGCTGTAGGTGGCTAAAGAAGTTGCAACATTTTTCAAAATGACACAATGAGTCTGGAATGGATTGGTTTTGAAGTCATTAGTGGAAAAAAGGAGAGTTTTTAACACATGAATAAAACAGTAGGTGCATATTATTTCAGCTTTTTTCAGCAATGGAAACCCTCAAAGCAGCTTTTTATGCTCTAGTTAATTATGTCATGTCTTGTTGACACATCGAGGTATAGATTTACAAGGCAGGGTGTTTACATGCACCTCAGACAGACAATGAAACATCAAAGTAATTCCAAAGTAGGTCTAACATGAAATATTAGCCGTAACGAGAAAGTACTTGAAAAAACTGGGGCAACTGACACAAACAACCAGACAAACAGAAACCAACAAGTATCTCAGGAACAACTTGATCCTATCACAACACAGCCATTAAGTGACAAACCTTTGCAGTCATGTGTTCAGTCAGTACTTCAGTACTGACTGAACACAGGAAATAGACAAACAAGATTTTTAAGGGTGGTTGCATGTAATTTGTGTTTTCTCCTTCCCTCTCTCCACCTCCCTGCTCATGCTGGTGATCTTCTGGTCTCAACATCCGTCAGTATAAGAGCACCAGCGGGACTCTCCCCCGCTGTCAGATTGTACCAGCACTTGTTGCAGTAATTAAATTATCTTCAAAGATTTCAAGTTACCTACTCTTAGTTTTGGCGCTCTAGACTCACAAACACAGATCCACCTGAGCATCCTCCAGATTCTCAAGTCACGTCCTGGTTCAGACAACACCAATAATACTTACCCGGGTTATTTACCTTCAACCATGAGAACTCCTCACCCTGCAAACAATTCCTGGAGATCAGATAACACTCGAAGAAAATCAAGGAACAAATACTCATACTCACCGTCATCTGCCTGTCGTCCACCTGGTTCAGACAGAGACTCAGTGTTACAAGTGTTGCAAATTAACATTAATCCTCTTCCAGTCTGAATACAGGCAAGGTGTTGTATGGTCACCACAAACACTGGTTGAAACATACGCCTCGGATACAGCGCTATGTGTAGGTTGTGTGTGTGCTTCATCTCTTTTGTTGGAGGGTGTGACTGGCAGCTGCAGGCCATCGAGGCCAATCAGGTGGAGATTAAAGAGGGACTAAACCCCAGATCAACTTTTTTTGCAGATAAGCTGTATAAACTGGGCCTTAGGTGTGCTATCTTTATGTTACGGTGGTATTTTTTAAATTTACTGGGCAACTTGTTTAATTCTACAATATTTGTCCTAAAACCGTCTTAGTGCTGCCCTCCTTGGGTTGAACGGTGGTTACTGCAGTTGAACTTTCTTATTGGTTGAAACGGTACAGTTAGGTACATGCTTACGCCACAGCCCCCGTAGTGAGTCAGGTGTTGGAATTGTTCTTCCACTGCTGTGGCAGCTCCAGCCTTGGACATTGCTGAGTTAAGCCAGCAGCTCGAACTGATAAGGTTCAGGCCCGCTGGGCTCTGTAAAGCCTTTATTAAGGGGGGTGCTGCCACTTTCCCTTGTCCGCCTGACCACACTTCTGCTTAGCCACCTCTGCTCATTCCCACACTTAGCACTGCCCACTTTGGTGGCATTTTTCAAAATTTGTTTGGGGGCAGTATTATTCTTTTACATGGGGATTATTTCCACTTTAAGAGGAGCGGGTTCCCCTTAGGTAGACGCTAGATCATTCCTACTCACATAGTGGTTATCAGGCCTCCTATCCTATACTTGTATTTTTTTTCGCTGTCTTCGAGGCCTCAGAATTCTTGGAAGTACTGATTCTGGAAATTCTTCCGTTAATATCCTCTGGCTGTTTTCCTAGGCTCTCTGTTGGAGCTCCTCCAGACTCCACCAACATCACTCAGCTGCCTGTCCACCCTCCAAGGCTCTGGCGCCATATCCATCTCCCTCTCCATCTCCCTTTGGAAACAAACAAAGGATCACTACCAACCTACACCGCTCACCACAATCTGCCAACCTTAGCCTCTGTGGGTATGCTCGCCTTTCCCCTGGTACTCAACCATTACAACAAACAGTAACAGTTTCTCCTCTTTATCATAATCACCATCAGTTTAATAACTCTTCGATATCTCGTTAACCTCTGCCTTCTTTTATGCCTTAACTTCAGTAATAGAGTATAAACCATAGTATGTCTGAATAGAAACAAAGCCCAAGTATTCTGGATTACTTTTTATCAGAGCTTTATGCAATGAGACTTAATTTCTTGTTTGAATTATTAACACTTCCATGCACGCCATCTGGTTTTCCACTGAAGCAGTTCCAGAATGAGTGTTGCTAGAACTTTTTTTGCAACTTATTTTTAAAGCTGAAGCTGATTTTTACAATTTTTGTAGAATTAAGACTACAAGTATAACTAAGTTTCGAGTTTTTAAAATGGTGCTCATGATTTTTTAAATTGGTTGCTTGTGTCCTTTAAACTGACATCAGCCACTGTTGAAAGCGGCTGTTTTTTCTGGCCTAGCTAGCAGTTGGTGTCACCAAACCCAAACTAAAATGCAAGCTGCAAATGTTTAAACATTCTTTGCCTGCTGGATCCGCAACCAACTGCATACATCAATGGACGTGTCACCTAATAGACAAATTATAGGAACAGTACTCAAACACAATATATGGTAAAAGATGTGTCTCTTAGTTGTTGGTGTCTTACTAAAATGCATTTATTTCTTGTTTTTCTTGCACTGATCTCATTTTTTTAGCGTTTAAGCAGCAACAAAGTTATAGACAGATGGAACTGCTTTGGCACACATTGTACTAACTGACATCAGTTTATCATGACATCTCCAAAGAAAGCCTGTCTTCTTTAGTCTAATGTCTGCTGCCTCAGCTCAATCTTCTCTTGATTTACATTTTCTTCCTCTGTTTACATCTCAAGAAAGGGAGACATGGGAACAAAATGAAAGATGGGGTGTATGCAAAACCTGGTTCTGACAAATATTTGTTCATTAAGTCAAACAGAAGTACTTCAAATTACAGGAGAATAACAACTGGAAATTGGACTGTGAGTCATAGTTATCACTCAGTGAAATATATGGCTTCTGTGGTACAGAAGTTATTCTTAAATTGCAAAATATTTTAAAATATATTTGTTTTTGTATATGGTAGACACTGACTGTACTGAAATAAATATTTAATTTAAAACTGAAAATTCATTCCACTGTTACATCAATAATTGCAAATGTGGTAATGTCTGTGTTCACCAGTTTTTATCTGTCGGTTTTAATGTAATATTATTTTGTGGTGAATTTAAATTAGGCAGTGTTAAAAAAATGACAGTGCTCATCCAGCTAGGTGGAATGTAAATGTGAGGCTCAATTTTAAAGTCCAGTGCTACTTTTAAGTGTACCAAAAGGATAGAGGACAACCGCAAAACTGGGTTTGAGGTTGTGTTTTATTACAATGCTTTTGTGACTGGCCTACACAAAGTAGCCTATGCTTGTAAAGGGGAAGGAAAAATTACAAATGTCTTACAATAAGAATCTGTGTGCCGTGTACATCAATGACAGGGGAAATCCTATTTTAAAATCTTGCCAAAGACTCTATATGGGATTTAGTTCTGGACTTTGACTGGGCCATTCTAAAACATGGTTAGGCTTTGTTCTAAACCAGTGATGTCCAAACCTTGTGCAAAATCCCGAAGTTGAACAACTCAGGGACCGTTTTTTTTTTCCTTTTTACCTGCTCAGCAATAAATTGAACATGCAATATGTTTAAAATATTGCCATATTAATACAAAGGTGCAGAGTTTCCTATTTTTTTTTTCTGTTTTGTTTGTCTAGAAAGAATCTTTAGATAATTCCCAGCAACAAAAATTAAAACTTTCTTCAAAAATCTCATCCGACAAAATGCCAAAAGTGCCCACTGGAGGGCAAAATTTGTACCACTGTTGCTGCCTTCACTGCATTCGGATGCCACGGATGGTCCCTGGACCGTACTTTGGACACCTCAGCTGTAAACCATTCATTGTTACTCTGGCTGTATTTTTAGGGTTTTTGTCCTAGTGGAAGGTGAACCTCCAGTCTGAAGACACCCACCTTCCCATCAACTCTGAGCAGCTTTCCTGTCGCTGCTGAAGTAAAGCATTCACAAAGCATAATGCTGCCACCACCAAGTTTCACTGTTGGGATGGTGTGAGTTCAGGGTATTTGCTTTCCACCATAAATGGAGTTTTGACGAAAATTCAATCTGGAAGATTCACCTCCACCACCGGCTCCGTACTATGACTCCATCATGCGTCTCCAACCAATCAGCGTCAAGTCTGCATTTCTCCTCAGCCAATCACCCTTCAAGGTTTCACTGTTAAGGACCTCCAACCATGGATCTCCCTGCTGTCCCGCCGAGCTTCGACCCTCCACCACCCCATCGCCACCATCTGGCTTCCTAGCTCCTTCCAACTCCCTTATTATCGGGCCTCCACTCCATCACCAGTATCGGATTCCGGGGGGAAGACATCTCTAATCCTAATTTTAAATCATTCATTCAAGCTCATGTCATTCATAGCATTCATGTCTTCCTCCGGAATCCGAGCGCCAAAGAAATAAACATCTGCTATTTAACTTCTGTAATCGGCATCTTTGTATTTTTATTGTGAGTCTACAGGATTGAAATACAATTTGGCATGTATGCAAAAAATTTTAAATTCTCCAGAGGTTTTCTGTGCCCACTACATGGCTTGTTGGCAACTTTAAACAGCAATGTTTTACGAATTTCTTTCTGCTATTCTTCCATAAAGCCTTCCATAAAGATTTGTTGTTTGCACAACTAATAGTTCTCTGCAGCTCCGCCAGAGTCATCATGGACCTCATGGATATTTCTCTAATTAATGCTCTCCTTGCCTACCTTGTCAGTTGATGTAGCTAGCCATGTGATTGTAGCTTTGCACTTATGCCAGGCTTGTTTTATTCTCTGATAATAGATCGAACAGTGTTCTATGAGATCTTTAAGGCTTGGGATATTGTTTTGGAACATAATCCTACTTTAAACTTATCCACGGCTTTAATGCTGACCTTTCTGCTATGTTTCTTAGTCTTTTTGGGTCATTAATGTTCTCCAACAACCTTGAGGCCTTTATAGAACAACTATGTTTAGACCGAGAATAAAATACACACAAGTGAATTTTATTTACTAATGACGTGGCTTCCGAAGGCACTTGGCTGCACTAAATCCTGTGGGGGGCTCTCAGGGCAATGGGACTCAAATACAGGTCCATGGAGTATGTTTCAAATTTTCTTGTAGAACATCTTAGAAAAAATGCATCGGAAGAAGCCTTGGACTTTCAGTTTGTGGTTACATGAAGTGGCTGTGTATTAGACATAATTTTGCCCACCTTTGAGTCGGAAGATAGAGCTGTTTAAGGTTTTCACAAATGAATTGGGATTTAAACGTCACACTAGTAAGGCATAAAAATTACTTTCATGATTAATAAATCTAGCAAAAAGAACAACTCACCTAATGACTTGAAAGTAGACACCATTTCCAACCAACTATTAAAACATAATGAAGCACTGACATCAGATTTCAGAGCTTTAGGTCAAATGAAATTAATTGAACGGTGGTTATTGCAGTTGAACTTTCTTATTGGTTGAAACGGTACAGCTAGGTACATGCTTACGCCACAGCCCCCGTAGTGAGTCAGGTGTTGGAATTGTTCCTCCACTGCTGCGGCAGCACCAGCCTTGGACATTGCTGAGTTAGCGCCTTAAGCCAGCTGTCAGGATCTGTGCTTTGTCTGTTTGTTTTGGTGGGCTTTACCTTACCAGTCTCAGGGGTAAACAACTATTTGGTCTCTCTGCACCACCCTCTGGCGGATCATTCCACCAACCCAGTAAGGCTGAATTATTATTCTTTAAGTATTGACCCTAAAGTATTCCCTACTCACCATCCTGTTTATTTTACAGTTGGTTTCCCGGTTCCAGTTCCCCAGCACAGTTCACTACTCTGTAAATAAACACTTTACTGTAAAACTCTGTCTCCTGGATTGCTTTCTGCATGTGGGTCAAATCTGTTAAAAACAATATGACACCACCAGCTCGAACTGATAAGGTTCAGGCCCGCTGGGCTCTGTAAAGCCTTTCTTAAGGGGGGTGCTGCCACTTTCCCTTGTCCTCAACAGAAAACTGTTAAGAAATTTGACGAGACCAACTTATTTCTTGCCTTTTCTTTATTGCAGAAGCTATGAGGAAACAGACCAGGAAACTCAAAGTCATGTGGTCCAGCCTCAGATAACCTCCAAGCAAGCTGATTGAACCATTTACTTAAAGTAATGGGGTAAGCAAACCATTTGCATACCTGCAGAGGTAGAAATAAGTTATTCTCTTTTTCCAGAAAATTCCACAAATAATTGTGCATGTTCTCCTATGTGCAACAATTTTAAACACTCCCTAACATTGTTCTTGGATTTTGAACCTCTTGCCAAGTGCTACAATCATATACACAGAACTTTTATTGAAAATAGTATTAGTATCGGATATGTACTGCAAAGTAAAGTTCATTCTGTGTAAATATTGACCTAAGTGGGCCAACAAGCAAGTTACTAATTATCCAGGTCCAATTCTCTGATTCTGACTTCTGTCAATGCTAATAAGTTTTACTTAGACTCGTATTAAAAGGTCACATTCTTCTTCTCTCTAACCTGTTTGAACACTGTCCTTTTCCACCTTATGACTTGACTGAAATGGTGCCTTGAATCAATAATTCAGACTTCCATCAGAAATGCATTACTCTTTGAAATATGTTCATGTGAAAGAAATGTGGAAGAAGGGCATTCTTGCCATCTGGAATGAATGATGTTATGATGCAGCCATGATAAAATTAAACCGGTATGCCACAATGTATCCATGTTTGTCAGGTTAATGTTGAAAACTCTGCAGTGCTGAGCGTTCTTGCCCCTGGCAGTGCCCCAAGGACTTCTGCTCTCATACATAGAGATCTCATTTGCAGATCCTGACCAACCGAATCAGGCCTCACTTGGTAAATTTTATTTCACACAGCTCAAAGCAAACACTTAAGTCTAATTATATGTAACTGAACAAAATTAAACCTTAAATTAGACAAAATTGTCTACTTTGCTCATACACATTCCGGTAGGCATTAATTTTTTCTTTACTTTCTAAATTGAACATATCAGCCCAAAACATAAAAATCTGATCAGAAAAAAATAAGCAAGGTTTATTGGTTCTCAGTGTAGCCCCAAATCAAATTGCTGAAATCATAACTTGGGTCTATCTATGTAAAGTTATTCCTCCTTTACTTTCATGAACTCACACAGAGCATTCTGCTTTCTTAATACAGTCTCCACAGACACAATGGCAAGCCATTTTTAGTTTCTTGACACAGTATTAACATGGATTCATTATATCACACACTTGTGGAAGGATCCCAAGGACTTGGAAGAAAAACAGGTTCACAGTATCATATAATTTACCACAGTTTCAGCGGGCACAAGGTGCTTTTCCAAATGTGCATCCTTTGTTATTCACCACACCAACCTGGACAGGTTGTTGCAACAAAAGCTCAGCCTTAGTGTCTTCTGATCAAACAACACAGTTCCATTTGAAGTGCCTGTACAGTTTAGCAAACTTTGGATTGAGTCTAGTGGTTGTCAGTAAGATTTTAAGATTTGTTTTACCTCTTAGCATTTTGCTAACTGTACATTCAGTAAGATAACCTTGGGTCCTCATTAAACCCAGTGTGTAGAGGAAATAAGCCTGTGTTAAAGTATAACTATAAGAGTAAAGTACACATTACATGCTTCTGTAAAATTTATTTTTAAGAGCTGTTGGGGGCAGTAATTATTAATTTTTGCTGTGTTAACGTGGGACTTTTTTTCCCTGTCTTTATAAACTTACTTAAAAGTTGGACTTTTAAAATTTTTTTTCCGTTTAAAATTATGTTACTGTAAAACATTTTTTTTTTAATCAAGGCTTTTTACACATCTTTACCAGTTGTGCCAACAATATGTTAATGCCTGTGAGTTTATGTTTTGTGATTAATTAACAGACACGCCTTGTGTAAGAGTGTGTAAGTAAATGAACAGAAGATTTAGCAAAAAAGTCCAAAAAACATGATCACAGAATTATTGTCTACGAGTTAATAGCACCAATGCCAAAAAGCCTTTTTTGTTTCTATAATTTACTTTTTTGCAGTTCTATTTCTACAACAAAGACGTACTATTGACATGTTATCGTTTCTGAAGTCTCCATTTAAAAAATAAATGTCTCATTATATTTGGCTGGTAGTAACAGTATTTCCTGATTATTATTGTCATTTACTTGCTTGTGAGTCGCTTTGCCCTTTGAATCACTGATGTGATCAATAATGCATCCGACCACTGCACATGTGGATGAAATTCAAGTCGGAACACTAACATCAGGGCAGGCCAAGTTACCACAAGGCATTGAATCATCCATGATAAAAGCTGGATTAGAGAAGGCACGGCGGATAATAGTTACCAACTGGTGCATTAAGAAGCACACTTTGGAAAAAGGTTGAGCTGAAAAACATGGATTCGTTTCATCTTTTGGGTCAACGACCTTGTAAGACATCTCATAAGAAAGCAAATTTATTGCCAAGGGAGTCTGCATAGTCCTATTGAGATGAGGGGTGAATATACACTAAGTTACTTTCTTATTAGGCTAAGGGGTCACAAGCCAGTTAGTTAGCGTCAAGAGGACAGTTCTCATTCAATGAATAAAATACTGGCTATCACATTTGTGCAAGAGGTGTGGTAGCTAAATGTTTTAGCAGCTGAATTTCAGACATTCTTTATAAAGAAAAGCAACAAAGAAGAACCATTGTTTTTCGTAAATTGATTGGTAACAATCGCTAACTGCATCACTGGTAAAGAGAAAAACAGACAGTTAAAATGCACAGCTGAAAATACATCTCTTTCTGTTGTTTTTTTTTAAACACAAGCTAGCATTAGCACTGCAGCACAGCTAGCTGCTACACAAAGTTAGAAAAGTAATAGTTTATTGCTCCTATGAGCCGTTACATTAAGGGTTGGGGAACTATTTATTATTTGTTTGTGTTTTTTTTATGTACAAACTATTTAGGGGGGGAGTTGTGGTCAGTGGTGTAGCTTTACAGTTCCTCCAGTAATAGGTCATATGGTGCAACATATTAAAGCAATATTACCACTGCCACACTGAATGTACGATACAAAACACTTGCAGGCCACTTCATTAGTTACACTTGCTCAGTTGCTAGGTAACAAAAATAATACATTAGCCAACAACACGACAGCAAATCAGATCTCTGCCCAATAGAGAACTTTTAAGATGCGATGAAATGGGATGTTATGGTGTCCAATTAAACTAAAATCTGTAAAGAACGTTTCCAGTACCTTTTGAATCTATGTCATGAAAAATTAAGCAGTTCTGAGAACAAAAGGAGTTCCAACCCAGTACTAGCAAGTGGAGTTAATAAGGTGGCCCTTGAGTGTATGTAAGTAATTAGTTAGTGCTGAACCTACTCACAGCCATTCCTGAAGAAGTCATCTTTCTATGCACAAGTGAGTTTGTCAAATAAACATTCTACCTAGAGTGCTGCTGGCACTGAGTGGGTCATTTAACCTTAGGATATAATTACCTTTACTTGAATATAATTAAATATAGAATACAAAATGACTGACTTTTTGAAGTCTGCTAGTTCCACTCACATTATGTGCACTTAAACACCTCCCTGGAGAATTATGTTCTTTATTCAGTTTTTATGACATGCAGCTGATGACACATACACCACATTTATTATATATGAAAAATGTAACTTATTAAAAAGAACACATATAAATTTTTTGAGCTATTTATCTGGTTAAGATATTTTTGTCTATTATTTTACGGATTGTAATATTTATGGATTGTGATAAGGGCTTTGGATCAATACAAAGAAGAACATTGCCTAAGGGGACTGAGTTAAAGTATATCATGAGGTTTGAATACATAACCTACAGGTCATTAATGTAACCATAAAGTCATTACTACCTTATTCGAATACATTTTATTACTTAAATTACTTAAAGGTTTTGGAATTTCAGTTATTTTAACATCTTATTGCATTTGTATTAGTTTGATTGTTTTCTCAGATAGCATAAAGGAATAAAATGACTTATAAGCTGCTGAACATATACAAATGGGAAATTAAGTAATTTTCATTTATTTCTTAGATGGAACAAGCTTTGGGAAGAAAAACATTTTTGTAAAAATGTTAAACTAATTTCAAATGTTGATGGTCATGTTACTACTTACTGAGTCACAAAACCCCATGTTCAAAAGACTGGATTGTTGGACTGATTGTTTATATTATAAGTTATATTATCAGTCCAGCATCACCAAAAAGACACGCTCAGCCTATTAAAATAAAAGCACAAACCTTTTTTTTTTTTACAGTTTATAGCATACTTTGGAACATGTTTAGTAGAACATGTTTACTTAGACTCAACTGTACCAGTTTTAATATAGAATAAAAATGTGGTTTGTTAGTCATCTTTAAACTTCTCTTACTCAGAGTGAGGAGTAGAAAAACTGCTAAACCCTACAGTCAAAACCGGATATTTACATATCTACACATTATAAAAAATGATTCAAAACCTAATTTTTTTCTCACTAACTGATATTGAAAAGGACTAAACTTTTCCTGTCAATTAGGATTAAGAAAATTATCTCTATTTGCTAAATGCCATAATGACGAGAGAGAATGTTTTTAATTTTTTTTAAGTTTAATTAATTTGATTTATGTTTGGTAGCATTGCTTTTAAACTGAATAATGTGGGTTAAAAAATTCTGAGTACCCTTCCACAGGCCTCTTACAATAGTTTGGTGGAATTTTTATTCAGTATTGCGCTGATTGAGAAGGAAGAAAGCACAAAGAAGAAAATCCTTTTCATCAAGATTTCTGTTGTATTGCCCCACAAGACTTTTTCAAATTCTTTCGTCTTTAGATTCGTGCTCTTACTTTTTTTTTCCTATACTTCTTCTTCTACTACTTAAATGTGCTGATGTTGAATGACATCCTCTCTTCCTGCTTTGGGTATGCTGGCCTGAATGCATTCACACTAGAAGCATATCACTTCAGGGTCCGGATTAACTGTGCTGAAACTGGCAGTTGTAACCATGCCAGGGTAGGGTTCTCTGGTCTCTTCCAGGGTCCGGACTGAGTTTATACTGGCGTGATCCACTCCAGAAACCAGACTCTGGCATGGTACAAAGTATTCCAAAGGTTTGGTGTGAAACATTGCTAGAAGACCAATTTACATCCAAGCTGTAAATCCCCACCTAATGTCTTAACATATTGCTCAAATATTTCAACAAAAAAGTTATTTCCTCATTATTCCTTCTACTTTGTAAAGTAAACGTGTGCCTCTTGCTGTAAAACCCCCAACAACATAATACCATCACCCATGCACTTCACAGTTGGGATGGTGTTCTTCCCCAATGTCGGTGCAGGACTTTTGAAGTTTGGAAAATTATATTTACTTACCATATCCTAATATGTCTCATTCCTGATTGGTATAATAGTTAGACATTTTCATGCTTTTTATACTAGCATATATACTGTAGCTTCTAGAAATTATACCCAAGGATGAGCTAGTGGGGAGGTCCACAATTGGCTTCCTGGTGTCTTGGCTGAGTTACCTTCGATTTTTTTGTCATGATGTCACACAAGAAAGCAGTGTATTTGAGGTTTAGCCTTGACATATGCCTTTAGGTGTTCGTCCAGTTATTAATCTCACAAATTCGTGACATCATCTGCGATTTCCAAACTTATTTCAAAGGCTTGCAAACTTCTGAATTTGAAGAATGTCATAAAAAAAAATCTCTTTTGGTAATCCTAGCTTCTTCTGAATCCTTGTCAGACAGAGACAGTGAGAAAAAAAATTTACTGATAGACTTGAGACTTGACTTGAACTTGGGGAAAAATTACTTGTAAACATCTATGAATATTAATGCAGTGAAAAGAAATGCATTTATTTATATTTTGTCTGCTGGTAAACTAAGCAACCTTTCAAATATAATCAGCTGTAACCAGTAATTTTTTTTAAATATGTAAAAATCGCATACATAATGTTGTTCAATGATTTAGAGATTCTGGTTAAAAGCCAAGGCCAGAAACAACTTTAAGGTCCTTGTGACCTCTAGATCCTCAGGTAACAACACATGGAAATCTGTGATCAATGTAGCCACGTGGAGTTGGGAGTACCGTGGAAAACCACTGTGATTCAACAGAGAAAGCCACTGCATCCAAAAAATGTGAAAGCATTTAAAACAAAGAGGAAAGCTTTTAACACAAAGAAGAAGTAGAGCATCAATTATCTGCACAAATTGTACACAGTGGTTTCACAATACACACGTCTGACAGGGCCTGAAAGGTAACGTGCGTGTATTATGTAAGGCAGATAAGTCAACATTTCCAGTGCTGTTTCAAGAAAACGATGCAGAGGGGTATACTAGAAATTTATAAAGACATTTTGGTGATGCCTTTTCCCAGGAAGCCATTAATTAATTCAGACAATACAAACTCAACTGGAGGCTTTTTGGACAAAGAGCAGGTAAAAAGCCTCCCTAGAGTTGTCAAACATCTATAATCCAAAATAAAAAACGACCCACTATGGGCAAACTTCCAGATACACTCTGAACATATTACCAGTTCTGCCAAAACCAGCACAAACTCAAAAAGTGGCTGAATAAACAAAAATCTCACAATCAGCAAAACTGGACACAGAATTTTCTTATAAAACTGGAACAGTTTGCATTGTCTGTTTTTATTTGATGACAACGTATTAAAGTTAATAGTATATTTCACAAAATAGCTTTAAAGTGGAACCGAACACCAAATCAAATTTGTTTTGCAGATAAATTGTATAAATGCATAAATCTTTATGTTACTGTGCATTTTTTTTATGTAAACTTGCTTAATTCTGCAATATTTGTCTAAGTGCCGTGCTCTCTGGGTTGAATTGTGGCTACTGCAGTTGAATTTTCCATTTGGTTCAAATGTGATAGCTTGGTAAATGTCTATGTCACAGCTTTATGCAGAAACACTCTAGGCAGGATTTCAAATCTAGGAACTTCTAGTTGCAAGGTAGCAGTGCCCGCAACTGCACCACCATGCAACCATAGAATAGCCAATAATTTGTAATTATTTTAAACTGTTAGAGTTCAATATTTATTTACTGTGTTGGGTAAATTTTTGACCCAATAGCTTTTTAAAGCTACCCAATGTACGACCAAACGACTCTTACTCAGGTGTAAAAAACCCCTGCATTTTTTAATGTATAGGTTAAATATTTAACCATTTAGGAACAGTGAAAGTTTTGTAAAAACTCTTAACCAAATAAGCTTGAAGTTTTTGTTGTGTGGCAAAAATGAAATGAGCAGAACCTTGATGGCATGTAAAAAAGCATTTTTTGTTTTTATACTCAGAGTTACATAGGAAAAGGTGCCATTAAAAAGGCCAATTACAATGACATCTTTTTAAACTGGAAGTCCCTGTCACCCTCTGTTTCAGCATGTATCCCAAACATAGCTCACTATCATTATGAATGCTAAAGGGGCTTGAGGATAATTTTCAATGTATTTTACAAATTTTTCTCCTGGTTAAGCACAGTTAGTTCCAGGGCATTGTTGGCAAGCATAAAAGTCACATTTTGGAAGGGGCTTTTTTAGAGCTTTTCCTTTCATTATGCTGAGTCAAGAGCGTTTGATAGGACATAAAGTGACAAGCTTGTTTGCCACAACGACACCACCTAAGCGTCTGAGGGATTCATGGCAGACAAGACAAGCTGAAAGGTGCCTGAAGCCCAAACTAAAACTGTTCAGTAGAAATCAACACTGTCAGATGTCATTCACATGAAGAGGAACCAATGTAGAGACACCTGCGTCTCCCGAACTGTCTTAGACCTCAAGAGCAGAGTATAAAATTTACTTTAAAAAGTTGATAAGTAGTGTTAGACAGCAGCTGAATAAATAAACTGACAACAAACAAGAACACCTGTATTAAATAGAATCTAAAATTAGATGCGAAAAATAAAATATTGACATTTTGGTGGAGATGACTGTTTCACCAGTGATTGCTATGAGTAATGAGAGAGACGCAACAGAAGTCACAGTCGTTTATATTTTCATTAAAAATTGAATGATGTTTCCTGTTTTTAGTTTAATGGAACACAACCGCAAGTAATTCAGTTATTTCTGCGAACACAGTACCTCTGTCCGCAATATCTCCTAATTTAGAGTATACATCCAAATAAATTTATTGCATAAATAAAACTGTAGTCTGTATTCTGTTTGGGGGCTTTTTTCATTTACCCAATACCTGCGGGAATAAAATTAAATTTTTTACCTGAATCAGAATGAACAAGTAGTTCCCTTTTCCAATTATATGTCTCTTGATTTCCCACAGTGACAGTATATTCAATGCAGAAATTGAATATTTTAAAATTCAGCACCCTCATCTCAGACCTAAGCAAAAAGAGACAAAACACAGCCCTGAGTCAACCTGGAGCCAGATTGCAACTTACTGAACTCCTGGGCACAGATAATAAATCCCTGCTCAGACTTGGTACTAACATACACTTTGGATTTTTTGGTCATAAGCAGACAGCTTTTAGAAGGTGTGTTCCCAGCTGGCAACTCAATGCATCCCAAGTATTTGGATCTCAGTTACCCAGATTACAGAAACATAAAGATGAAACCCTGTCACATAGCTAAGCAACAAACCAAGCTGATGTTTCTGTAGGACAACCTATTCATTCAGTCACTCAATATAGCTGGGGTGCATGACACGTTTTTCTTCCTAACCCTTAGGTCAGTCGCAAGGTCATGCAGTCAGATGAAGAACATGTCATTCATTGATGAGCTAATATCTATAGCACTCCACACCAAACTAATGCAATAATGTCATGCATGACTCTAAAAGGCCATCTGCTTAATTTTAATCAACAGTGAGCAAAGTTCAGGTTACTGGTGACATAATAGCAGGGGAGCGATTGTTGTGGTTGTATGGCAAGGCCATTTAATATATAACAGTCCTTTTGCGTGTATTTGTCCCATATCCTAACCTAAATGTCAGGTGTTATTTTCACCTGCTAGACCACATCTGATAGAATTTATTAAACACAATTAAATATGCCACAAGGTACAATCAGACTAAATAAATAAGCGCTAATAGTATCCCAACAAGAGTTCAAACATGTTCAGACCAATAGGGTAAGAGTGTGTGCATCTAATTATATAATGAAATGGGGAAAGAACATTTTGCAAGATACATAAAACTGCTCAAACAGAAATTATTAGAAATTATAACCTCTGATCAAACCAAAATTACTACAGCTCAGCCTCCTAGTGAAAGACCGTTGATTAGAGTCACATAACTACATTTCCTTACGGTAAACACTATGCGTATAATGAAAAATTACTTGATTATAATTAAATATAGTAAATGTCCTGCACTTGCATACTACTTTATCAGGTCTGAGGACCCCAAAGCGGTCCACAGGACACCACAATCAGTCATCCACCCTTTCAGAAATTGACATACAACTGGCGCCATTGACAACCATCAGCAGGCAAGGCAGTGCAGTGTCTTGCCGAAGGACACAGCAACTGAGAAGGAGGGAGCAGGGATTCGACCCAGCAACCCACCAGTTGCAGGAAGAACCCCTACCACTGTTGCCCCTCATCAGTGAAATCTTTGGGTGAACACGCAGGTACAAGTTGAGGCATGGTCTTTACAACAGGTACTGTGGCAGATGACTCCCTTTCAAAAAAACTCAGTTATCTAATGACCAAAACCACAAGGATATGAAATGTCTGAAATCCCACATACTTGACCTTTACTCTCAGATGCTCATATGATCAATTATTCAGCTATTATTGGAACCAGTTTCCAACCATCAGTATTTATAAGTCATCCGGTGGCAGACTTATTGTGTTTGTGTTTTACAACAAACATTTTATTTAGGTACCTCTAATTTCTCTATTACATAAAATACAGAAGACTAGAAAAGCAAACTAAGTGATACAGCCAGCATTGTGTTGACAGCCTTGCTTGGAAAAGCATAAGTTTAATAGGAAATGTAGGACTAGACATATCAGTATCTGAGCTGCTGAATGCTTAGCAGCTCAGATATGATATGTCAGCCTATGTTACACTAAAGTACCCTATGGTCAAAAACATTTATTAATAACATTTTTCCCCATATATTTAACATGAAAAGGCAGCATTTTGTGTTTAGGCACATTTTTGAAGGAATTACAAATACGTTAATTAGGGTTTATTAGTTAACTGTGTAATTTCTTATTTTTATAAAAGTAAGCCACTGTGGTCTTGGTGCAGTAATACGCTGACCCACTGAGAAGCAAACATATTTGCCAATGCTGCAAGCATCTTCATCTGTATTCAAGTCTGGCTTCAAACTCTGTGCTCCCACATAGGATATTTCTTACCTGGTAGCTGGTAGCTTTCATTACGTTTCCTTACAGCAAAGTTGGACCTAAAGTCAATATATAAGCAGATATTTGCACAAGCATCAGAACACATGAGGTTTCCAAGAAACTAAAAAGCACAATTAGATCAAACCCATTTTGTTTATACAGTATTCTGCCGCCATAACGTAACATGGATAAAAAACACGCTTTGCACCTGATACCTTCTCTCCACATCACATTTAAGTCAGAGATAAATTCTAATGTTTTTTCCTGGCCTACAAGGTCACAAGGTGCCAATCTGATGAGATCTAATGTTTTCTGTGGGAAGCAAGTCTAGTCCTCAGAGATCCTATCCCACAATCCAAAAAGCTCAATGTGTCTGCATGTCCCACTACCAGGAAGGGCTAAAGTCCAGACCCTCATTTGTCATTGCTACATGTGTTAATGAAGCTTTACACATTTTGTCACATTAGAACCTCAATTTCAATATATTTTATTGGGATTTTATGTAATTGACTATAGTAGAGCATGTAGTTATGTAGTAAAACGATAAGTAACAAAAAAGCAATTTGTTGTTTATTTGTTTCTGGCATAGTGTTAGAGAGTTTTTTTGACCCACAGAGACTTTCAGGAAACCAGCGAATCTTCAAACCATTCATTAAGAGAGGTAGCTTGTGCAGGATCTGGAGTGAGCTTTGGAGCCTCGGTCTTGCACGACACTGAGGGAGGGAGGAGAGAATGGTGAGTGAAGAGCAGGGCGTGAAGTTAATGTTGCATTCGATAGTTTGCTTATTGGAGAGGACGGTGATCCAGGCCAGGAGGAGGTAACTGAATCCAGGGCGGTATGCAGAGTTCTCAGGAGGAGCGAGGAGCCTTGGTGATCAGGACGTGGGTGTAGATATCCAGTAATTCTTTGAGGCAGGGAGCATGAGTTCTGGAGATTTGCTTCGAGTAGGAGCTGGAAGTCTCTGGAAGGTAATCTTCAAATGAAGAAGAGAGGTTGAGGTTAGATCTTCCAGTGGAATGATCGTAAACTTGCTCACAGAGGGCTAGAGGTACCACTAAGGTTGACACTCAGGCGTCGAATGTCCAGCAACAAGTTCCTTTAAAGCTCCCATGATGAGCCTGATGATTTCCAGATGACGGCTGCAGCTTCTCATCTCCGCCCACCAACTGCACCTGCTCCGTATCCCTCCCAGTCGATAAGGTACTGCCACCCTTGGCCTGCGGACAGGAGTCCAAGATCCGCAGAACTGTATAAGCAGGGTGGCCATCAATGTCCCGAGTTGGTGGAGGGGCCTCAGAAGGAGGGCACACTACAAATACCGCTATTCTTCGAAGACCTCAGAGGTTTGAGCATTAGTGAAAAAAAACACTTTCATGAAGACAGAGGAACACAGCAGACAGGTCAGAGATAAAGTTGTGGAGAAGTTTAAAGTTGGGTTAGGTAAGAAAACAACATCTCAGGAGTAAATCACAGAAAGGGAACATGCCAAGATATTGCCAATATCAAGACAGTTATTATAGATACACAATTCTGGCATTCACAGAAAGCTATTGCTGCAAGAAATCCATGAGAAGTCTTGTTTGCAGTTCGTGACAAACATATAGGATACAGTGGAATGCATGTGGAAGAGCGTGCTCTGGTTAGATGAAACCAAAATGTAACTTTGTGGCCTGCAGAATGCTATGTGTGGCAGAAACTTACCCTGGAAATTCCATCCCTATGTAAAATAAACAAAAGAAAGCTTACTGCTGTGGGGAGGCTTTTATTCAGTTGTTACATGGAAGATGGTCAGACTTTATGGGAAGATGGATGGAGCTAAATACAGAATGACCCAGGATGAAACCTGTTGGGTGCTAGAGCTGTGCAATTTATTGTGAATATATCCTGCATCACAATATCAGTGTGTGTAATATTGCAAACGACTTGTTTAGAGTGCTATATTTTTTTGGCTAATATATTTCAAGTGTTGAACTTAGCCACTTGGACAGAGTCTCATGGCAACAGATGCTCACACTGGACACAAATGACATTGCCCAAAATGCTAAAGGTCACAGAGTGATAGAACCACAAATAAGAAAGAGGGGAAAGATGAAATTAGGCATATATCAGAACTGATATTGTTATTGCGACATTTTCTAATGTCATCAATTTTCTAATATCGTATTGGAGGCAGAACAAAATATGAGACTAGGATGGAAGTAAACCTTCCAGCTGGACAATGACCGTAAGCATCCAGCCAAAGCTACAATAGAAACACTTGGATCAAAGCTTATTTATGTGTTGGAATGGTCTAGTCAAAGTTCAGAACTGCATCCCACTAACAATATGAGGCATGACTTGAAATTGCTTTTAACAGACACCTTCCATTCAGTCTGACTCTTCTTAAGCTATTTTGCAAAAAATAATGGGAAAGAAGATTATAGTCTCTAGATGTGCAAAGTTGGTAGAGACAAGACATTGTGTTTGTCACTTATCACATAAAATCCCCAGAGAATCTATTAAAGTTTGTGGATGTAACCTGGCAATGTGCTCTGTGAAGAGCTGAGAGGTTTGTTACATATACAATAACTGTACTTTGTTGGTGTTAGGAAGACATTAAAGGAAGACATTAATGGGCAAATATTCAAATGTAGCTTATCAGTGAAATATGCAACATAAAGTTAGCCCACAGTTATTGCTAAGCTGTTGGTCAACTCAGAAGAATTCAACCCAGTTAGCACAAATTAAGCACATGATCATGAAAAAATTATTAACTTTCATGCTCTTCAAGAACTTATAGAAAACATCAGAAATTCTACCTTTAGAAGTGAAAATACGAAAACAGGTACATCATATTTCTCACGCAAAAACTGCTCTGCCAGGTGTAACAGAAAAGTAAGGCTGACATGTTTGCTTTGCCTTTGTTCTAATAAAGCCTGACAAACATCTTCCTTCGTCTTCTGCTATGGGTTAAATCACGTTCTAATGAGAGCAATGTTTTGGAAAGCTGGAAATGGCTCGATGAATATTTTAAAAGCGTTGTAGCTCCAGCAACTATTTACTGAGGCTTACTTGCACTGTAGTTCATAAAAAAAGAGACTGTGTGTTGTAGGGAGGAGATTTGTGATGCACAGTGTGCAGTTAAGGCGTGTCACCTGTCAGCCTTAAGTGCGGTTGATTTCCTCTGCGTTAGTCTTTGAAAGACAGATCTGGGATTAGAGAATCAGGACAGTATCACCAGGTAATCCAGCTTGTGTCTCTGGCTGAGGTCAAGCATGTCAGTGTCTGCTGCTAAATGTGCCCCCAAACGGCGCCCCACAGATCACCACAAGGAGTCCGGTGTGATAAGCTTCTCACCAATCCTGACAAGCTGTGTTTGTGAGTCAAGACACAGACACATGCCTTACAGCTTGGTCCACCTGTCGATATACAGCTTTCCTCAACCACTACATGCTGTGTACTACACTAGTCTTCACATTTCCAGCCCAACCTTGGGTACCTCTTGAAACCTAAATGTATGTTTAAATCCCAAAGGTTATTAAAAATTAACAACCTGTAATCCAACCCTGAGTTTCTGAGGTCACATGTCCAAGCTGATTTGTCTGTGCATGCAGAGATAAAAAAAAACATCAGTCTGTCTTCACAGCCTGAGAAAAATAAAGAAAACTAAATTTTAGCCAGGCTCAGGAGATATAGTGTCTCTGCACCATCTCCTAAGAAATTTAGCCCTTCTGACATCAACCTGAAGCCTCTTTACAAGGAGTGTATAGATAAAGATCGGTGAACTACAGTATCTTGATTTTCAACTCCCATTGCAGTTGCCGTTAACCCAGCCCAATCAATACTTTCAATCCTGCAGCATTGTATGCAATGCAGAGACTAAGCAACATGCTGACCTGAGGAGACAGAGGCCATTACCACCCAGGTCAGTACTGAGGCTGAAATCCTTTCTTAAGGTCGTAAAAGCAGCTCTGGGGAAATGTTATTTCAAGTAACAATGTATGTACAGCTGCACAGTTCAGTGTGTACTCTTTTAAGTGATAATTAAACACTGTGTTGTTCAAAAATGCATTTCTTTTTGTTATACCAAGATGAATGATCTGCTTAAGTGCAATGGAAATAAATTAATAACTAAAATACTTTTCAAATATGTAAAGGGGTCTAAATGCATGGCTTGACAGGTTACCAAGCCTAGTCTCATAAGAGGATATATTATAGAAATGTTTTTCTTCAAAACGGCCTTAGAGTAAAAGCCATTATTTAAAAAAAATACAAAAATAGAAAGCCCCATCACAGTGTTACATACTATATGCCTTGCGTTTCAGTGGTGTGGGAAGTTATGCTGTAAATAATTCTCCAGCTTTGCCTTTCAGAATGCTTTCAGTGGCTCCAGCAGATGGCTGACTGACCTATTTTCTGATAAATTCAAAAAAACATTCGACCAGTTGGAGTCACTCATAAAAAAAAATTATTGTCTGCTGATCTTTAAATGTGGAAAGAATATAATGAGGAAAATCACAGCAAAAATAAACAATTTAAAATACCCTGTCATAATGATGTTGTACATATAATTTTGCATAGTACACCTCTATACATGGGCACTATACAAAACAGGGATGCATTGAAAGTGATAGAAAATTTGTATTTGTCATTTTTACTCCAGACGTAGTTTTTAATACTCCAACATACAGGTACATCTAAAAAAAATTGAATATAAAATTTGTTTGTCACTTATTTCAGAAAGTGAAACTCTTACATTATATGTATTCTTTACCCAGAGTAAAATATTTCAAATATTTCTGTATTTCTTGTAATTTGATGATCATGACTTACATAAAATTATAATAACACAAAAGATCAATAAAAAGCATATTTTAAACTGAAATGTAATGCTTCTGAAAAATATATTCACTTCGATGCACTTGATACTTGGTTGGGGCTCCTTTGCATTACATACTGCATCAATAGGGCGCAGCATGAAGGTCATCAGCCTGTGATTCTGCTGAGGTGTAATGGAAGCCCAGGTTGCTTTGATAGCAGCCTTCAGGTTAACTGCATTGTTAGGTTGGATGTCTTTGAAGAGCAACATCCAAATTATAAGGCAGTTTTAGAATTTAGCAAATCTACATATGCATTTTAAACCCCCAATTATACGTGAAACAAATAAACCATAAGTATAAAGTGCATTTCCTCATCATGTGCATTTCACTAATTCAACCAACCATCCAACTATACAAGCAACCAATCAAGCAACAGCTAACAATCACATAATTAAAAACCAATTGACAAGTGATACCCCTAACCTGTAATCTAACCAAAGAACAATTAGAAACCAATCAACCAGTATTAGATGCCTACTCATTAATAAGCAATTTGTTAGCAACCAACCCAAAACTATATAGTGTGATAATCTCAAAATGTATTTTAAACTCCTAAAGCCAACCAACAAAACTAACCAGTCAACCAGGTTGTGGCTTTGTATATAGAAACATCTAAGTGACATGACTGGATAACCAGTCTATAGTCAACATGTGCAGGTCTTAACCATGTACAGATCCTAAAACCAACTAAACAACCATTCAGAATAGTAAACGCTTTGTAGTCTACACATGAATAAAGGATTCAAGGATTTAATAATTTGAAGTTGCAATTAAAGAGGTACTAGAGGGATGTTTTTTCAGCACAATTTGTGTTTTTGTGTGAAGCAAAATGATGAGTCATTAGTATGTTTTTTAAAGAAAATTGCCAACTCTCCTTTCTCAAGGAAAATACCTTAGCACCATCTGTCTATAATTAGATCATTAAAGATCCGGTGTCTTAAACAAAAGGATGGCTTTCTGGCCTACCTACAAGGCCACAGATAATCCATATCAACTAACTCCAAATTCCTTGGCTTTAAATTACATTTAGATGATAGACTGGTGGAGTACTCACTGTCCACTCCATCACTCTCCCCCCGAAACAATCTAAACAGAAGTAGCTGTGCTGGGTCATTGTGAATCCAATGTGTTAATGTGGCCTGTGAAATGCAAGGGCAACATCTTAATCTCTTACCTCATTAGGCTATATAATGTGCAATGAAATCCTCATTTCAGGCCCATAAGTGGAGGGTTCAGTCTAGAGTTACTGACAGCGGTGGAGATACCCAAATCCCACACGGGCAGCAGAGTTACCGTTGCTGGGAAAGAAAAC
Organism: Crenichthys baileyi; assembly: GCA_036173005.1. Taxonomy (NCBI): domain Eukaryota; kingdom Metazoa; phylum Chordata; class Actinopteri; order Cyprinodontiformes; family Goodeidae; genus Crenichthys; species Crenichthys baileyi. The sequence goes on from JAHHUM010001483.1 coordinate 506,260, forward strand.
ACAAAAACAGGTGGGATCATAATTTTATTAAGGTTCAGTATGAACTGTTGGAAAATGTATAATATTCAGACAGGAGATTTCCAAATCTGTTTATGATGGCATTGTGCACAAAACTGACATTCAGTATAATATAAAGGTTTAAATTTATTGTGCATTTTCTCTTACCAACACAGGGTTAAAATTATACATAGAGGCTCAGATACATACATACACTGCCACATATATTTTGTTAGATGTATCTTAGTAAGTTGCACATCAAATACATGCCTTTTAGAGACATCATACAACTTCTGGCATCTTTCTGGCTGGGTATTTGACCACTCTCTCAGAATTGGTGGGGCTCATTAAAATCAGTTGGTTTCCTTGCCCTGACCTGGCTTTTATTTCACAGTCTGTTTATATTTAATAGGTTTGAGGACAGGGCCATTCTGGAAGTTTATCTAATATTGCCACCCTTAGGTAAAATGGAACTGGTTAGGCTGCATTAAGAAGTACGCAGGAATTTTTAGGGTTCAAGCTGATCAAAAACCATAAAATGCTTAAATCAGGGTCACTGTCCAGTAAAGCCAGGTTTTAATATAGACTGAAAGGGTACAGATCAAGAAACGCTTAAAACTCACAACTTTGATCTTAACTAAAATTTGCAGTTGCCTATATGGAGAAGCCAAATTTTTACTGAAGAACAGTTTTATGGTAAAAAAAGAACACGTTTTTTTCAGCACAATCACAAAAAGTGTACTTACAGTAGTCTTGGTAATGCATTTAAACCTAAGAATGTGGTATCAGTTGTCAAACATGTTGGCAGCATCAGGTTAATGTACTGTGTTGCTGCCAGTAGTACTAGGGCCTTGCACAAAGTTGACAGAATAATGACAATTAAGAGGTACCTCAACATGTTTCAACTTCACATTCTATTAAAAGGCAGAAAAAGGCTGAAACTTGGACGTATATAGTTGTTGCAGAAGGACACTGATTACAAACACACTCCACTACTGATTTACGAATGGATAAAGCAGGCTAACATTAAACTTTTGGAACTGCCAGTACCAGAACCTGTTGAACATTGATGGACTACTCTTTTTTTTTTTTCTCTTGTCCTGATAGACTACTATTAAAAGCATTGGTAGTGCCAGGAAACCGACCAATTTAAAGACCAATTTTGTCATGAATATAGCCTTCAAGGGTTATACCAGAAGCTTTTTGGCAGCTTCAAAAAGCATTTGTTTTCTCTGCAGCTTGCTAAAGGCCAGTCATTTGAATATTAGTAATAAGTATAATAAGTATGTATACTTTTGATGCTCTGTGGATTAGGGAAAACAGCTACTTTAAACATATAACCAGAAATGTTTGTGCTTTAAGAATGATTAAAATTGTTGTATAATCATTCCTCAAAAGTAATGGTGGGGAGAGCTTCTGCACTGTGCGAATGCATTTCAAACATTTTTGAAGAACTCTTTCACCATCACCACAAGTTACTCTTCTTCTCCAGTCACAGACTAGTTATCTATCCCAAGATACAGAATCAATTGCCAGATTGGATACCACCTCATCAATCCAGTCCCATGGATACTTTAAATTGTCCAACTGCCACTAAAACATTGGAGTACACATAGATAATTTGTCCAGCCTGGAGCTTCTGTTTAACATTTGTACCAATGAAGCAACCTTAAATAAAATCCCACAAATGTTAATTAACAGCCTTAAGTTTGAATCTCTAGGAGACTGTCAGGATACTCCAGAGAGGCATTAGACCCCGTGTCTTACATATCTCCCACTTGCGCCGCCAAAACTCTCCTAAGGGTTTTGCCTGATTCAGAAATTCCTAAAGGAAGGAATTCCTTGCTTTTGCACTGTTAGTCCCAGTGATCTCCAGGAAGAGCGGTTCTGAGGAGATAAGGCAGCTAGACAATGTGCACATCCACCTGGGAACAAGAGATGCTCCATCAACGGCCCCAGGGTTACTAAAGTGTCAGTAGCTCTGTTGGTGTGCTACGTTGAAGAAGAACCATATCCTGAATGGCACTTGGCAGCTACAGAAGACCTCCCGGCTCGGTTATTGCAGCACACAGCACAGACTGCAAGGTCAGACATTTCATGTACACACCAGGGTACCAGAGTGTGCAGCATCTGATACCAGGCTAAGGAGAGTAGCAGGGTAGGTTCTTTCTAACTGCCAAATCTGGACCTGTTTGTCACTGTGGTACAAGCAGTGGGGAAGGAGACTAACAGTAGTGTACTCTTAGATGTTAACCTGTGTTGTGCCAACAGGCAAAACAGGGATGCAGAAAAAAAAGGTGTGGAAAACTTTAGGCACTGCACAGAGACTCTCATTATTTTAAGATAGAAATGAAATTATTAGTACAAGTTTTTAGATAAAGAAGCATAAAAAATGAGAAAGTTAATGAATAAACCACAAAACAAATAAATTAACTGCAGTGTACCCCAGTACATTCTTACAGTGCTTACACTGTGCACAAAACTTGAGGGTGCCCATCTGCGGCACACCTGAGGGCAAACTTGCTTTTTTTTTGCCTCCGACAAAATGTTGCCCTAAGCAGTGAGCCATGCTGCCCGTATCAAAAACCATAACTGGCTGCAAGTAACGTTGATCCTTGCATCAGCAAGAAGTTTTTCCTACTCAATTGAAAAAAAACACCAGAGATTTTTGTAGATTTCTACAACCTGCACAAAAACGTCAGGGTAGTCATTGCTCCCTACAGAAGAAGATATTATGTGGATCTAAAACCAATTTAAATCAAGCCAACATTTTAATTTTAAATACAATGGCATTGTAAATCTTTGACAAATTCAAAAGACATCTCATTTTCATTTCACATGGTTCACATGGTAAGATTTTTAAATTGTCAGCTGATTCTCAAAACTTGAGAGACCCCACACGTGACGAAAAAACTATAGAAATAACATTGTTGGTCCTACAGTGTGTGGTGTCCAGCCACACGGCAAGCACAACACACCACACACGAACAGATTTCACTCACAAACATTTTGATTTCAAATGGGAAATCTCGCAAAACCTATCGAGATCAAACATGAGTTCAGAGTAATTCCCTTGGTGTTTCTTTCACCTCGCTTTCTGATTGGCTACACGTCACATTTAACAGGCTGCGTGCCCGTTTGTCCTCGAGGAACACCTCACACAGTAAGGTATCGGGCCAAGACAATCCAACAAGTTGAACATCCCCAATTTGAGTTCGGAGCAGTGCCGACGTCCTTCCGAGCGGACCCGATCACTCATAACACATCACACACAGCAGGAATATCTCATAAGATTATCTTAAGAACCTTCACGATTATCTGGGCATGTCGGAAGGGGAAGATCAGGATTAAAATCACCATGAAAAACCTGCCGTGTGAACCAGGCATTAGAAGCGGCCAGCTAATTGCATTTCCAAGAGACTGGTCAACTTTGCAGCCCCTTTAAATAAGTTTTGATCACAACAACCTGAGAACCGAAATTTTTCCCTGGACTTAGGAATGAATCTGAAATAAGTTCCTCAAGAAGATCGGGGAACATTTGTAGAAGCATCCATGTTAAAGACATACCTTTAATTCATCATCACCTCAGTGACTTAACCCAGATCATTATCAATGAATAGTTGTGTGAAAATGTTTAAAACTTGTGTGCAACAGAGCAGGAAAATAAATCTATATTAAAACACATTTTTACTCGATACAGAGCTTGTTGCCCATTTATGATTGATTGACCAACAATGCATTAGCTTCTGGTGTTAGTATTTAAAGAAAATCCTTTACCAGGAGGAAAAAAATCATTTTAAAACAACTCTGTTGTTTGCCCATACAGTAAAGTCTGAGATTCTTTCAGACTTTCTGTTGAAAACATGGCCACTAGCCAAAGACACAATGGATTTAGTCAGTGCCTGTGCTTTACTTACTCCCAGTGTTTATTGGGACATAGAAAAAAGATGAATGTTAAAAGAATAATAAACTATCACCTAAAATGCACTCTCAAATGAGCAATATATTGATTTATACATACCGTAGAATCTAGAAAATAGATTAGAATAGAAAACATCTAAAGAAAACATCAAGCCTTTTATGTGCAGAAGTTGTGGGCAAATAATTTCAGAGCTGCAGCCATCCCTCTCACAGCTAGGAGGAGAGGGTGTTGAAAAAAGTGTCGCCCAGTGCTTCAATCACACCAGATGGCTCAAGAAGCGACACAAGGAGTAGGTAATCTGGATTTATAACCTTGGACATATGCTGAGCGCAGGGGCATCTGTTGTGACGGGGTGGCAGCTATTTTAATGAAGGCAGGAGCATGGTGCCAGGATCTCACATAGTAGACGAAGAGCTGAGCACCTAACGCTGTCTCGCATCAAGGTTACAGAGGGAGCAGCCCAGCCTTTGGCCTTGCAGTCAGAGTGGCTTTGAATCATACCTCATAAAGGGTTTCAAACCCACAGCACTGCATCTTTCCGACCCCTTAAAATATCTGTGTCGGGAACCAGATATCAGGAAGTACTATTCCCAAAACCCAATATGATCTTTGTTATCATTTCCATTCATGTAGATGCTTGATTAAATGCTGATCTCGTCTATGTCACAAATATTCTTTAAGGATTTCTTTGTAAGCATGTTGGTAGCAAAAAGGCTGCAGTCCAGTGAATAAAATAAATAAATGGATATATGAATAGAGTTATGTTACAATTCAAATTATGTTACAAAATAGATAAATATCAATACCGGTTACCATTTAAATAACATCTAATATAAATAAAAATATAAATAAATATCTCTTGAGTTATCGAAAAAGATATATAATTGTTCAAATACTTACTCAAAGGAGAAAATAATTACAAGTGTTAATACTTTAATAACTGCAAAAACAAATGAAAATATATTTCTATAGTTTGTTTAAAATAATCAGTTTTTTAAAAATAATTACCTAAATGAGAAATGTGTTAGAATAAATTATTTCAATATTATTTAGTAACAACCAACCAAATAAATGTACATAAATAGTATTTTAATTGAACCTATAATGGATTAAACAAATACCCAATTAAGACTATTAACACTAATTTTTCATCTAATGAGGATTTATCATATAATTCATTGTATATAATCATTTTATTATGCGCTTAATTAAGTGCTTATAATTTAAACTGTCACTGTAGCTCATCAAATAGACCGTAACATCTGATTGGTTAACCTGAACTTAATGATGACATATTAAACTAACTCTATATGTTGTTTGTTTTAAACCTAACCTAACCTAACCTAACCTAACCTAACCTAACCTAGCCTAGTTTTAAAACACAAAAAAAGTTGTATATATTTCTGCAACAATAGTGAAAATAATGTAACTGTGGTATATTTTTTGATGTTGGGCCTTCCGAAAAAGTTTTCATCTCAAGTTTAAAGACAGCTTCATGTGTTGGCCAAAATAAATATTTTCAAAAAGGGCAAAACCCCCCCAACTCTTTACGTGAATGCACAGAATATTTTATTATTTCTCTCTTTTCCTAGCTCAGTTTCAGGTCTTGATATACAGCCTAGTTAAAGAGAAGCAGCTGCTTCAGCAACCTTTCTGTGCAGCACGAAGACAGTTAATGCCACAAGAACCTGCTGAGCTGATTTATTCCTTTGGATCTTCTGATGCTTATTTCACTTTACAAAGTTGCAGTTTATTTTGACAACTATAATTCATTACACCCATATGCAGATGATGGAGGAGAATTAAGTCATGTCCCCAAAAATGGAAGTAAAAAAGATTGCGCATGCAAAACAAGTTATTCCAGAGAAATCGACAGCTACGCTGGTTATGATGCTCTGTGAAAACTTTAATGCAGGGATTTTTATTTGAGCTAATGATATTTTGGAAGAGAAAAGTAGCCTTATCAATTAGACAACGCTTTTAATTTAACTTTTTAGTTCATTTGAACTGTGCTTAAAACATAAGCTTTATGACTAATTGCTTGTTAAACGCCTGAATCACAAACAGATTTGGCTGTTTTCCTGCTCCCTCATCAGTGGGGAGGCAACAACAGCAAACAGCGTCAGCCGTTTGTCGTGCGATTCCTTGTTCTGACTGAGGTACCCCTGTTCCAAATCAAAAATAAATCCTCATTAGCGATCTGAGTCATAAACCAAAATGAAAATAATTTCCCACACGGACCTGGAAAGCAGTGTTGGGTCCAGCCTGGTAGATAAACAGAGGGAATGACGTTTTACTCTTTACAGCTAAAATCCATGAAATACAACACATTGTGACATCACTGATCCTGTATATTCCCTGCTTCATAAGTAATGAAGTGAAATGATGCACTGGATCAAATCCTGTCCTGCATTGGAAATTACAAGTCCAAGCACATCTGACACTGAAAATGAGAAATGAAAATGAGGGGCATGATAGTACACTTCAGAAGAAGAGAAGGTTCCCAATCTGCAGAAAATTAAGCTCCCTTTGTATTGTGACTCAGGATTGACAGTCATATTTGCATGTTACCATTACTGCAAAAACAGTAACCAACATGTATTACTAACAATATTCTACACCAGTGTTTTATTGATAACTATGTGCTTGACAAAGTCTCAATGTGTGTGTGGATCTGACCAGGTACTCCACCAATCCAACACACATCTAAAGCAGGTGCCAAACAGTTTCTTATCCTGGCACTTTGCTGCCCCATCTAAAATGCTTTTATCTTAAGTCCTCTCATGTCTTTGAAGTAGGTGTGTTGCTCATTATGTTTTCCTATTATGTGTTGCCTTATGCAACAAGACAAAGGCTTCATAGTTGCATCAAGTGTGAAATATAACACTTAAAATGCCTCGACTGTTGACTTAATATTCATTACATGTTAGTGTAATGTGCTTTGCAAAGACAAGGGAATAGATACAAAAAAATTATAAAGGCCCCTAATGTTCCTAGCGACACAGTTAGAAGCTTAAATAATATGTTTAAAGTTAATGAACAGTAGTTACGCCACCTGATGCCAGGAGGAGGAAGCTATTGAAGACACCTTAAAAGGCAGGTGGTTTAAAACCCACCACTGACTGCAAAAGACCTGCAGCAAGATTTGGTGGCAGTAGCCATTGAAGTTTTACTTGTCACAGTAAGGTACATAATAAATGCTGAAGGGCTTAATGCTTGAACACCAAGAAGTTCAATTCAATTCAATTCAGTTTTATTTATATAGCGCCAATTCACAACAACTGTTGTCTCAAGGCACTTCACAAAAGTCAGGTACATACATTCCAATTAATCCTAATCATTGAACAGTGCAGTCAGAGTTAGTTATTTATTCAAATTGGATAAAAAGTTTTTCTGTCTAAGGAAACCCAGCAGATTGCATCCAGTCAGTGACTTGCAGCATTCACTTCTCCCGGATGAGCATGTAGAGACAGTGGACAGTCACTGGCGTTGACTTTGCAGCAATCCCTCATACTGAGCATGCATGTAGCGACAGTGAAGAGGAAAAACTCCCTTTTAACAGGAAGAAACCTCCAGCAGAACCAGGCTCAGTGTGAGCGGCCATCTGCCACGACCGACTGGGGATTAGAGAGAACAGAGCAGAGACAGAAAGAGAACAAAGAAGCACTGATCCAGGAGTACTGTCTATGGGAAGGAAAAGTAAATGTTAATGGATGTAGCTCCTTTAGTCGTTTCATCTAAAAAGAAAGAAGAGATAAACTCTGAGCCAGTTTTTTTAAGGTCAGAGTCTGAAAGAGAGCACATATAATTAGTTACAGTAAAAGCTCAGTCAATTGCCATGTCTAGGAGAGAGAAAGGGTTAAACACTAAAAGACATGGCCAGTGGATCATTGGTAGAGGGTGAGCATTAAGTTGTTGCCAGCAGAAGCTTGGACGATGCCCCCCTCCAGAAAGGTGTCACAGGTAGACACAGAGTCAGGCCAGGTGTAGCTTCTAGGAAGAGAAAAGAGAGAGAACATAAAGTTAAAAGCTGAAATAACAGCAAATAATGCAAAATTGGAGAGTAGTGTGAGAATGTAGCGAAGAGGGTGAAAGTGGTCATTATGTTCTCCAGCAGCCTAAGCCTATAGCACCACCACTGACCCAAAAGCACAAGAAAAGTCAGCTCCAATTTGCTCACAACTATCTAAATAAGCCAAATGAGGGCTACTTCCTTTCCTCTGGCTCTCAAAACCTGTAGTGTGTGAACGGCTAGATGGATTCAGTTAAGGATCGGGAAATCCTGGGTGGAAATGTCCTAAGGTTTGTGAGGAACCTAAAGCTTGGGAGTCATTAAACCTTCAGAAGACATCTTGGAAGATGGAAGAGTGGCCGTCTGATAAACCTCATTTACAGTGGGGATTGAACTTAAAATGCAATTGTAGGGATGTCCTTGTGTGGTCAAATGATTATTTGGTAAATTCAACAGAAAAACTGTGGCAACTACCCTGCTACAACAGCTTGTTCAGGTATTCAGCACCTTGAGGGGATTGGATCTTCACCAGTGTGAACAGAGTGCCTGCACATTGTAGAAGGAGATTATGTAACAGTCTTATTGCTGCATTACTGCCATGCGATAACACTAAGTTGCTCATGGCACGAAAATCGGTTGCAGCCTGGTTTAACTGGAAATCTAATTATAAATGCTGTCCAGGAGTGTGTCCAAGTATGTGATCTGTAAAATTACTGCTGGAACATTATTAATGAATCTTCATCACTGCAGAGTGACTACTGAAGGCAAATCACTGGATTTTATTTGGAGCATCAGTGTAAAGGAGCAGAATAAAAATGCAAATAACATTTTTCGGATATTTATTTATAAACAAAATATGGGAACCATGTATTCTTTTACTCCACTTCGCAATTTTGCACTGCTTTGTGTTGCACCACCAAGTAAAAGTCCTATTAAATTAACTGAAGTCTGTGCTTGTAACATCAAAAATGTGTTTAAGGGGTAAAAACAATTTTGCAAAGCCCCACAAGTAAAGAACAAATTGATTGATGGGAACATCTTTTGAAATTTCCCCATCCTTTATGGGCATTGAAAACTACTGGACCACACACAGAAACCTCTGAGATTTACAACACATCAACAATATTGGTAACATTTCTCTTCTGTAACACCGAGTTATGATGCAGTGTAAATTAAAGCAGAGTTCAGTCCGAGTGACATCACTTTCCTGCTGATAAGTGATCTGAAGGTGGCGGGTTGTGAATCTTGACTTATAAACACCGTAGGATCTATCAATTCTTCCCAGCTGTCCCAGCTCAGATGTGGTTTATGTGAAGCAGCTAGAGTGACCAAGCCTTATTTTTCCACACAAAAAAGACGCTACACCGTTGAAACTACAAACAGTAAAGCTTCTGGACAAAGCTGTCCAGGCCCAATTTTTCTGCTCAAAGTGTAATTTAGATGGTTCTGAATTAATTCGTTTTTTAACATGTACAACTGAATTCGGTTTTGTCAGGATTGCTTTCACCACTGGGTGATGGAGGCAAAGAGAGTGTGATTTCTGGGTCTCATCCGGGATCCACTGAAATTTTTGGATCGACGCCCGCTGTCCGTGTCCCGAGCTTCATGGCAGAATCCCCCTCCCCCTCCTTCACACTCTTTGAAGTGCAATTAGTGTTGATGAAGATCCAATGCCAGCTGTGTAACTGACAATCAAAGCAAAGTCAATTTTTGCCTTAATTGGTAAAAAAATTAACTGTGGAAGCAACTTCTCCGGGGCGCTCCGGCTTTTTAAACGGTGACATTTCTCCCTTTTCAACAAAATCCTGCGTGCCTTAATTGACCACAGGACTGTCTCTGTCACAACCATTCAGGCTGACCATTGTTCACCCACCGAAATGGTTTGCAGGCTGAATACAAAGAAAGTGGCTCTGTTACTAATATTTGGACAAGAACACCACTGTTTGAATTATAGCTGAAATTACTCTGCAGAGGTGATCACACTGGATTGTGACTCCCTAAAACTGCAATATGGTTAAATTAGTACTTTATGTAACTAAATCCAGCCTCCCTAAATAGCGTGAATGTTTCTTTCTTTGTTTCCTTCTTTTTATCAATATTTTATTTCTTTCCTATTATCTCTTTTTTTACTTTTCTGAAATTTGCTTCTTTTGCTATATGTCATTTCTTTTTTTGACAATTTGATATAATTTCCCTCTTGAAGACTGGTGACTACTATTTTTTTTACTTTATCCATATAGTACCTTTGAGTATTTTTTGGTCACTTGCTTTCTACTGTCTTTTTTACTGAAGCCAAGAAGCCTCATGCATAGGAAGTAGGTACACCTAAAGCATTGATGGAGATCTTATGTGAGAAAATAACAAGGGCACAACAGCCTCCCAGCCCATTTCTTCTGAAGGAAAATGCTCAAGTGCACTTGGGTTATGCAGTAGCAAGTCCATCTCTGAATGGCGATTTTGGATTTGGATCAAATTTTGGAGTGCCCTAGTCAAAGTATGGATTTTCACCTGATTGAGAGACAGTGGCGTGAACTTAAACAGGCCGATGGAACATCCTGCAATTTGTCTGTAGCAATTCTGCAAAGAAGAATGGGCCAAAGTTTTTCCACAGCAACATAAAAGGCTCACTGCCAGGGATGACAGTTGCTTAAAAACAGCTGTTGTTACCAATGGATGGCACAAGTAGCTACCAGGTTTAAAGTGCAATTACTTTCTAACAAAGTGTTGGTTTAGAAAGCAACTTCCCCTTAATAAAGAAAATCAGAATCAGAGAAACAGGGTGTAACTAAATGAGTTCAGTCAGTTCTGTGTTAGCCTTGTCTAATATGAAATTTTGATTTTGTAACATTTAAATGCTGTGTAAAATACATTTACACAGCACTGTTTAGCATGCCCAGCATCAATAGTAACAATTTATTCCCAATCTGCCTTTCCTTCACCATCTCACGTGCAGTTTACATTTTCAAGAAAAATCATTGCAATAGTTTGCTATTTTACATATTATGAGAGACAGACCACTTCATGTGATGGCTGGCGAGAGGGCTGGGCCCCTGGAGAGCTTATCATCACTGATGTATATGAATCAGTGTAATTTAATGAAAGTAATTTTTTCCCTTCCCACAGGTGCAGCGCGAAGTACATCATGTTCAACCCAATCACATGAACCACCTTGATTGTTCCTTCTGAGGTTGAGGTGGCAACTCTTAGCAGGAAATAAATTGTTATTTTCTCTAAAACAGCCTATAAACTCTGTGTGTCAGCTTGTTGGTATTGGATAAATGGTTTTATTGTACGTAAAAACACTAAATTAAAACAGTATGTTTGTTTAATAATGATAGAATCAAAACATATGAGACATTCTCTGCTGCTGGAAAATGATACAATGCTAAAAAAAGTGTAATATAAAGGAACTTTACCACAATTCATTGCAACAACTACCCCTAACCCTAAGCCTCCAACAGGTTTTTTCCAGAATTTAATTTAAAATTAAATTTAGCACCCTCTTCCCATAATGTCTAACCATCTAGGGGACAGAATTTTTAAGATGATGTGCTGTGTTAGTTTCTTGGCAAAACATGCAATTGGGATATGATTGCTAGATATCACAGAATATTGATTATGACCAACCTTCATTTTTCTATTGTCCTCCTTTTTCATTATTTTAATGCCCCCATAATCCTTTCGTTGTCCGATGAGCCACCCCTCCCTCCTACTTCCCTATGTCTAAGGGGATTGCTCAATCCAGCTCTCCATCCAACGGGTCCGGACTTCCCTAAACCTGAAAAGTCTCACTAAGCAGGTTCACTGAAAGTTCTGTCTAAGCAGGTGTCGGGAAATGACTCGCCTAGCCTCTGACAGCCTACATCCAGAAGTCTCGCCCTTCTTCAACCGGAGGTCTGGACGACTGAGTAGCCAACCGCAGTCGTTCACAGTCCGACAATCACTCCTGTTAACGGCTGCTCATTCCCTAATATTACAACTGGCACTTGGTATATGGGCTAGGTTAATTTTAGTGACTCGGCACGAGCCCCAAGGGCGTTGTTTTAACAAAATTGGCTAAGGCAACCTATGAAAACCTCCTATAATTTCTTAGAACCAGGCAACAAGACTTTTTACCACCAATGAAAAACCAAAAATAAGGAGACTCAAATAATTGAATGTCCACGATTTAACTAGAATTTTATACGCTTTCTTTAATTAGTAACGCTTTTTGCAGGGGTCAGTAACAGCTTAAATTCAGCAACACAATAAATTCAATAATAGAAATAAATCAATCAACTCAACCTGTCTTTCCCTGATGCTGAAACTAGTGAGTTTGGAGAGGCTTTGAAGACGGAGGCTCGTCCATGCACCCGATGGGGCTGTTCCTTCGGGTAACAACGAGTGGTTTCTTGAGGGGGATACGACTTGATCTTCAGTTTTCCTCCTTTAAGTGGCAGGCAGAGATGCTCCAGGCTTCAATGGTTAAACAGAAACTTTGCTGTCATATGTCTCATAGGACAATGGCTTCCAGAGGCTGAAGAGTTGAAGGAAACCCCGGGGACATAATTGAGGTTGATTCAGGACTTCCAGGAGCCTGAAACTTAGAGCAATCAGCTGTTCACCGATCAAGTTCACTTCTGTTGTCTGGATAAAAAGGCTGTAGATGAAATCAGATTCTTAATTTTGAGGCACAGTCCTTCAGGGCTCACGGGTTGATCCTCTTTTTAATGAAGTCGATCAGCAGGGTTGTGTCTCTGGTACTTCTTCAATTCAATTTCAATTTAATTGTTCAGTTTATTTATATAGCGCCAATTCACAACACATGTCGTCTCAAGGCACTTCACAAAAGTCAGGTACATACATTCCAATTAATCTTAATCATTGAACAGTGCAGCCAGATTCTGTTATTTTTTTTCAAATTGAAAAAAAATTTTTCTATCTAAGGAAAAAGGGAAACCCAGCAGTTGCATCCGGTCAGTGACTTGCAGCATTCACTCCTCCCGGATGAACATGTAGAGACAGTGGACAGTCACTTGCGTTGATTTTTGCAGCAATCCCTCATACTGAGCATGCATGTAGCGACAGTGGAGAGGAAAAACCCCCCCTTTTAAACGGAAGCCCCCTTTCCAGCAGAACCAGGCTCAGTTCCCAATTTTTCCCCACGGACCAAGTGGGGGTTTAGAGAACCGGGGAAGCAGAGACAAAAAGAGAAAAAAAGGGCACTGATCCAGGAGTATTCTTTCTATGGGAAGGAAAAGGTAAAATTTTTTAATGGATGTAGCCCCCTTTAGTCGTTTAAACCATAAAAAGGGAAACAGATAAAACTCTGAAGCAGTTTTCAAGTTTAGAGTCTGAAGAGAGCACAGAGAGTTAGTCCACAGTAAAAGCTCAGTCAGTATCAATGGTCTAGGAAAGAGAAAAAGGGGTTTAAAACACTGAAAAGCAGGGCCATGTGGATCATCGGTAGGGGGTGAGCATTAATTTTGTTCCAGCAAAAGCTTGGAGGATTCCCCTCTCCAGAAAGGTGTTACGGTTAACACAAAAGTCAGGCCAGGTGTAGCTTCTAGGAAAAGAGCAAAAAGAGAGAACAAAGTTAAAAGCTTAACAGCCAAAAAAATACAAAAATTGAAAAATAGCTGAGGAAAAGTAGCGAAGAGGGTGAAAGTAGTCATTATGTTTCCTCCAGCAGCCAAGCCTATAGCAGCATAACTAAAGGGAAGATAGCTCAGGATAACCTAAGCCACTCTAACTATAAGCTTTATCAAAAGGAAAAGTTTTAAGCCTGCCTTAAAAGAGACAGGGTGTCCGCCTCACGGATAAAACTGGGAGCTGGTTCCACGGAGAGGACGCCTGATAACTAAAGGATCTCCCCTCCCATTCTACTTCTAGAGACTCTAGGAACCACCAAAAACCCTGCAGCCCTGAGAACGAAGTGCTCTGTTAGGAACGTATGGAACAATCAGATCTTGGTGTATGATGGAGCTAATCATTAAGGGCTTTATATGTGAGGAGGAGAATTTTAAAAATTCTATTCGGGTTTAAAAAGGGAGCCAATGAAGGGGAAGCTAAATAGGGGAAATTTGATCTCTCTTTTTAAATTTTTCATCAGAACTCTTGTTGCAGCATTTTGAATCAGCTGAAGGCTTTTAAAATTTTGCTTTTTGGACATCCTGATAGTAAGAATTACAATAGTCCAGCCTTGAAGAAAAAAATGCATGGACTATTTTTTTTCAGCGCATTTTCCTGGAAAAGGATTTTTTAAATTTTTGGCAATTTTTCCGGAGATGAAAAAAGGAAACCCTCCTGAAAAACCTGTTTAATATGGGAATTTAATGAAAAGTCCTGGTACAAAAATAAACCCCAAAGGGTTTTTTTAAACTTTAATTATCGGAGGTCATTTTAAATGCCATCCAGGTTTAAAGGTTTGACTAAGCATTTTTTTTTTTAAAAAAGACCCCGGTCCAAAGACGACAATTTTCTTTTCCTTGTCTGAATTTAGAAGCAGAAAATTTTAAAAGTCATCCAAAATTTTTATGTCTTCAAGACATGCTTGTAGTCAATATCTAACTGGTTGGGCTCATCAGGTTTTGGATAAGTAAAGCTGATTTCATCAGCGATAACAGTGAAAATTTTATTCTATGCCCCTGATAATTTGACCTATTGGAAGCAATAAAATTGGAAAGAGAATTTGGGCCCCCAAGTATTTAAACCCTTTTTTGTGGTACTCCACAATTAACCCTGGAGTTTAAAAGATGATTTTTTTAACATTTACATGAACAAAACTGGAAAATCTGTAAGACCAAAATAAGATTTAAACCAGCCTAGCCCCTTTTTCCCCCCCCTGATCCCTACAGCATATTCCAGCCTTTCTAAGAGAATATTATAATCGACTGTATCAAATGCACCCCGGGAGTCTAAAACCAAAAACCAGTACAGACAACAAGTCCAAAAATTTTTTCGGGAGGCAATAAGAATATCATTAGTGACTTTCCCGCAACGCTGTTTCAGTGCTATGATGAGCTCTGAAACTGACTGAAAACTCTTCAAACAGGTCCATTGCTGTGTAAATGCTCCACACATTTGATTAGCAACTATTTTCTCAAGAATTTTTAGATAAGAAGGAAGATTTGGGTATTTAAGTCTGTAATTTATTAAGTCATCTCGATCAAGCGAAAAAGTTTCTTAAGCAAAGGGTTTTAAATAACAGCTACCTTAAAAAGCTGTGGTACATACCCATTTTCTAAAGA
Organism: Crenichthys baileyi; assembly: GCA_036173005.1. Lineage (NCBI taxonomy): Eukaryota > Metazoa > Chordata > Actinopteri > Cyprinodontiformes > Goodeidae > Crenichthys > Crenichthys baileyi. The sequence goes on from JAHHUM010001483.1 coordinate 521,420, forward strand.
TAAATTAATCAAACTTTAAAATGGGGCTGTTAATCAGAGGGGAAACACTTCCTTAAATAATTTTGGTTTTGGGGGTTTGGGTCTAACGTACAAGTTGAAGGGTTTTTGAAAATGAAGCTAAAATTTTTTGAAAACTCTGGAAGCTCCCAGGATCAAAAAAAGTCCCAAAACAGATAAGTTCTACAGTTACTTCCCAATGTTTTTCTCACTTGTTGAGGATGAAGTAATTCATCTTCGGGGTATGTCAAAGAAAATTTATTCTTAAAAAAATCAATTTTATTTTGGAAGAATCCCATAAAGTCATGACTGCTGAGAGCTAAGTGGAAATTGGATGGCTCAACAGAGCTATGACTCTGTGTAAGTTTAGCAACTGTATTAAAGAAGAAACCAGGATTATTCTTGTTCTCTTCTATTAAGGATGAGAAATAAGCTGTTCTAGCTTGGTGAAGTGTCTTTTTATACAACAGTAGGCTATTTTCCAGATTCCAGAATCCTCTAGGTGTGTAGAGCGCCATTTTCGCTCCAATTTTCTAACATTGTGCTTTAAAGTACGCAGCTCTGAATTAAACCAGGGAGCCCGCCCTATGAATAAATTTGTCTTTTTCCAAGGGGGCTGCATTGTCTAATGCACCACGCAATGATGGAAGTAACACTCTGAACAAGAGAATCAATTTTGTGAAGGGAAGAAACAAAATTATTGCCCTCCACTCTGTTTTTCTGTGATAATGAGGAAATTTAAAATGGAACAGATTCTTTAAAGGTTGTTACAGCATTGTCTGATAATGATCTACTATAATGAAATTTTCTTTCAGGTGTGGAGTACTCGGTTAAATTAAACTCAAAGGTTATTAAAAAATGGTCAGACAGCACAGGGTTGTGAGAAAAAATTGTTATGTCTTTACACTCAATGCCATATGTCAGCACAAGGTCCAGAGAATGAAGACAAACGTGGGTAGGTTTGTTAATGTTTTGAGTAAAAACCAATTGAGTCTAAGATACCATTAAAGGTATATTTAAGCTATCACTTTCAGTGTCAACATGAATGTTAAAAATCCCCCACTATAAAAAACTTTATCTGTATTTTAACACTAAATTCAGATAAAAGGTCTGAAAAATGATTAAAAATTGAGCGTAAGGGCCTGGTGGATGGTACAAAACAACAAACAGAAGTGGTTTTAGTGCTTTGCAATTGGATGAGGAAAACTAAGGATTAAATATTCAAAAGAGTTGTAGCAATTGATTGGTCTGGGACTAATCGATAAAATCGGACTGAAAGATGGTTGCTACTCCTCCTCCTCGCCGTATTTCGAAAGAATGTGAAAATTTAAATAATTAGTAGGGGTTGACTCTTTA